>BTRK01000003.1:31480183-31979923 GCA_036245805.1 Pristionchus mayeri
GTTCGAGAAACGATACCATGCTCTCTTCATTCTACACACTCTCTACATCAGCGATAGAGTGTGCATAATGAAGAGAGCGTGGCATCGTATCTCGAACTCTGCTGATTATTATTCCACTGCTGCAGCTATGTTCTCCTCTCAACGGGTCTCTCTTCTCTTCCTACTTCCACTTCTCTTCTGTGAAAGGTACGCTAACCCCGCCCTCTTCTCTCTCCCTCCTTCGTTCAGGTTCTTCATTCATCCGCCAGTCACCATCAGACCTCGATAAATCGAAACTATCCCCTGTCTGACCCGCTCTAAAAGAATGTGAATAAACTGGAGGTGAAGTGATAATGTAGAAGGCGAACAGATACTCATGATAGATCTATCTAATCGGCATGGCTCGGGCGATCAGACCAAATAAAACATCCATCTGTGAGCGGGCTTTGCTATCTCGCGATGGCAACTTTTATCTGTAGTCTGCACTCACTTCCGTCCGTTTCCCAACATTTCGCCATTCTCTACTCGTCTCCGTCTCTTCTCTTCTCTTCCTTCTCTTTCTTTCTCATATTTCTCTTTTTTCTCTTCCGTTTCTCCTTTCTCTTCCGTCTCTTGCCTTCTCGTATCTTTTCTGCTCCTCTTTAAGCCGACAAAGCGCACAATATCATCAGTGTCACTCTTGATTCGTTGTTCTGCTCCACTTTAACATTACACGTTTTACTCGCGATGATGCAACTTATTTAGAAATAAGACGCATCATTTTTTTCGATATTTGTCGAAAGATTAGTGAGAGAACATACACAATGTCTGGAATATCACTGTCCCAAAACTACGTATTTTATATTTTGCGTAACTATTTTACATTTTGCGTAGCGTTATTGATTTCAAATTCAGATGGATTCGGTGACA
Organism: Pristionchus mayeri; assembly: GCA_036245805.1. Classification (NCBI taxonomy): domain Eukaryota; kingdom Metazoa; phylum Nematoda; class Chromadorea; order Rhabditida; family Neodiplogasteridae; genus Pristionchus; species Pristionchus mayeri. The sequence continues at coordinate 31,481,072 of BTRK01000003.1, forward strand.
ACGTCGGTTGCAACTGCCAATGATGTGGAAGAGGTGTACGAATTCATGATGGAGGAATTTCTACCCGAGCCCTCCCTCAATGCTGCTATAAACCTGCAAAAGGAGGACGTCTCACAGTGCTATCACGGTTCGTATTTGAAAAAGCCAAAGTGGTTTGCATATCTGCAAATTTTGAATATTTCCTTTTGATATTTGTAATAATTTCTAGATTGTATCGTGCATTGCATCAATTCTGGCGTCAGCACTGTTCAAAGGAATTCTAAGTGAGTTTATTTTGTTGGAAATTGAAATTCGCATTAATTCTACTGAAATAACGCTGGTAGTTCTGAATGGTAGTTCCGACAAGTCATCTGTCGAATGATCTGAAAAGGCGGTATATTTTGCAGAGGCCGAATCGTCGGCTTCAACCTCTCCGCAATCGTTGCTTATCGACAGGCAAAAGCACGAATGATTACGAAAAATGATCAGCTGTTGATTTCAGGAAGAGGAATGGGCCTATCCCACGAGATTGCAACTCATCCTCGACTTACTCGATGCTCTCAATAAAAATGTGAGAAATCGCATTTACAATTAGTAATCCTTGTTATTCAATATTGTATGAATTGCTGGTGTTTTTTAACCTTCTGGGCATAGGCCCTGCAACGATTGTACAGAAGATGAGTTTAAAGTACTAAAATTTCATATGATTAGAAATGGGCGCTCATTCCGAAAGACGTTGACAAGCTGCTCTACGTAGAAGTCATCTGCGTCGCCGGACAGTACAAAAAGCAAGGAAATGCTCAGGTATGTAGCATTTTATAGCATCAGTAGTAGGTGAATTAAATATCGAAGGCAGGGTGCACTATCTCCTTCGAATTTCGCCTTTTGGTAGTACAGTATCATTTGCTGATATGCTGGAGACGAAGTGCCTGTTTTCAGAAAATGCTCGACCTCAGCTACGAGACCGCACGTCTTGCGGGAGTGAAGGGAGCCTTCGCTGAGTGCACTTCGTTTCCCTCCCAAAAGGTTACCTAATCATTATTATCATTATTTATCCATTGATCAAGGCCTGGGCCTGGTGGATAATACAGTTCTTCCATTTATCGGGGTCTCTTGTGCAAACGCTCCCCCAATTAGCTCCAAGTTGCTTCACAAATTCGTCCTTCCATCTTGTTTTTGGTCTACCAATTGGCCTGGCTCGATCGTCCAGTCCATCACACGTTTTGTCCATCTGTCGTCATTTATAGACAGATGACCAACTACCTAATAATAATAATAATAATAATACTAATAATAATACTAATAATAATACTAATAATAATACTAATACTAATAATAATAATAATAATAATAATAATACTAATAATAATACTAATAATAATAATAATAATAATACTAATAATAATAATAATACTAATAATAATACTAATAATAATAATAATACTAATAATAATACTAATACTAATAATAATACTAATACTAATAATAATAATACTAATAATAATAATACTAATACTAATAATAATAATACTAATAATAATAATAATACTAATAATAATAATAATACTAATAATAATAATACTAATAATAATAATAATACTAATAATAATACTAATAATAATAATAATACTAATAATAATACTAATACTAATAATAATACTAATAATAATACTAATAATAATAATAATACTAATAATAATAATAATACTAATAATAATAATAATACTAATAATAATACTAATAATAATACTAATAATAATAATAATACTAATAATAATAATACTAATAATAATAATAATAATAATAATAATAATAATAATAATACTAATAATAATAATAATACTAATAATAATACTAATAATAATAATACTAATAATAATAATACTAATAATAATAATAATACTAATAATAATACTAATAATAATACTAATACTAATAATAATAATACTAATAATAATAATACTAATACTAATAATAATAATACTAATAATAATAATAATACTAATAATAATACTAATAATAATACTAATAATAATAATAATACTAATAATAATAATAATACTAATAATACTAATACTAATAATAATAATACTAATAATAATAATAATACTAATAATAATACTAATAATAATAATAATACTAATAATAATAATAATACTAATAATAATAATAATAATAATAATAATACTAATAATAATAATAATACTAATAATAATAATAATAATAATAATACTAATAATAATACTAATAATAATACTAATAATACTAATAATAATACTAATAATAATACTAATAATAATACTAATAATAATAATAATAATAATAATACTAATAATAATACTAATACTAATAATAATACTAATAATAATACTAATAATAATAATAATACTAATAATAATAATACTAATAATAATACTAATAATAATACTAATAATAATACTAATACTAATAATAATACTAATAATAATAATAATACTAATAATAATAATACTAATAATAATAATACTAATACTAATAATAATAATACTAATAATAATAATAATACTAATAATAATACTAATAATAATAATAATACTAATAATAATACTAATACTAATAATAATACTAATAATAATAATACTAATAATAATACTAATAATAATACTAATAATAATAATACTAATAATAATAATACTAATAATAATACTAATAATAATACTAATAATAATAATAATAATAATACTAATACTAATAATAATAATACTAATAATAATAATAATACTAATAATAATAATAATAATAATAATACTAATACTAATAATAATAATACTAATAATAATAATACTAATAATAATACTAATAATAATACTAATAATAATAATAATAATAATACTAATACTAATAATAATAATACTAATAATAATAATAATACTAATAATAATAATACTAATAATAATACTAATAATAATAATAATAATAATAATAATACTAATAATAATAATAATACTAATAATAATAATAATAATAATAATACTAATAATAATAATAATACTAATAATAATAATACTAATAATAATAATAATACTAATAATAATAATAATACTAATAATAATAATACTAATAATAATACTAATAATAATACTAATAATAATAATAATAATAATACTAATACTAATAATAATAATACTAATAATAATAATAATAATACTAATACTAATAATAATAATACTAATAATAATAATAATACTAATAATAATAATACTAATAATAATAATAATACTAATAATAATACTAATAATAATACTAATACTAATAATAATAATAATACTAATAATAATAATACTAATAATAATAATAATACTAATAATAATAATACTAATAATAATAATAATACTAATAATAATAATAATACTAATAATAATACTAATAATAATAATAATACTAATAATAATACTAATACTAATAATAATACTAATAATAATACTAATAATAATACTAATACTAATAATAATACTAATAATAATACTAATAATAATAATAATAATAATACTAATACTAATAATAATAATACTAATAATAATAATACTAATACTAATAATAATAATACTAATAATAATAATAATACTAATAATAATAATAATACTAATAATAATAATACTAATAATAATAATAATAATAATACTAATACTAATAATAATAATAATACTAATAATAATAATACTAATAATAATAATAATACTAATAATAATAATACTAATAATAATAATAATACTAATAATAATACTAATAATAATAATAATACTAATAATAATACTAATAATAATAATAATACTAATAATAATACTAATACTAATAATAATACTAATAATAATACTAATAATAATACTAATAATACTAATAATACTAATAATAATAATACTAATAATAATAATAATAATAATAATAATAATAATACTAATAATAATAATACTAATAATAATAATAATAATAATACTAATACTAATAATAATACTAATACTAATAATAATAATACTAATAATAATACTAATACTAATAATAATAATAATACTAATAATACTAATAATAATACTAATAATAATACTAATAATAATAATAATAATAATACTAATACTAATAATAATAATACTAATAATAATAATACTAATACTAATAATAATAATACTAATAATAATAATAATACTAATAATAATAATAATACTAATAATAATAATACTAATAATAATAATAATAATAATACTAATAATAATAATAATACTAATAATAATAATAATACTAATAATAATAATACTAATAATAATAATAATACTAATAATAATAATACTAATAATAATAATAATACTAATAATAATACTAATAATAATAATAATACTAATAATAATACTAATACTAATAATAATACTAATAATAATACTAATAATAATAATAATACTAATAATAATAATACTAATAATAATAATAATACTAATAATAATAATAATAATAATAATACTAATAATAATACTAATAATAATACTAATAATAATAATAATACTAATAATAATAATACTAATAATAATAATAATAATAATACTAATACTAATAATAATAATACTAATAATAATAATACTAATACTAATAATAATAATACTAATAATAATAATAATACTAATACTAATAATAATACTAATAATAATAATACTAATAATAATAATACTAATACTAATAATAATAATACTAATAATAATAATAATACTAATACTAATAATAATACTAATAATAATAATAATACTAATAATAATAATACTAATAATAATAATAATAATAATAATAATAATACTAATAATAATACTAATAATAATAATAATAATAATACTAATAATAATAATACTAATAATAATAATAATACTAATAATAATACTAATAATAATAATAATACTAATAATAATACTAATAATAATAATATATAATAATAATAATAATAATAATAATACTAATAATAATACTAATAATAATAATAATACTAATAATAATAATATATAATAATAATAATAATAATAATACTAATAATAATAATAATAATACTAATAATAATAATAATAATAATAATAATAATAATAATAATAATACTAATAATAATAATATATAATAATAATAATAATAATAATACTAATAATAATAATAATAATACTAATAATAATAATAATAATAATAATAATAATAATAATAATAATAATAATAATAATAATACTAATAATAATAATACTAATAATAATAATAATACTAATAATAATACTAATAATAATAATAATACTAATAATAATACTAATACTAATAATAATACTAATAATAATACTAATAATAATACTAATAATACTAATAATACTAATAATAATAATACTAATAATAATAATAATAATAATAATAATAATAATACTAATAATAATAATACTAATAATAATAATAATAATAATACTAATACTAATAATAATACTAATACTAATAATAATAATACTAATAATAATACTAATACTAATAATAATAATAATACTAATAATACTAATAATAATACTAATAATAATACTAATAATAATAATAATAATAATACTAATACTAATAATAATAATACTAATAATAATAATACTAATACTAATAATAATAATACTAATAATAATAATAATACTAATAATAATAATAATACTAATAATAATAATACTAATAATAATAATAATAATAATACTAATAATAATAATAATACTAATAATAATAATAATACTAATAATAATAATACTAATAATAATAATAATACTAATAATAATAATACTAATAATAATAATAATACTAATAATAATACTAATAATAATAATAATACTAATAATAATACTAATACTAATAATAATACTAATAATAATACTAATAATAATAATAATACTAATAATAATAATACTAATAATAATAATAATACTAATAATAATAATAATAATAATAATACTAATAATAATACTAATAATAATACTAATAATAATAATAATACTAATAATAATAATACTAATAATAATAATAATAATAATACTAATACTAATAATAATAATACTAATAATAATAATACTAATACTAATAATAATAATACTAATAATAATAATAATACTAATACTAATAATAATACTAATAATAATAATACTAATAATAATAATACTAATAATAATAATAATACTAATAATAATACTAATAATAATAATAATAATAATAATAATAATAATACTAATAATACTAATACTAATAATACTAATACTAATAATAATAATAATACTAATAATAATAATACTAATAATAATAATAATACTAATAATAATAATAATAATACTAATAATAATAATAATAATAATACTAATAATAATAATACTAATAATAATAATAATACTAATAATAATACTAATAATAATAATAATACTAATAATAATACTAATAATAATAATAATAATAATAATAATAATAATACTAATAATACTAATACTAATAATACTAATACTAATAATAATAATAATAATACTAATAATAATACTAATAATAATAATAATACTAATAATAATAATAATACTAATAATAATACTAATAATAATAATAATACTAATAATAATAATACTAATAATAATAATACTAATAATAATAATACTAATAATAATAATACTAATACTAATAATATATAATAATAATAATAATAATAATACTAATAATAATAATAATAATACTAATAATAATAATAATAATAATAATAATAATAATAATAATAATACTAATAATAATAATATATAATAATAATAATAATAATAATACTAATAATAATAATAATAATACTAATAATAATAATAATAATAATAATAATAATAATAATAATAATAATAATAATACTAATAATAATAATACTAATAATAATAATAATACTAATAATAATACTAATAATAATAATAATACTAATAATAATACTAATACTAATAATAATACTAATAATAATACTAATAATAATACTAATAATACTAATAATACTAATAATAATAATACTAATAATAATAATAATAATAATAATAATAATAATACTAATAATAATAATACTAATAATAATAATAATAATAATACTAATACTAATAATAATACTAATACTAATAATAATAATACTAATAATAATACTAATACTAATAATAATAATAATACTAATAATACTAATAATAATACTAATAATAATACTAATAATAATAATAATAATAATACTAATACTAATAATAATAATACTAATAATAATAATACTAATACTAATAATAATAATACTAATAATAATAATAATACTAATAATAATAATAATACTAATAATAATAATACTAATAATAATAATAATAATAATACTAATAATAATAATAATACTAATAATAATAATAATACTAATAATAATAATACTAATAATAATAATAATACTAATAATAATAATACTAATAATAATAATAATACTAATAATAATACTAATAATAATAATAATACTAATAATAATACTAATACTAATAATAATACTAATAATAATACTAATAATAATAATAATACTAATAATAATAATACTAATAATAATAATAATACTAATAATAATAATAATAATAATAATACTAATAATAATACTAATAATAATACTAATAATAATAATAATACTAATAATAATAATACTAATAATAATAATAATAATAATACTAATACTAATAAATAATAATAATAATAATAATAATACTAATAATAATACTAATAATAATAATAATACTAATAATAATAATAATAATAATAATAATAATAATAATAATAATAATAATAATAATAATAATAATAATAATAATAATAATAATAATAATAATAATAATAATAATAATAATAATAATAATAATAATAATAATAATAATAATAATAATAATAATAATAATAATAATAATAATAATAATAATAATAATAATAATAATAATACTAATAATAATAATACTAATACTAATAATAATAATACTAATAATAATAATAATACTAATACTAATAATAATACTAATAATAATAATACTAATAATAATAATACTAATACTAATAATAATAATACTAATAATAATAATAATACTAATACTAATAATAATACTAATAATAATAATAATACTAATAATAATAATACTAATAATAATAATAATAATAATAATAATAATACTAATAATAATACTAATAATAATAATAATAATAATACTAATAATAATAATACTACTAATAATAATAATACTAATAATAATAATAATACTAATAATAATAATACTAATAATAATAATAATACTAATAATAATAATAATACTAATAATAATACTAATACTAATAATAATAATAATACTAATAATAATAATACTAATAATAATAATAATAATAATAATAATAATAATAATAATAATAATAATAATAATAATAATAATAATAATAATAATAATAATAATAATAATAATAATAATAATAATAATAATAATAATAATAATAATAATAATAATAATAATAATAATAATAATAATAATAATAATAATAATAATAATAATAATAATCTCGAAAACAGCAGTAAAAACATTATTCAAGCATACGCTCTCTTCACCATCTTTTTATGTTTGCAAGCAAGTAATTTCAGTTGTTCGCCAAGACTGGCTACCGCGTTCTTCGGGAGATTCGATTGGCTGAATTTCTTGGGAAAGACGGGAAGCCGGTGTTCGTCTGTCCTGATGGAACAACTGCTGCTCAGCTTGTGTTTAGACATATTTGATTTCAAGGAATAAAATTTATTTTGATAGTTAGTTTGTTCATCATTTATTTTCAAATATAATATCAGGCTTAGCAACAATTGACAGGGGACATTTTTAGGGGCAACTATTATTTTCTAAATCAAGGTTGCCACGGGGTATTCTTCCTATACCTGTCATGTTATACTGGAAGCGCTACCGAGGCTGAAAGCATCTAATCATAGAGCATAGTTACTGCTCATACTCAGTACATGTCCATCATTATTTCTTCATTCTTGTTTCCTATTTCACTGTTCTGCTCTTGCTCTTCGCATTTTATAATTACAATTTTTTAAAATTTAATGTTGTTTTTATTTTTTAATGATTTAGATGCCTACATCATCTCGCCTTCGATATCTACACTAGCGAAATTATTTGTCTACAATAAAAATCTGAATTCGACAACCAATATTATGAACAAGTAAGTAACTATAAGAGTGACTATCTGAAAGAATTTACCATAGGCCGTACAGCGAAAAATAAAGTGCTGATTTTAAGATCCCTCTAGGGGTAACTTTTCACGTAGAGTTCGAAAATCGACCTTAGGAAGCCGTATCTCTGACCCCTGATTTTCTGTGGCGCGCCTCAACGGCGAGGTCGGTTTTTGTAAATAGTGAACGGCTGTTCCAAACCCCATAAATGTAAAGTAATTTTGAAAGAGCTCGACGAGATAAGCATTTTCACTGTTGGAAGTGAAACGCTAGTTCATCTGGGAAAAAACTTATCGTCATTTCAATTGTCAAATTGGTCGTCATAAAAACGTTACATGCGAGACGTACTTTTAAGTATGTTCATTAAATTCGTCGTGAAAAGTTACCCCTGGATGCAAATTTTGACGCCAAAAAAGCCGTATAATACGAGGGGTCTCCCAAATAGAGGAAAAGGGGACAATTGTTAGGAATTTCAGGTTTTTCGTTTCTATCGTCTCCATTTTCACTATTTAGAAGCAGGGTTGACGAAAAAATTAGTTTCAAGATTGGGGAATGTGAATTATCATCGAAAAATCCGTGTTTGGATCGTTCGAAAAATATTGGTTTTCGAATTCTCGATTTTGCTCAAATTCGGGCACCTGCAAGTGTGGATTTTCGAAAATGTGGAGATGCGCATTCCTCATCAAGTAAAGAATACTTCCACGTAAATTGGAAAATGTGCATATAAGCTTCTGTGCACACTTCTAGGTTCAGGTTTTTGACGTTGAACATTGCAAAATTGGTACTATCGACCAACATTTTACGATTGAAATCGACTGAAATCAAGTCAATTTGGTGATTTCACATCACAATGCAAATTATAATGCAAAAACAAAGCAGCAAATTCTGCTCATTAGTACGTAAATACGCAATCAATTATTATGACAAATCTAGATTTTGAATAAATTGGATCCAACATATCTTTGAAGGTGGAGCAGCTGTCGAACTTCTTTTTATTTAACGTTACTAATCTACTACTCTCATATAGCTCTCTAGAAATTGCGATAGTTTTCAGAGCGAAATGGCTGAAATTTCAGTGGGTAAACATTGTGAAAATCGATAATTTGAATCATTGTTTTTCCGAAATAAGATATCCGCCATTGTTACTGCTTTATTTGTGCATTATAAATTACATTGTGGTGTGAAATCACCAAATTGACTTGATTTCAGACGATTTCAATCGTAAAATGTTCGTCGATAGTACCAATTTTGCTATGTTCAATGTCAAAAACCCGAACCTAGAAGTGTGCACAGAAGCTTATATGCACATTTTCCAATTTACGTGGAAGTATTCTTTACTTGATGAGGAATGCGCATCTCCACATTTTCGAAAATCCACACTTTCAGGTGCCCGAATTTGAGCAAAATCGAGAATTCGAAAACCAATATTTTTCGAACGATCCAAACACGGATTTTTCGATGATAATTCACATTCCCCAATCTTGAAACTAATTTTTTCGTCAATTCTGCTTCTAAATAGTGAAAATGGAGACGATAGAAACGAAAAACCTGAAATTCCTAACAATTGTCCCCTTTTCCTCTATTTGGGGGACCCCTCGTATGCGGCTTTTTTGGCGTCAAAAAAGTTATCCAGGGGTAACTTTTCACGACGAATTTAATGAACATACTTAAAAGTACGTCTCGCATGTAACGTTTTTAAGACGACCAATTTGACAATTGAAATGACGATAAGTTTTTTACCAGATGAACTAGCGTTTCACTTCCAACAGTGAAAATGCTTATCTCGTCGAGCTCTTTCAAAATTACTATACATTTATGGGGTTTGGATCAGCCGTTCACGATTTACAAAAACCGACCTCACCGTTGATGCGCGCCGCAGAAAATCAGGGGTCAGAGATACGGCTTCCTAAGGTCGATTTTCGAACTCTACGTGAAAAGTTACCCCTAAAGGCATCTTAAAATCAGCACTTTATTTTTCGCTGTACGGCATATAGGTTATATTGCTCGGTTCTCTCAGATAGTCACTCATAATACAATTCCCAAGGTCCATCACAATTTTATCTCTTGTTCCTATATTTATCAGGTTGTTGCGAAAGTCTTGTCGCGTCATAGCGCTTGAACATTGTTGCGCCTATTCTCCTTATTTCAGCTATCGATATCATTTAACTAATTACTATCGATGGGGTATTGTATAGCCTTTCTAGTGCACCTTACTCCGCAGCTGAAGGATCATTAACAAATTAACAGTGCAAGACGACACACTGCCGACTGTTATCACCGACATGCTCTTTTCTGCGTGTAATACTACTCGGAAAAGAGTGGTATGGCCAAACCCGTAACATATTCATAAACCTCATGACACAAGCATTACCAGGGCTCATTAATAGATTGTCAGCCACAAATGACTTTCTGAAAATTTTTACATATTCGAAATAAAGCTTGGACGAGAATTATCCAATACTTGTTTTATCGTATCATTTTCGTTTCGATGGACCTGGGAATGCATATCAGCCTGAAAAAAACATAATATATGAGGTGATTGACTTAGTATTTCAGTATGGGGTTGGTTGAATATTTCCCCTGCAAAATTCGCCTTCCAAAATATAGATCCTCAAATTTGAATGACGAAAACTACCCTATTTGGTAAAATTAGTGCTCGCAGCCGACTTAAATGGTAGGCCTAGTGGGCTTATCTGAACAAGCAACCCTTCCTCTATTATCACTTCACAAGAAATATTTCAGAAGTCGCTAGTTGTTTTTAGGCTATGATAAATTTGGAACATATTTTTATCTCATTTTCACTCAAAATAAAATTCGTGAAATTTTCTGGCTTTCTATAGGGGCTTCACTAGGGGTTACTAAATGGCAATGGTGCGCATGTATGTACCTAACATATATTATGAGGTCAGCCAACATAAATTCCAGAGAAGCGAAATCGGTGTAGTTATGCACGCGACAAGACTTTCGCAACAACCTAATACACTAAGATTTCAGTGCTATCAACACTGGATTGCGAGCACGGGAATAGAATTGGACAATTCACGAGTGAACTCGGTTCTACTGCGCCATCTGCGAATTACCGAGGCGGCAAAGGAGTGCCCCGTCTGTCTCGAGGAGGTGGAGGAGCGTGTCGTGGCTGTGAAGTGCGGCCACATTTTGAATTGCATTGTCTTCCTCGCAGCGGCGAGGAAGACAATGTCACCTGCATCTTCTTCCGCGCTATAACCCATACGAAACGGATGTACGAATAAAGCCTGTCCTCGACCCTTCACCTGAAAAAAAAAAGCAATTATCATTTGCAGTTATTTTTCAGTATTCAGCATTTCCAATAAAGAGAATTAGACAAAATATTCAATCGTATCAAGAAAGAATGCAATGCTGTTGTGGGGCAGGGGTGTCTACACTGCTTGGAAAGGAATAGTTTTCTGCCATCTCATTGATCTCGATACGACAACAACAATACCAAGCATATGTACTCTATTGCTTAATCCATCATTAGCTTTCGTCGTATTGTCCTACAATTTCGATCTATAATCATAACCAACACATTCATTTGTGCTTTACACTCATTAATAAATAATTTTATTGATTTAAAAAGCAAAAAAATATATAAAATATTGAATACAATCGATTATTAGAATTCGGGCCGAGGGTTACGTTTTAATCATTTTTTGGGCCGAGTGCTGAGTTTTAGTAACTTCACGGGCCCGAGAGCCGACTTAGTCACACGCTCCACTCATTAAAAAATATATCCTGCGCTCAACACTTTCAGCGAAACATACCTTTCTGCTTGCAGGCCTTCGGAAAAGAAACCGAAAATAAAAGAAGTGGAATTGTATGTTTATCCAACAAGTCTAGTTCTTTTTGAGTTTTATCAAAATTTACTTCTAAACAGTTTAGCAAAAATTTATAGTGGTAGTACTGCCCTTGGGGACTATTCGTATTATGGTATTCTTGTATTCTGGTATTATGGTATATTGTATTCTGGTATTTATTCTTGTATTCTGGTGGTATTCTTTCATCAATTTCGGCAGAGAAAATAATTTCGGCTTTCCGAAATTAATTTCGCGCGCACGTTAGAGGATAGAGCGGTCTGCCGAAAATGAGAGCGACCTCGCCAATTCCGAAAATTTCGGCAGAATGATCGGTGAATTGGGCGAATCAACGGGGAATAATTCGGCACTCTATTTGGAGCGACGAAAATTGGGAAAGGAGAACAAAGGAATTTCGGCAACGATTTCGGTATTTCCGAATTCGATTTCCGCGCTCGTGAAGTGGGGCTCTCTTTTCATTACAGTAGGACATTGCAACCTCTCTATAGAAGATCATTGGGATGACTAAATGATCGCGGTCGTACTGGAACCGCTAAGGGATGGAGTAGGTTGCGGCCCCCTTAATGGCATTGCATCGAATAGAGCTTGTTAAGTCAGCATCATATCTAGCCCACCCTTTTTCGAACCATTTTTAGCTAGATCACGCGAAATAGAGGACAGGATGCCGGGTGAGGAAGATTGACACATTGCGGGCTCTGCAATCCTCCCCTCCCTTCTATCAGAGGTTGCGAAGCCCGCGACCTCACGGGCGCTGCAACGCCCTAATGGTCAACACTAGTGCGGTTACTATGGCTACGGTACAGCCTCATGGTCACTGTGACCTCTCGATGGTAGGTGGCTCGGTCGATGTAGTGAAACATTAGAAGCTTTATTAAAAGTTCTAGACTTTCAGTAGGTTAAGCATAACTAGGCACATCGCTCAGCGAAAATAATTTTCCACATTCCTCATTCATTTCACTCTCACTGATTAGTTGCGCATAGTGGTATTGTGGCAGAGTGGTATTGCGCTCACTTTATCAACGGAGGGTGTCAGTTCGGTCCCAAATGATTCCGCGATATTTTGCCACCCTTGGGTTAAACGTTTCGGAAATTGCCAAAAAAAATTCGGCAATTGCCGAAAAAATCGGCATTCCAAAAATTTCGACATTGCCGAAATGGAGGAAAGAATACCGCCCCAGTTTAGCAAAAATTTATAGTGGTAGTACTGCCCTTGGGGACTATTGTTGTCTACTAGAGTGCTGCCACAGGGTAAGCTTGATCCACCTCTCCTCCCAGACTGGAAGCTTGATTGGAAGCATCCAATCATAGAGCATAAATAGTGCGCAAACAGTGCATCTACATCATTTGTGTTTACTTCTATCTAACTATTCCAGTCTAATACTCATTTCAGTTTAAAATTGTTTTTATTTTAACAAATTCAGATGCCTACACCATCTCGTCATCGCTACCTACTTGAATCTAAGGATTTGAACCTAAAATAAGAAAAACCAGTATTGATAAAATGTATGTTACAATTTACTGTTTTTATAATATTAATAATTGCTTACATGAGTAATTCAGTGCAATCAACACCGAATTGAGAGAACGAGAATTGAATCGGTCAAATCACGTGTTATCAGGCAATCTCGTCATCTTCGGTGATGTGGTTAACGAACACTTCTTCTCGAGCATTGACGACATCTCTAATTTATTGGTGAGTTGAAACGTTATATTGTTGGCCTAACAAGTGCTCGACTGTGACTTAAAAGTGCTCGAAGGAAGAAAAAATCTGCCGAACGAGTTCGATTTGTTGTTGGATAAGACTCATCTCATCCTTTTCGATGATGCTACAATGACAGAGAACAATATTTTCTTCAACTACATTCGCCTCTTTCCAAATAACCACACGCAGTGTGGTGTGTCGTGATCTGTAAAAAGGATAAAACGAACATCATATTCGATGAAGCTACGGTGACGGACAAGAACATTTTCAATTGTATCGATGTTCTTTGTGCACATCGTCACAAGTATTCTTCTATTCACAGTCTATCCCATTGCTCTCTATTCGCTTGCTGTTCCTTCCTCCCCTTGTTTGTATGATTTGAAGAATAAACTTGCTCAAATTTTAGAAAAAAAATTGTGCACTAGTTCATGCACATTTGGAGAGTTCACTAACAGTCGTTATTAGAACGACTACTCTCATAGCTAGGATTCACTGTAAAGTT
This sequence comes from Pristionchus mayeri, assembly GCA_036245805.1. Taxonomy (NCBI): domain Eukaryota; kingdom Metazoa; phylum Nematoda; class Chromadorea; order Rhabditida; family Neodiplogasteridae; genus Pristionchus; species Pristionchus mayeri. The sequence goes on from BTRK01000003.1 coordinate 31,496,320, forward strand.
ATTGGCTTCACAGTTTCATATGTATTTTGACATTTGATATTATCATCTGAACATCGTGCAAATAGAAGATACAACGCTACATTGAAGCAATCGTTTTATTCGAAAATTGGGGAGAATGAAAATTCACTTCACCTTTTCCCGAGAATATTCGTCATATTCGTTTATTGCACTGCTCTGAGTCTGACTCAAATGATGCAAAAAGAGTTTTGTTACGGGAAATCTCTAACGCTTGATGAGTACTATTGCTAGGAAAACTTGGCTGACGTAATAGCACCCTCACTCTCAGTTGCCTATACGTGAAAATTAGTCATTTAAAAATGCAAATGTGCTCTCAACACGTTCAGTGAACCAAACCTGGATTTTAGGCCTTCCAAAAAATAAGATGAATTGTATGTTTATCCAAAAAAGTCTTGTTCTTTTAGAGTTTTCTCAAAATACACCTTCAAACAGTTTACCTGAATTAGTAATAATTTGTGAAACAGCCAGGGGCGACTATTCTCATCTGGAATAGGGTTGCCACAGGGCAGACTAGCTTAACCTCTCCTCTCAGACTGTAAGTAGCACGTTTGAAGCATCCGATCATAGAGCATAAATGCATAGACTCTGTGCCCTTCCACCATTCCATCAATTTGTTTTTCCTTCTCTCTAACAATGTCAGCCTACTACTCTAGCTCTTCGCATTTTGTTATTAACTTTTTAAATTTATATATTATTTTACTTTTTACACATTCAGATGCCTACACCATCTCGTTATCGCTATCTACACTAGCGTAAAACTTACAACAACACGAACCTGAATCCGACAATAATCATCGGCATTAATGAAGCTACTCGAGTGAGTTTGTTGAAAATTTGATAGTTAAATATGCAATTCCTAATTTACTTAATTGACTTCGTAGCTTAGAGGACTTATTTTCTTGCAGAGAACATCATCTATACATGCGTGAGGGCATCAAGCCGAAGAAACAAAGTGTCCGTAGAAAATGCTTCAATCCGAGTGTCATTCAATAATTGTGGACATCTGACATGTGATACGTGCGCTGAGAGAATCAAAGGCTCAACTGGTAGACGACCATTTCAATGTCCTGCATGTAAACAGAGAGTGATCATATTATTCCAATCTTCGAGGATAAGTATGAAGAATCTTGTAATTATGTGTCCTTTCATTGTCCCATATGAAATATAAAATTATCATTCAATTCGTCCACCTCGATTCCTTCAATCCGAGTAGCATTCAACAATTGCAAAATTATTTGAAGAATAAAATTGTGCAATGGACTTGCTCTCACAGTCGAGATGACATACGCACACATAACCATGGACCAACCTTGTAAGAATTATGCGAATATTTATTTTATTTTATGATATTACTATATTATCAATGGGGAATGCAAAATATAGCGAAAATAAGATTTACCGGCGGGGATGAAAACACCATAATATTACTGTCAGAGATGAAATTGGATTTTTCTTCATCAGAATCTGCCTTTGTTTTGTTTTACCCCTCAGCTGCGCAATCCACGTATTAACGGACGTTGGGAGTTCATTCTGTCGCGATAATTTTTTTCAGTTTTATCAATTTTTTTTTGCTGTCAAATAGTTAATTAGAAATATTAATGTATTATTGAAGAAGCACTGCCAGAAGGACATTATCTTCCATAGAAGGGTTGCCACAGGGTAGGCTTGCACTAATTCTCCTATAAGATTGGAAGCACCAATAATAGGTGGGATGCATTCAAGAAACAAACTATGTGACCTGATATGGATAGGATAAACCAAGACGATTATGGACGTGTAAACTTGCAACGCGTAGAACAATATTCTCCTTGTTGAATTATGATCAGATTTTTTTAAGGATGAGCCACTTCCTCTTGTTTTCCCGATAGCATCCTCTCGATCAGCTTTCTCTCACGTGAAAATTACCGATTAAAAAAAATACACCTGAGCTCTCAACACTTTCAGGGAAATCGATACATGTTTTCGATTTTGAATTTAGACCTTTACAATAAATACGATTAATGCATTTATGAGTTTTTCTGCATCGATAAATTGCTCCTTGTAAATAGTTTTATCAAAATTTATTGAAGTAGTTCTGCCAGGCGATTATTGTCTTCTAAAAGGGGGGTTGCCACGGGATATGTTCGCTCCACCTCTTCTCTCAGACTGGAAGCACCAAGAATTGATTGGAAGCTTCCGATCATAGAGCATAACTTCTGAACAGACTTAGTACATCTCATCATTCTTATACGTGCTTGTTCTTTTCTCACTACTTCTATTTTTTTATTTATTAAATTTTCGTCTTCGAATTAAATTTGTTTTTTCTCAGATGCCTACACCATCTCGTCATCGCTATCTACATTAGAAAACGTATTCGAATCTACACTAGGAAGCTGAATTCGACGGCCTTAGTGTGAGTGATATTCTTTGGAATATCGTCAGTTCTCGAGTTTTCATTTAAGAGTTATCGAAATGGATTTGTGAAATCCTGAATCCTGCATTGAAATGTTCAGATCACCTGTCAATCACGTAAAGTCTGCCTTAGAATGCATCAACCGCTCACAGACAGTGTGAGTAAATAATGTTTATTAGTTATAAATTTTTTTAAAAAATGGTGTAAGACTATAAGAGCTTAGAGGTGTGTCAAAAATTTAGGTATATCCACAAGGTGTGGGGATGAACATGGAGACTGGGAGGTATCACAAGCGCATTTGTTGATGGTAGTTCTCCTCGTACATCGATGACAACTCTAAGTTAGTGGTGAGTTGAAACGTTGGAAATTTCACGTATACGTTTCTGAAAAATATCTTCCTACAGGTTCTTTAATAAGCGAGGGTTTGTGGTGTAGGTACTGCGAACTTCAGGCAATCTGGCATTTGAGGGTCTCCAAGTCGCTACCAACCATACCTTCGATTCGATCATGACCAGGTCAGAATACACAACGATTTGCTGGTTTGTTTCTAACATGCTTGATCGAAGGAAGGAAAATACTTCAGCGTTGTGGAACCCTGGCCTCCTTCGAGCGTTCCTACGCTGGCCGTGACATCAATCTACCCGTTCTCGAGGATGGTACTCATCTTCACATCTTTTTCATCTAAGACATTGCGGTGAACTACTGAGTCCCGGTACTCTTCACTCTCACTTTCGAGAATTTTTGTGCTTTTTTTAATTATTTGTATGATTTGGAGAATATCCTTGCATAAACTAATGATAATATTGAGCATTGGAGTTGCACATACGTTTTTATGTATCACATTAGTTTTTTCCTTCGAAATGCCCGCTAATATTAAGCATGACATTTGCATTACCACGAATGGAAAATTAAGAACACATTAATCAAGATAAGATATTAGGTTGTCTCAAAAGTTTCTGACTATATAATTTTTCAAGTTTGGTCTCTTCAGCATCGGATGTTTCAAGCTTCCTTTTAGCGTGAGGTAGGGACTTACTAGAGAAATACTACCATGAATTGCAATGTAAAAAGTGATGCGTAGTTTGAGAGAAATGCACTATTATTCCCGAAAGGCCGAAATATCACTCATCGGGAAAACTAAAAAGGCCTTAACCCAAATTATACCCCTGCTATTTTTTGCGGAAACCACTCTTTCGATAGCCCTTGGAAAGTTCTACAACATACGTAAAAACGGGCTGCTTCTTTACCTACACTTTTGAGAAAATTGACCTCTTGAATATCACTTTTAAATTTGACATTCAGGAAAAATGATGTACATAGATCGATAGAGCTCGAAAAATGAGTGGGGGTATCTCAGAGGTCAATTTTGTTCTATCTTTCACTGTGACCGAGATATGAGAGCTCAAAGTGAGAGCTGTGGACATCATGCCCGGCGTAGGCAGCTCCAAAATGAAGTCTGCACAATGAGACTTTGGGGTAGTGTCAGACATGCCTCAGGATGCCTAAATCAGGTTGAACTCATTCCACGGTTTTCCCTCCATTCCCTGGTTCAGCTCGATTCTCTCGTGAGAAGCGTGATATGCCTACTTTTGGTGCTTTTTGTTGCTGATTATTTCTCGAAATGCATTGACCTACTGATTCTGTCCAGTCGTTGAGGGACAGCACAAGAGCTAACTGTTCAGATATCCTTGAAAAATACGATAATCAATATGTGCTTGGAACGGGAGGATATGTTTTAATGTGTACGATTGGACTTCCAGTTTCCAATTAGATCAACTCAACAACGGATGGTTCAAATATCTCATAATTATGATCAAATAATTAGTAGGGAAAGTACTTCACAAACCACAACAAATTATCTCTATCGGATCCTCAACACAAATCCAGGATCTAATGATGCTGATTTGTGAATTACCACCCTATTATAGTTTTCTGATTGTGCGCTCATTATGAAGGTGGACATAACTGCACATCGAATGAAATCAACCGAGAATAACTCGTTGGGAGTACTTCACGGAAGTGTATTCAATTTGCACAGAACACGGTTCTCCGAAGAATTTTGAACCTTTCAAAAAGTCAGTCAACTTGCCCATCTTGTCGATCTTTGGAGATTAACGCGATATTCGTACGAGCTCCGTGGGAGTGAGATACTGTGCGCTAGATAGAGAACACAAGCCCGTATAAATGGTCGAAGAACATAAGTAAATCGGTCAACATCCAAGGAAACGAGAGGTGAAAACATGGAAAAGTTAAAATAGTCAGAAACTTTTGAGACAACCTGATATATTGAAATGCAAACTAGATGAAGTCATTTTATTGACGTACAAGACGGGGACGGAAATTGACTTCACTGTAGTCAGGGAAATATACGTCGTATTCAATCATTGATCTGCTCCAACGATAACGCAAAATATGTGAAAGATGCTTTGTGAATGGAACTCGCTAGCATCTGATATGTATTCCTGCAAGAAAAAGTTGACCGAGTTTTTACGATACCATCCTCTTTTTCAGTTTTCTCTCGCATTTAATTTATGATTTGAAGACTCGACTTCTTATTTGTTTTATGGAAGCTGAAATATGTGTTGATTTTTGATTTTAGGACTTTAAAAATCAGCTATAGAATTATAATATTGCAGCAGTGCCACGAGGAACGAAGTGCGATCACTACATAAGGGTAGCCACAGGGTATGCTCGCTCCACCCCTCCTCTCCGACTGGACGCTCCCATGATAGACTGGAAGCATCCTATCATATTACATAAATATAGTGTTCAAATTGTGCATCTTCATCACCCTTTCATCATTTTGTATCCTCCCTCACTACTTTAGTGAGCTGCTCTATGATGTCCCTTTTCATATTATAGTTTTCCGTTTTCTATTCAAATCTGTTATTGTTTTACAAATTCAGATGCCTACACCATCTCAGTTGTAAGTTACATTTTGTCATACTCGGGTATTTGCTGGTAGCAGGCATCAAACTGTAGCGTTGATGAATGGAAACCAAACATCTAAAGTAAAAAAAACACAGGAATAACCGTCAGCAAGAGAGAGAGTCATCGAACGAATAGAGAACACCGTCTGAACATGCGTGAACGCATCATATGCACCGACGAAAATCCGCCAACCCGAGCTTTTTTTAATACAACGTGTAAAGGGAAATTGTAATGTACCAAGGATAGGTAATCAATCATTATTTTGTGAACATCTAATTTTTTTCGATGAAATATTGCAATATTTTCAAAACTTATAAATTGTTACCATTTATGAGTAAATTATTTTGCGTATACCCATATACTTTAAAAATGCTTAAATGAGATCAATTACTACATTACTAAGGCCAAATTGGAATTAATTGTTTTCTCAACACCGACTTTTTGCGATTTTGAGGATGTGTGAACGGGATTTATGTATTATTCAGAAGTCCCAGTTTGACATAAATGTGACCCTGTTTGTCCATAGTTTTAAAAGAGTATGGAATATTAGGATATGAACATTCAATTCTTGAGCTCGATGCGCCTCAACTTGAGAATTTTAAAGGTTTAAAAATCGAATTTTTTTGAGATAGTTGCAAATTACTTTGTTTCGGTACTAAATAACTTCTCTAAACTAAAAATGTTATAAACTGATAAGGGCGTACTTGAAACAACAGGTTGTAGTGAGAATGGTGATAGTTTAGATACGAGCAGCACACATTTCCGAAATTCAGATAAAAATTTCTCAAAAATGAGTTAAAAATTTTCATTTTTATATTTTTATAATACGGTTCTTAGATATATGTTTCATATTCTGCAATAAAATTTCAGGGAAAGGTACCTCCGAAAAATAGCAACAATTTTTTTGTTGTCTCAAATTTGGAAAATTTATCATAAATTGTTCAATTTTCGATATTTCACTTAGCTCTTAATATAAAAGTTGTTCGAAATAATTTTCCGCTCATTTTGAGACCAAAACCACTTCTCTAGCTCAATTCGGAGCTGAACTACACTATATCCATGTGTAAAAACGGGAAATTCCTAAAAGCCGGCTCTGGGACCAATCGCCCACAAATTTCAAAATAGCTCGTCTAGGATATTATTCCAACATAATCTGGTCTAGATCAGGACAACTTTTTGCAAATTGTTCCTGGAGGGGGTCTTTTGCATTCACTGATTCATGATACACGTGATAAGCATTTGTCATTAGTTCTCGTGCAGTTCTTCTCGGGCATCGATGAGAACTCTAATGTATTTGTGAGTTGAAACGCTTATTACGGCCAAAATTAATTTCTGAGCCAAGTTACTGGAAAGGGTAGTGGACAAAACGGCAATGGACAAAACGGCAAATGAAAGCCGTTCGCTTGCGATTCAAGGTAGCGACTTGGGAGTTGTTTCATTCTTACCAGTGTGTGCTCCCCTACAATTGCATATGCTAATCCCGTTACCAGTCGAACTTGAGTTTTACTCCATATCTATGTATTCATGGTCCAAAATTGAGAATTTGAGTGGAAAATCATTGTTAGATAAACACCAAATCTCGCAACCAATCGATGTATATTATTACTTGGTAACAGAATTTGGTGTTTCTCTAACCATGATTTTCCACTCAAAATGCAAATTTTGGACCATGAACCCCCATACATAGATATGGAGTAAAACTCAAGTTCGACTGGTAACGGGATTAGCATATGCAAATGTAGGGGAGCACACACTGGCAAGAATGAAACAACTCCCAAGTCGCTAACTTGAATCGCAAGCGAACGGCGTTCATTTTCCGTTTTGTCCATTGCCGTTTTGTCCACTACCCACTGGAAAGAGTGCATGATGATTCAATTAGCTGATATCAGAAAGAAACGACTACACTACGAATACGGCCGAAACTCTCACAAATGACAAAGCAACGATGGCTAACAAGAACATTTTCTTCAACTGCATCGTGATTCCTCCAGAAGCATCGTGTAGATTGACATTCCATGCAGTCCCTCAACACATTGATACTATTCGCTTGCTGTTGCTTCCTTTCCTTATTTGAATGAATTGGTTTATAAACTTTCTTAAATTTTCGAATGAAATAGTTGCTCTGACATTCGAGGACAAACACTCACTGCCATGAGGCAGCTTAGGAACTGAACATTTTCTCCGATCTACTGTGATATATCACTTTATTATCAATGGTGAATGTATGATAACTTACTTATCAAGATAAAGTACAATGCAAAATTGATGTAATCATTATTGTCGTACTGGGGCGGGGATGGAAATTGAGTTTACTTTATTCGAATCTGCCTTTGCTTTGTTTGAACCGCTGGCCTGCAAAATCCACGTATGAAAGCGCGTTGCAAGAATTCGTGCCTGAATGTGTGCCTACCTACCTGTTAACTACCATACCTACCTAGCTTCTGTACCTACTTGTGCATTCTGATCCGACGCCCGAGATGAATTTCCGGATCTCGCGGATTGACGGACGAAGCGAAGGAGAAGCAAGGCCTGTGAGGAAAAGCATGACGCAATGTTCAGATGGGAAAGGAGAGTATCTCATCATTAGCGAGATGACTGTAATGTATGTCACTAATTTAGGGGGGGGGTGGCAAAAGCCCAACCGACAAAAGCCCAACGGATCACCATTCGCTGGATATTTGAGATTACATCCTGGGAGTTGTTTCATTGTTACTTTTATGTGCTACACTACATCACCCTGATTAGATCCTCTAGCTAGGCGATCTTAAGTTTCACTCTCCATCACCGTATAGGGATTCGTGGTCCAAATATGAGAATTTCATCGGAAAATCATGGTTAGATAAGCACCGAATACCGTAACCAATTGATAATCTAGTACCCCAGAAACGACTCTATCCAAGTAACATGGGTATCGATTTGTTACAGTATTTGGTGTTTATCTAACCATGATTTTCCGATGAAATTCTCATATTTGGACCATGAATCCCTATACGGTGATGGAGAGTGAAACTCAAGATTGCCTAGCTAGAGGATCTAATCAGGGTGATGTAGTGTAGCACATACAATTAACAATGAAACAACTCCCAGGATGTAATCTCAAATATCCAGCGAATGGTGATCCGTTGGGCTTTTGTCGGTTGGGCTTTTGTCACCCCCCTAATTTAAGATTCTAAGAATCATAAAAATGAAGAGAGAAAATGAATCATTCATTCTCTCTTCAACGAGCGAGCGGTGTCATTCTTCATTGAAGGAGATAGAATGTGGTCAATCCTTCATGAAGGAATGGTTTTCCGTCCTAAAGGATTGACCAACAAATGATTCAAATTAGCATGTATTTTGATTAATTAATTTTTCAGTGTTATTATTTTGCCGGAATTTGAGTGTGGGAAGGCCTAAAACAGCCAGTGGGCATTGATATTTCTATCGAATGTGATCTTGCGAACCTCTACGAACTAAATGATATTCATCAATAAATGCCAATACAACTGCGTTTTATATGTGATTATTGAAGGTGTATGGCTCTTTGGTACCGCACTAGATCCCGGATTTTTTACGAGACAAGTGTACACTACAAGCTCCTCAAATATACGTCGTTCCTAATAATAAATAAGTTAACTTGACCGAATTAACTAAAGAGACAAAAATTAACATCGATGGATGTGTTGTGTCAAGGAACTGTTCAGAAAATGGCACCGGGCCGGATATACTCCGGAAATAGTTAAAAAACCCATGGGGCATGTACAATATGAACTAATGTATGGGCTCTAAACAGTACGAAATGATGTATGTATCATATCAGGCCGTATTAGCAATCTTGTGCGATTTAAAGATCACAAACTGGTCATCCTTATCTTGCCTGGATTATCATATTTCCTTTCTTAGACAATTTTTACAGTGCACAATGATCGGAACATTTGGCATGAAAAATGAACACCAAATCCAAAATGTCGTACGAAATTCTCAATTCCGGTTTCAATTTTTGTGAAAAAATTGTTTCATGAAGGAGAAATGTGAGGGAGGGAGAAGTCTCCCCCATCATTCTTCGATTTTTATTTAATTTGGCAGTACTAATCGATAGATAGTCGACTGATAACCATGACACGTTGGTTATTGATGTATTAAATGATTTGATTTTGTTCAAAGCTAAAGAATAACTCAAGTGGCCAATTTGGATTAACAAAAATATATTGTATAAAACAATTTACAGTAAAAGAAGGTGCTGAGATGAGTAGGAGACCGATCATGGCCGACGCGACGCCAAGATTTTCGCCCTCGAATGAAGCGTTTAGATAATTTAAACGGTTTTCTCTATTGTACTACTAAAGTTGAGTAGAAAATGAGAGTCATTGCAGGCAGCATGAGGGCGAGCGGAAGAAAACCCTGAATTTACTAATTTTTGGAAGTTTTAAAAAACATTAATTTAAAGCAGGATGAACTGATTAGATTATGTTAGGATACCGTAGGCATGTACGCATAGGATCCTTGAACCATAATGCAAATCTACAATTTGACATCTCTAGCTCAATTTTGGGCCGAGATACACGCGTTTGAAGTTTCTACAGGGCTAAGCGAGAATAAAGAATAGTTTGAAAATCAGGTAGATTCAGGGAAGTGGTCTATGTAAATGGTCAGAGCACACAGAGGAAGGGGAAAGGAGCGGGCGTACTCATGCTGTCTGCCGCTCTCGCCCTCCGATTTTGCATACAGTGTTCTCTTCATTGCTAAGGGATTTCCGCGCGGGATTCTCCGTGGTTTTGGGTGCTAACTTGAGCGATTTGCGTGAGCAAGAACCGACGTTGCATCTGCGCCGTTTTAACGCTGATTGAAGCGCCCAATGCTTTGAGTAATTTGCGGATCTGTGAAGTACGAATTGTCGAAATTTAGAGTGTAATGAATTGTCGAAATTTAGAGTGTAATTCTCACTCTGAGGGTGCACACGGCAAGCATGGCATAGGTTGTGAGATAAACAGGGAGGACATCCTGGATCACGGCGTCGTAGGCACTGTATAGTTTCTGAAGTGAAATGCAATAATTATCGATATATATATTTTTCCAACATCAATGAAACTATAGAATTACCATGTGCATTGTCATAATATGATGTATCATATGATCTAATAATGTTAAGTAATGATTGATGCTCGAGGTTTGCGTTTCTGAAGCGTGAAATCTAACGATACTGTCAGTGTTTGAAACTTCCATAATGTTTACGCGTCAATCATTGATTTACATACGCAATGCCCAGTCTTGATTCAAAGAACCGAGATCCCGTACATACTTTCGAGACAAAGACGAATAATTTCATGAACTAAGTAACTTCTAAAACTTGAAGTAACTTCCTAACATTGTCGATAAGCACGAATCCAACGACTGTGTAGTCGGTGGTGTTAGTTCCGTGTAACTGATGGACAGTCGATTCCATCTTTATTTCTAGCTCCTCCGAAGGTATGACATGCGACAAGATAGTGAACTGGAACGAGATTTCTTTTCCATGATTTGACGACTTGAAAAATACAACTACATGTAAGAATGCACACCCTTTTAAAATATATTTTGAATGAGCTTCAGAATCATTAGAACTCACATATCCATGGATGCCGAAAATGATGGTGGAAGCATAAGCAATGACCATCCGTGTGCGATTTCCAATACGATATCTAAACATATATTTGCTTCCTTTTTAAATAACGATTTTGAAATCGTACTTGGAAAGGGCGAGCAACTGAATAATGGGCGGAGCTGGGAGCATCTTTAAAGGAATGATAAATAAAGAGTGAGTGTCTAATAATCGCTAAATTTCATCATTACGATAACAACAACCACCTGGCTATGAAAATATGGGCATATCATAAATACTAACGATCTTAGTTACTAACGGTGCTATAACTGAATTAACTACTGGCCTTCCATTCGTTTGTCAACATAGCAAATAGTGAAAGTATGAGCATATGCGACATCCACTTGGGAAAATACGACAGGACTGGTCCATAAAAAACACCCATGACAACTCCATCGACGAAAAGGGTCACCTGAAAAAATGTGTTCCCGATTCAGGAATTATATAAAAATATCGCTCATCTGATTAAAAATTCGAGATTGCGATGCCTAATTGATACCGCTCACTAGTGAAGACCCTACCGGTAAAACGAACAAGCATAATTGCCTAATCAGTTGCGTCTTCATTTACCATCATTGTCATCAGGACCAAAACCGAGGTTAGGAAGGAGCAGCAAGCTGAGACAACGCACGATGCGTGGTACAGCGGTGCAGATGTTCCGAATCGAGCCCGAGAGAGATAGTACAGCAGCAGGCCGTTAGCAACCATTCCAACCACCGCTGAAAGCGAGTGGCTTCATGACAATAAATATACATAAACATTTTAGTGAAGACAAAATGAGCAGAGGCATGCATTTTATCATCTGTCTCCAGAGTGGAATTACGTAATTAGAGAAATGGATACCTTCGAGTGGAATAATAGCGAACGCCGTCGTGACCCAGGGACTCCACATCGAGTTTTAGACTGCATTGCAATCATACATTATCAGATATTTGGAAATTCTTTGGCATCAAATTTGTCGGATAATCGCGTGAGGTACAGCGAATTAGTGACAAACTCGGAAGAACGTTCTCAGTTATTATTGCACATGTAATTGGAAGGTCCAAAGAAAAATGGTGTGGGTTTGATCACCAATACTAATGGCCAACTGTCCGCAATGGTGTTGTGAGAACCTCTTCGAGATCAAATGATCAGTATGCAAGTAGAAGGAAGTGGAGTTATAACTAAGATCAATGCATTTCTCTTAGCACGGCTCGTTAAGGCAGCCCTTGAACGCACGCATCGCGCCCCTCTGTCCTCACTCTAACCCGGCGCAGTTAGAGCGCGCCCTCTCGCCTGCCTATTTATGCGAGCGCGCCTTCCGCCCGCGAAACGAGGGCTTCTCCCCCTCTTTAACGACGCGATGCCCCAGTTAAGTAACTCTCTCACTGAAAAATAGAATAAATGTTGGTGGTTCGAATAAATTGAGAGCGCGGGAACAGGCACGCGACGCGTGTCTTTCAAGTCTGTTCCTTCATTGTCCCAACGAGCCGTGCTTAGGGGGGAAGTTTAGCAGTGAATGATTACACGTCGTGCTATTGCACGATACTGTGGAAATGATTCCGTGGAAACATTGATCCTATCTATCAGTCAAATGCCAGGAGAGATGGGTGTAAGGACTTATATTGGAGCAAATACAGAAAACAAGTACTCAAAAGGTCTGAATGTATCCCTCCACACACAGATTTTTTTTGAATTAGCGCCTATAGCCTGAACCGCAAACCCTAGCGCGCAAACTCAAACGCGGGTATTGTTTTATGATGTAGAACTACTAACTAATCGATTTACAATTTATCGATTTTATGGTACAGACTACAGTTTCAGACTACGTCCCTACAGTTGACCAGAGAAGCCAAAGAAGATCCCATCCCTTGACCTAACGACGCTCTGAGACCGAAGATCCCCATTCCCTCCACACTGAAGTCACCCTCCTGCAGGACCATTGTGCCTGACGTCAGGATAAATATGATGATGATGGTACAGAAGATTTTTGAATTCCCGTGCTAGAGCTTGCAGATATGGCACTATGCGCTAATTCATTTTTTTGTGTTGAGTGATGCTTTAACGGAAAAATCAAGGTGTTTGCCTCAGAGGATTTAATGATGGGAAACGCTAATCTGGTTAACAGATCTCCCTTACATCTCGGATTCATGCTTCACTTATTCACGGTCACAGTAAGACTTTGTAGGTTATTTTGACAGATGCAAAGATCCCCGTGATAGAGTAGCGATACTTCATAGAGAATTATGCAAATAATGCTCAAGTATCTGGTTTATGAATAAGATGTGATAGGTATGCATGGTCATGGGATATTCTTTACAGCAAATATGGATAGGACACGAGCGGCGATCAGAGCTGGACATATAGAGTGAAAACTAAGGCGATGAGGGAAAGGGGAAAGGGAAGGGACGAAGGCAGGAAAGCTACCGATTGCCTTTGGCTCTCGGGATCTCTAATGATGTCGCTCATCTTACGGTGTCTCTCTCCTGGCTCCGCCTTCCAGGATCACCAGCGGTTAGAGATGTCAGAGATAAGACAGGGTGGAGACCATAGCTGTCCACGCCGCCGGCGACCTCGAGACCATGAACCCCCGGGTCATGGTTTTTTTGGCAGGTGGTGGGGAAACCACAGTCGTTGAAGATAGACCTAAGGTACCATAACCGTCGTCATGTACATCGACACGACTGGTATTTGTCGGCTACCGTAACCCGCACTACCGTAACCTGAGTGCTGTGGGCACACCACGATGTGGTAAAACATACCTTAGACGGATCAGGAAGGCTCGTCCGGCATACCGTAATCTAGTTACAGTAACCCAAGTACAGTACCATAGCTAGCAATCGTGAACTGACTTAATTTTTTCATGAAATTTCCATGAACTATTCATGGTTGAGCCCCCACCAAAAGGGGGGGCTCACCATCGGATGGTGGGTCATGGTCGAAAAATCGATGGTAGGTCATGGGTAGGTCAAGATTAAGTACTGTACCAATCAATAGTACAGTACTTCCTGATACCGTATATAGCTACCGTAACCCTGATTACCGCGAACTGATTTTTTTTCAAAAATTCAAAATACCGTACCCTAATTAAAAAATCAAACTACCGTAACCAATCGATAGTACAGTACCACCAGATACCGTATCCCACTACCGTAACCCCGGCAATCGCGAACTAACTTTATTTTTAAGATGTCCTGGTGACGTGCACAATCGGTCTGGTGTCGTGAACGATCGATTGCACAGTACCCAAATGACTACCGTAACCCAGTTCCGTGGGTCAGATCTAGTTCCTTGGGTCAAACATTTTTCTAATAATCCAAAATCATTTTATAGAAATCCTAAATCGATCATAAATTGGTTCTACACTAATTAGAGTTATGGTGGGATACTTCAAAATAATTTTATTATAGATTTAGAATTTTTAATAGACTAATAGACTAATTCAAATAGCAATTTGCAGATTACGATTACGCTGTGCAATTTGTTCAGTTCTTTGGCCTTCAAACAAAACTCTCGCTTTCAGAAGCTGTACAGTGCCTACGACGCCAAATTCAGCACCATCACTGTTCTCCTCGGAGCTGTGAATAATTGAACACTCGGATCAAGCATACTAGTACGATGACTTCCGATCTAAATTGGCAGATGCTCACTGATATAATCGAACCAAGATCGTGCTCGATATAGAGTGTACTCATGCCCCAATCAACCGTAACAAACCATTAGTTGATTGGTCGATTGCAAAGAACAGTGGAGGTTACAATGTTCATGCACGAAAAAAGAAAGGAACTTATGCAACAGCCTAATACTTTCACAGAATCACTTTTGTGACTTTGGGAACCTACTGTGCAAGTTCTACAGAAGGGTTCATTTTTTGGTTATCATCCAGTAGGTTACCATCCGACCGTGATCATCCGACCTAGTGCCATCATTAGTAGGCTTGGCAATTAGAAATCACGTCCCAGAAATAGAGCGTTGCGATTTGATCTCGACCTTTTTTTGACTACCACCAATGAGCAATGAAGATTCAGTCAATATTTGTTTTCAGATGCTTCCCGCTCCGTCCATAATCCAATTACTCGCCCTCTCCAAGTGGGAATACCATTTCGAAAATGAAAATTCACTCTTGAAATTAAGATACCGCATGAGAACTCGCACCCGAATGATCCTTGCATACGCTACGACCATCATTTTCGGGATTCATGGATATGTAAGTACTGAAGCTCTACTGTTATTATTGACAAATCGAACCGTTGAGCTGCATTCCGGACAGTACCTATAACAAAATTTTAAAGTGAAAATTCACAGTATATAATGCCGTTCCAGTTCACAATTTTGTCGCACGTCGTACCATCCGAAGAGCTAGAGGAAGAGTTGGAAGCAACTGTTTACAAGCTGCACGGCACCAACACCACCCACTACCGCGTCGTTGGATTCAAGCTAACGGACGATGTAAGTAAAAAGTAGCAAAATATTCGTGTAATTATTACAACTTACGACGAGACATCCGTTCTTTGAACCGTTATCGATGACTAATACAAGACCAGTAATGCATATGCACATCAATGACTAACACTAAAACATTATGGAAGATTCAAAGATTGGCCGTCTCATTGCATTTCGCGCTTCAGTGGACTAAATCCCAAGCAACAATTACATGATAACATAAATGATAATACCATAGACTAATTCAAATAGCAATTTGCAGATTACGATTACGCTATGCAATTTGTTCAGTTCTTTGGCCTTCAAACAAAACTCTCGCTTTCAGAAGCTGTACAGTGCCTACGACGCCGTCATTCAGGACGTCTTCCCGGTTTACCTCACAAGCTACGCGATGCTGGCAGTGTGCACCCTCAGGGTACGGATAGTGAATAGCATAGTAGTGCGATTTCGAAAATGAACCTTTACAGATCAAAAAATTAATCACCGCTCTGGGCGCTTCAATCAGCGTGAAGACCGCGCAGATGCAACGACGATTCTGGCTGACTCAGATCGCCCAGGTGTGTACCGTTATTTATACTTAAATAAGCAAACAAAAAATAAAGTGAACAATTCAGGGTTTCCTTCCACTAGCACTCATGTCGCCCGCCCTAATTCCCGTCTTCTATTCAACAATGAAGGTATTTTTCGAGAGCAGCGTTTTAATTTTAAATTTTGATTATTTTAAGGGCGAAAATCTTGGCGTCGCATCTGCCCTGATCAGCTTCCTGCTCTTTACAGCGCCCGCCTTTACGGTCAAAAATCATTTATATTTCTAAGGCTCCTGTTGGCTCGAGTGGTGAATTACAACATCACTTCATAACTCCTGAGAACCACAGAGAATAGCAACCAAACCTCACGTAGACTTGTTATCAGCTAATTAACTAATGATACATCATTCCTAGAATCCCCCTGTCTTCGTGACGTTCAGATCCTCTTCATCCAATGATCTCTACGTCATGCATTTCCTCACAGGCCTTACTTCTACTTCGTTTCGTCCGTCAATCCGCGAGATCAGGGAATTCATCGAGAGCTTCGGATCAGAATCCACAGGTGGGTACGAAAGCTAGGTGTAAGGTAGTTAACAGGTAGGTAGGATGATACATTCAGGCTCGGATGCTCGCAACGCCATTTAATGCGTGGATTTTGCAGGCGAGCGGATCTAACAAAGCAAAGGCAGATTCGAATAAAGTGAAATCAATTTCCATCCCCGCCCCAGTTCGTCAATAAAACGATTTCATCTACTTAGTATTACATTGAACTGCACGATGTACATTCCCACGGACGATAAATATGCTATAGTATTTCTGTGAAAATAAATTTGCATAAATCCTACACTTCGATCATGGTCTTGAGTGTGCAATCTCGTCTATGAAAGCAACTGCAATGCGCAACATTTTTTTCTAAAAATATGATGTGTATTCTCCAAATCATACAAATAAGGGAAGGAAGCAGCAGCATGCGAACAGTCTCGAGGCTGGTCGAATGTGTTCGGTAGGGAAGTAGACTGCGATGATTTGGAAAGATATGAATGCAGTTCTTGAAAATGTTCTTGTCAGCTATCGTCGCTTCGTCAATTGTGAGGGTAATCGGTCTTGCATACTGTAGCCTTCTCTTTCTGCAATCAGCTATTTTGAACCATCATGTACACTTTAAAGTATCTTGTGTAAGAAATGAATGCGTGCAGTACTCTTTTTTTCAACTCACCAACAAATTTGAGTTGTCGTCAATGTCCGAGAAGAACTATCTGTGAGCAGTGATCCATTTTGAGGCAGACTTTACGTGATTATAGCTTGATACCATTCTCGTCCACTCAATTCAGTGTTGATCGCCCTGAAATACTTGTGTAAACTCAGGAACAATTGTTAATATTGTAATACGCCTTCGCAATTTTTAAATTGTAACTGACATGTTCACAATTATTGTTTTCGAATTCAGGTTCCTATTGAAGATCCAAATATGTTCGCTAGTGTAGATAGCGATGACGAGATGGTGTAGGCATCTGAATTTGTAAAAATACACGTATATATTTTCCGATAAATATGAATCTGGCAGTTCAGTTATTATTATTGGTAAGTATGATATGCGAAAATATCGAAAAAAATCGAGGTCAAGAAAACAGATTTTTTTGAATTCGCGAAAATTTTAGTTTTCGTGTGTCATCCTACTTATATTGCTTCTAATGTTCTTAAATTTCAAAGGGCATGTTCTAATATTCTAATGAATGGTGATTTTTTGTGGAAATATCAATGTCATTCTGTACTGTTCTGTGTTTGATCAAAATTACCCAAAAATGCAGTAGACTGATCACGTCGGTAATATTTCCCTGGACACTTATTGACTTCTTTAATATTAATAAGCAATAACATTTTGTATATGGTAACTTCAGAAAGGAGGGAGACTTTTTTTTTTTACAAATAATGACGTTTTTCGTTGGTAGCATAGTTATTTCTTTCCGTACGCTAAAGTCATCAACATAAAAGTTTCTGGAAATAATTTTCCGCACATTTTGAGCCCAATTTCATCTCATTAGCTCACCTGGAAGCTGAAATGCAACATAACCGGGTGCAAAACCGGAAGATTCCTAAAAGCCGGCTCTGGGAGCAATGGCCCATATCTTTTTGAAATATTTACTCTAGGGTAATATATTGCTATAATATGAGTCAAATCAGACACAACTGTTTTGAAAATTTTCCCGCATACATCCGCTGGCTCGTGATACCCGTTTTAAGCTACAGTTTCATTTGAAACGAATGAGAAAAGTGTTCGCATGAATCCTAAATCAGAGCTCCACCATTTCAGACGACTCTCTTCGTTGACGGAGTGGTTATGGCTGTTTGTTACGGTGCAATCTTGCCGTATATTTCCAAGTGGATGGCTCACTTGCTGATACTTGCATTCTTTGCGATGCAAATGAACATGTGGAAGGTAATACAGTGATTGCTTCATTAGAAGGCTTGACAATTATAAAGCACGCCCATTCATAAAGCATTATTTTTTATTTGGACAATTTGTTTACTCCAACCAAATCATGATTAATCAAGAATCCGTTAATATTTGTTTTCAGATGCTTCCGGCTCCGTCCATAAATAAATTACTCGCCCTCTCCAAGTCAGAACTCCATTTCGAAGAAAAATGCAGTCTTGAAATTAAGATCATCATTATCATTATTTATCCATTGATCAAGGTCTGGGCCTGGTGGATGATACAGTTCTTCCATTTATCGGGGTCTCTTGTGCAAACGCTCCCCCAATTAGCTCCAAGTTGCTTCACAAATTCGTCCTTCCATCTTGTTTTTGGTCTGCCAATTGGCCTGGCTCGATCGTACGGAGTCCAGTCCATCACACGTTTTGTCCATCTGTCGTCATTTATATATGCAAGTCTTGCGGCCCAAAACCATTTCCTTTCCATTGCCTGTGCTCGGATATCTGGGACTTTTAGAGACAGCCAATCATTCGTTCGGCGTTCCAATCTTGTTACTCCGCACATTTTCCGCATCATACTACGCTGTGCTACAATGAGCCGAGTATGTATCTTTTTCGTCGGACTCCATAGTTCAGATCCATATAACAGAGCTGGCACAACGCACATCATGTACACTCGTCTCTTCAGTCCCATTTCAATCTTTCTGTTCGTGAGGAACTCGTGAAACCGGTTAAACCCTCTCCATGCACTTCCGATCCTGCGATTAATTTCTTGCATTAGGCATTGATCAAAAGAGAC
Organism: Pristionchus mayeri; assembly: GCA_036245805.1. Classification (NCBI taxonomy): domain Eukaryota; kingdom Metazoa; phylum Nematoda; class Chromadorea; order Rhabditida; family Neodiplogasteridae; genus Pristionchus; species Pristionchus mayeri. The sequence continues at coordinate 31,515,459 of BTRK01000003.1, forward strand.
GCGTATTCCAAGGTAGATGAAAGAATTGACGTATTTCAGAGCTTCGTGGTCAGCGATTAGTCGTGGCTGGTTTCGATTTGACATAACAACAGTCTTCTTCTTGTTTATAACGAGACCGACTTTCCTGCTTGCTGTGCATAGATCATCTATCATTGTTTGAGCTTCTTGCGCAAAATGAGAAACCAATACGACGTCATCCGCATATCTGAGATTGTTCAGCCGTTTTCCATCTATATTTATTCTGTAATTCTGCCAGTTCAGCTCACTAAAACATTCTTGCAGCACTGCATTGAATAAATGAGGGGATAGTGGGTCTCCTTGTCGGACACCTTTTGCTATGTCAATAGGAACTTTTTCCTTGCCCAATCTCACACATACTTGACTTTTGTTGTACACATTTCTCATAACGTTCACAATTTTAGAATGTATTCCTTGTTTTGACAATGCTGCCCAAACCGAACCGAATTCGATGCTGTCAAACGCTTTGGTATAGTCAATGAAGACCATGAAACAGGGAAAGTCATATTCCATTGATTTGCTTATAATCTCGCTTATAGTAAAGGAGTGATCAAGTGTTGAATAATTCCTTCTGAATCCGGCTTGATCGTGAGTTTGGCTTGCATTTAACGTACACTCTATTCGTGTATCGATCGTGGATGTAAAAACTTTGTAGATCAGATTTAGCAACGCTATCGGTCTGTAGTTTGTGATATCTAACTGATTCCCCTTCTTGAATATGAGTGAAATGAGTGAATTCGAGAGATTGTCGGGCACTTCCTCCTTGGCGATCCATTCGTTGAATAATGAAGTAAGAGGTTGGGAGATTATATCAATTCCACTCTTCAACATTTCTGCAGTAATCTTATCTGGGCCAGGAGACTTGCCATTCTTCAATTTCCTGATTGAGCATTCAACTTCACTTTTGAGAATAGGCAATAAGGTTTCAGTTGATTTACACGTCACTCTAGACGGTCTTTGTCTGCTTGCAAATAAATCATCATAATAAGATTTCACAACATGTCTTAAGTCATTTTTGGAGTAGGCGATAGAACCATCGGGCTTTTCCAGCTGATTCATTTGAGTATTTCCGATTTGCGACGATCGTAGCGCTCTTCGTGTACTGTACCCGTATCTAACAGCTTCTCTCACCACTTCCAAATGCTTCTTTCGCAGATCTTCGGCTATAGAGAATCTTAGTAGTTTGTTTGTCTGGCAAAAGTCAATCCGATTATGAGCATTTGGTGTGACATCTCTAATACGCCTCCTTTTCTCGAATAGATCCTTTGTCGTCTTTGAAAATCTTTCGTCTTGATGCCTCGGAACCATTGAGTCGTGTGCGATTTCTCCTATAGTGCATGTGATCTTCTTGTAGCACATGAAGTCATCCTTAGACTTCGAAATGATCTTTCTTGTAAACAGTGTTCGGTCAAATTGCAGAAGAGGGCGAGGCTGATTGTAAAACCTCCTTGATTTGTTCAGAACTTTCAGACGAGCCATAACTAGTCGATGATCGGTTGTAAAGTTGAATCGACCGACCACATTCACATCTTGTATTATTGACTTATTGCGGGATATAATGTAGTCAATTTGGTTTCGTGTTTGCATGTTTGGGGACATCCACGTCCATTTCCTCGAGTCCCGTTTGTCAAATCGCGTGTTGTGAACGAACAGTTTTGACTCAGTGCAAAAGTCGAGGAGACATTGGCCTCGATCATTTCTGTCTCCTAGGCCGTGTCGTCCAATATAGTGCTCATCCTCCGACAGACGTCGTCCTATCTTCGCATTGAAGTCGCCAGTGACAACTACGTGACCCCTACCTCCCCCAAGTAGACGAACACTACGGGAGGAGGAATCCACGAGTGCACCTAACTCATTCAAAATGGCGTCGTAATCTTGGTCCGAGTGACTGGTCGTAGGGGCGTATACGGTGATGACACGCAAGCCAAGAGGTGGGACGTCAATGAACGACAATCTGTCATTCACCGAGTGGAAGATTACGTGAGAGGCGAGTTGCTGCGCCACAAGAAATCCGGTTCCATTGGCGGACTTGGTACCGTATCCAACCAATAAATGGCCACTGGCATTCAAGGTCAGGGACGTACGGCCAATTCTTCTTAGTTCCTGGAGGGCGATTATATCGAATTGCACCCCACTCACGCAATCTTCTAGTTCGGCAACTCGGTCGGCTGTTCGGAGAGTTCGTACGTTGAGAGAACCGACGCGGATGGTAGAAGGCTGCATCCGATGGACAGGCGAGACCCAGTACGGTTGTCCAAGCTGACGACTGGGGACTCCCAAACGCACGCCAGAGAGGAGGCGATCGGAGTACGACCACCCCTCACGGGCGCACGAATGGAGAATGGAGAATGGAGAATGGAGAATGGAGAATGGAGAATGGAGAATGGAGAATGGAGAATGGAGAATGGAGAATGGAGAATGGAGAAAATGAATGGAAGGAAATTAAGATACCGAATGGGAACTCGCCCAAGAATGATCCTTGCTTATTCTACGACCATCATTTTCGGGATTCATGGATATGTAAGTGTAGAAGCTGTTGAAACGACAATACAAAATCTTACTGTTATTGTTGCAAAATCGCACCGTTGGGTTGTATCAGGTTGTAACATAAGTTTTGTCGCGTCCAATCTCTTATGCATTTTAACCTCAGAAATTCTTCGAATTAATTTAATCTCAATTTCGTTATTCATCATCAGTGAGGGCCTTCGTACTCTTTCTTACGCGCTTTACTTCAGTCCTGTCAAGGCAGTTGAGGAGGCACATTAGTCAGACAAAGTTGTACTGAGATAAGGATTACAAATCATTTTCACGCATCAGCTCTTCTTGAAAAGGATAAATTATGCCGATTTTGTGTGATTTGCGTAAAGTACTACATATGTGCATAATTTTGAACCACTCACGGATAATGACAAACGAAAATCGTTCTAGAAATGTAGACGAGTTTGTATAATGTGGATGGTTGGTGACGGTCGCGAAAACTTTCGCAAGCCGAATTTTCTTCTCAATAGATATCCAGATCCAAATAGTGGTGGAATATAGTTCACCCAAAGTGGTCAGTATGCAGACAAAGTTTGGGGTAGATTGGGTTCTGTTGAGATAAGTGGCTCCATTCAGAACGATGGTATGTAAATTAAACTAATGAAATCGGCACTTTGTTCATATTCCTACCTCGCACACATGTTCAATATCTGATTTGTTGTGTCCATCCTAACCATAAACCCTTCCCTTACTAGTATCTACTTGGGATAAGTTTGGAAATAGATAGCTTTTGAATGACAATCTTTAATTCGAAACACCTAAACTTGCATATTTTGGTAAAATTGTGCGCGAATTGAATTAATAAAAATTCAAATTTCCCACAAGTGGAGTGTTCTTTCTCTCACTTGTTTAATGATAAATTATACCTCCATGAGTGGTAATTGGAACGCACTTATGTTAGTCACTGTTGTTGCAATTCTGGATTCAGAAGAGTTGGTCAAGTTGGCTACGAATCAGCGGCTAACCTTACACTCAGTGAAGTATATCTTTGATTCCGCTCAACATAGCACCATATCTGGCGTATATTTTGAAAGAGCATTGACGGGGTATATCACCATGCTGTAGAAGTTTGGTTCATTATTCATCTCTGCGAACTAGCACCTGATCAAACGAATTAAAAAAATCTGCACCAAATTTAAATCAGTTCATATTAATATTTTTCGCATAGCCAGCGTTCGCAGTTCAGCTCTACCCTATGGTTTGAATGTGCATGAACACCCCAAACATATGCTAGGAGGTCAGGCATTGATAATGTTTGAGAAGTATCCTTCATGGAAATATTGTGAACCTCCGAAATGCGACAAAACTTATGTTACAACCTAATAAATATTCAATATGAGCATGCCTTTCCAGTTCACAATCTTGTCGCACGTTGTGCCATCCGAAGAGCTAGAGGAAGAGTTGGAGGCAACAGTGTACATATTGCATGGCACCAACACCACCCATTACCGTGTCGTTGGATTCAAGCTTACGGATGATGTAAGTTCACCTCTGACAAATTCCGACGGGGAATGTGTTCATTACGGAAAACATTACGGAAGATTCAAAGACTGGCAGTCACTACATTTCACGCTTCAGAGGACAAAATCTGAAGCAACAATTGTATGATAATATTAAAGATAATATCATAGAATAATTCAAATACCAATTTTTTAAATTTCGATTAAGCAGCGTAATTTGTACAGTTCTTTGGCCTTCAAACTAAACTCTCCCTTTCAGAAGCTGTACAGTGCCTATGACGCTGTGATTCAGGACGTCTTTCCCGTTTACCTCACCAGCTACGCCATGCTTGCAGTGTGCACCCTCAGAGTGTGAATTGCGGAAATTTCGAAAATGGATCTCTTCTTTGCAGATTCGCAAATTAATCAACGCCCTGGGCGCATCAATCAGCGTTAAAACGGCGCAAATGTAACGTCGCTTCTGGCTAACACAGATTGCACAGGTATGTGCCGTTGTCAGTTTTATTTTAATTAGATTTATTTTAATTATTTTAATTAGAATTAATTTTTAAAAATTCTTACAATTCAGGGTTTTCTCCCACTAATGTCGCCCGCCTTGATTCCCATATTCTACATGACCTTCAAGGTTGTACATCATAGTTTTGATTCTTTTGTATTTTTAATTCAAGGGCGAGAATCTCGGCGTAGCTTCTGCCCTTATCAGCTTCCTGCTCTTCACAGCGCCCGCGTTTACGGTAAAGTTTTGTGCTAATCTCATATTTACCACTCGAGTGGTCCCGTTATGAAATGATCGAACGAGTAATAACCAACCCTCACGTGACACGTATCATCTAATTAACTGACACATGATATTAATGATATCGTCATAACGTCATGAGTTATCATTCAGGCGTTGCTCCGACTTTGTTTCGTCCGTCAATCCGCGAGATCCGGGAATTCATCGAGAGCTTCAGATCAGAATGCACTGGTAGGTACAGAAGCTAGTTAGGTATGGTAGTTAACGGAGGATGAGAACTATGACGTCATGTCGCCTTAATAGATCAAAGGCGGATTGACGTCATAGTTCTCATCCAGCCTAGTTCCGTTAACAGGTCGGTAGGTATACATTCAGACATTGATGCTCGCAACGCTATTTAATACGTGGATTTTTCGGGGGGGGGGGGGGTGATAATTGCTAAAACGACAATTGCTCAACTTGTCGCCGTGTGCGTGCAATTTGGCGCAGCGACTTGTGAGTTATTTCATTGTAACCAGTATGCGCTACCATACATTTACATATATTAGTCTTGTTTCCAGGCGAACTTAAGTTTTACACTTCTTCAACGACCAGGGGTTCATGGTCCAAAATTGAGAATTTTAGCAAAAACTCATGGCTAGATAAACACCAAATGCCCTAACCAATCGATACACATATTACTAGTATAGAGTAGTTACTCGGGCACTAGAATACCAATTGGTTACGATACTAAGTGTTTATCTAGACATGATTTTCTACTCAAAATCTGAATTTTGGACCATGACCCACTGGTCGTTGGTGAAGTGTAAAACTCATGATCGCTTGGTAACAAGACTAATGTATGCAAATGTACGGGAGCGCATACTGGTTACAATGAAACAACTCCCAAGTCGCTGCACCAAATTGCAAGTAAACGGCGAAGAGTTGAGCAATTGTCGTTTTAGCAATTGTCACCCCCCCCCCCCGATTTTTCAGGCGAGCGGTTCAACCAAAGCAAAGGCAGATTCGAATAAACTAAAGTCAATCTCCATCCCTGTACCAGTTCGTCAATAATACTATTTCATCAATATTTGTATATTATCGATGTGAATTTATACTTCACGATAAAAGCATATACCACTATTTGTGCTTCATATAATTCATGCCTAGTGACCACAAAATTATCGGCAATCAAATAGTATAATTAACTTGCCCGAACCCCCCCCCCCCCGTCGTAAGCGGGAAGTCACGTGTAGCGAAGTAAGCTTCGCAATCGCTCGTGGCGTCACTTGTTTACTGTTTCCTATCCTGAAGTCGTGATCAAAACATACGGACACGGCACTTTATAGCAATGTAATATAGATTCCATTACAATAATTTTGACTTTGAATGATATTGCATTCACGATAACTTTGTATTCACGATAGCCTTTTGAACTATTCGTGTTCTTGAAATGTTTTTATATTTGTTATGCGTGTTATACGCTGTGAACAAGGCTATTTAGGTAGATGTACAGAATTTTGAGTTTCCAATGAATTATCTGATAACAAATTATACCTTACAAGCATTTTCCTTTCCGCAGTACGTATCTGCAATGCAAGTATGGCCCACCTCGAGGCACACCCTGATCCCTGAGGAGTCCTGATCGAGAGTACAGACTCACGGTGGGGGAAGCACTGACCACTTAGTGTGAATCCCTATCATTTGTATCTTGATCTAGATGTTTAACACTGATGCATTGTGTCTTAGATCCTTATTGTAGTCTGAGGGCAGACTAGGGTAAAAAGGAGGATATACTTATACTTATACTTATACTTTATTCACCATCAGGGTAGGAGAGAGATTATGCCTTGAAGGCGTCGAAGAAGGGAGATCAGGTGGTATTTTGGGCTCGGGCGAGCGTGTGGGTGGGGATTGTGTGGCAGTCCGTGTTACATTCTTATGTTGGAAGAGTGGAGGACATTCATGGGAGAGTTTTTCATAAGGCGACGGAAAGGGATACGGGGCATGGTAACTATTTGGTTGGGAAGGGAATTCCAGAGCGTTAGTGAACGAGTGGCACAAGAAGTTATGGAAGATGGACTAACGAATGGTAGAGCTATGCGCAGACTGTGAGAGGCACGGAGACTACGATTGAGAGGAGCAATCGAATAGAGACTAGAGGTGTCGAGGAGAACATAGTCATGCAAAGAGTCATACAGGAAGTAAATATCGTTCAAAGAACGTCGATATTCAAGTGTCTCTATTTGGAAGTGCTTAAGCCTATCAGGGTAAGTCAGGTAAGGCAATTTAGATCGGCCCAGAACACGTCTAGTGAATTCGCGCTGCACAGATTCGATTTGATTAACCAAACCAATAGCAATAGGATTCCAAATTATGGTTGAGGACTCAAGAAGAGGGCGAATGTAAATTTTGTATGCCTTAAGCAATATATCAGCCGAGGTTGTGAGGAAAGATCGAAGTAAAAGATTGCACATGGACCTGGCTTTTCTAGTTATTTGAGCAATATGATGGCCAAAGTGCAAGTTGCTAGAGAAGAAAACACCTAGGTCGCGAACTTGTTCTTTCGGGGAGATGATTTTACCATTTAGGACATATTGCGATCTATTTTTAAGGCGGCCAAGATGGAGTACAGTACACTTAGGAACACTGATAGTCAGGTAAGGCAATTTAGATCGGCCCAGAACACGTCTAGTGAATTCGCGCTGCACAGATTCGATTTGATTAACCAAACCAATAGCAATAGGATTCCAAATTATGGTTGAGGACTCAAGAAGAGGGCGAATGTAAATTTTAAAGGCATTTGACTCTATTGATTTAAGGTTTCTCATGCATACGCTTTCCTCTCTGGGTGTCTCTAAACATATTGAAAAATGGTTCGAGTCATATCTCCTTGGAAGATCTCAACGTGTCTTTATTGGTAATCATCTATCCCCTCCCTCTCCTATTATATCTGGGGTCCCCCAGGGCTCAGCAATTGGCCCATTGTTGTTTATCATATACGTTAATGATTTGGGCAAATGCATTCCTCCTACGGTTAAATATAACATATTCGCTGATGATCTTAAAATATACGCAACTGTTCCTGATCATAGTGCTGATCTCCAAAAAGCTATTACTAGTATAGAGCAGTGGACTACTCAGTGGAACATGACTATCAGTGTTCCTAAGTGTACTGTACTCCATCTTGGCCGCCTTAAAAATAGATCGCAATATGTCCTAAATGGTAAAATCATCTCCCCGAAAGAACAAGTTCGCGACCTAGGTGTTTTCTTCTCTAGCAACTTGCACTTTGGCCATCATATTGCTCAAATAACTAGAAAAGCCAGGTCCATGTGCAATCTTTTACTTCGATCTTTCCTCACAACCTCGGCTGATATATTGCTTAAGGCATACAAAATTTACATTCGCCCTCTTCTTGAGTCCTCAACCATAATTTGGAATCCTATTGCTATTGGTTTGGTTAATCAAATCGAATCTGTGCAGCGCGAATTCACTAGACGTGTTCTGGGCCGATCTAAATTGCCTTACCTGACTTACCCTGATAGGCTTAAGCACTTCCAAATAGAGACACTTGAATATCGACGTTCTTTGAACGATATTTACTTCCTGTATGACTCTTTGCATGACTATGTTCTCCTCGACACCTCTAGTCTCTATTCGATTGCTCCTCTCAATCGTAGTCTCCGTGCCTCTCACAGTCTGCGCATAGCTCTACCATTCGTTAGTCCATCTTCCATAACTTCTTGTGCCACTCGTTCACTAACGCTCTGGAATTCCCTTCCCAACCAAATAGTTACCATGCCCCGTATCCCTTTCCGTCGCCTTATGAAAAACTCTCCCATGAATGTCCTCCACTCTTCCAACATAAGAATGTAACACGGACTGCCACACAATCCCCACCCACACGCTCGCCCGAGCCCAAAATACCACCTGATCTCCCTTCTTCGACGCCTTCAAGGCATAATCTCTCTCCTACCCTGATGGTGAATAAAGTATAAGTATAAGTATAAGTATATCCTCCTTTTTACCCTAGTCTGCCCTCAGACTACAATAAGGATCTAAGACACAATGCATCAGTGTTAAACATCTAGATCAAGATACAAATGATAGGGATTCACACTAAGTGGTCAGTGCTTCCCCCACCGTGAGTCTGTACTCTCGATCAGGACTCCTCAGGGATCAGGGTGTGCCTCGAGGTGGGCCATACTTGCATTGCAGATACGTACTGCGGAAAGGAAAATGCTTGTAAGGTATAATTTGTTATCAGATAATTCATTGGAAACTCAAAATTCTGTACATCTACCTAAATAGCCTTGTTCACAGCGTATAACACGCATAACAAATATAAAAACATTTCAAGAACACGAATAGTTCAAAAGGCTATCGTGAATACAAAGTTATCGTGAATGCAATATCATTCAAAGTCAAAATTATTGTAATGGAATCTATATTACATTGCTATAAAGTGCCGTGTCCGTATGTTTTGATCACGACTTCAGGATAGGAAACAGTAAACAAGTGACGCCACGAGCGATTGCGAAGCTTACTTCGCTACACGTGACTTCCCGCTTACGACGGGGGGGGGGGTTCGGGCAAGTTAATTATACTATTTGATTGCCGATAATTTTGTGGTCACTAGGCATGAATTATATGAAGCACAAATAGTGGTATATGCTTTTATCGTGAAGTATAAATTCACATCGATAATATACAAATATTGATGAAATAGTATTATTGACGAACTGGTACAGGGATGGAGATTGACTTTAGTTTATTCGAATCTGCCTTTGCTTTGGTTGAACCGCTCGCCTGAAAAATCGTGGGGGGGGGGGTGACAATTGCTAAAACGACAATTGCTCAACTCTTCGCCGTTTACTTGCAATTTGGTGCAGCGACTTGGGAGTTGTTTCATTGTAACCAGTATGCGCTCCCGTACATTTGCATATATTAGTCTTGTTACCAAGCGATCATGAGTTTTACACTTCACCAACGACCAGTGGGTCATGGTCCAAAATTCAGATTTTGAGTAGAAAATCATGTCTAGATAAACACTTAGTATCGTAACCAATTGGTATTTTAGTGCCCGAGTAACTACTCTATACTAGTAATATGTGTATCGATTGGTTAGGGCATTTGGTGTTTATCTAGCCATGAGTTTTTGCTAAAATTCTCAATTTTGGACCATGAACCCCTGGTCGTTGAAGAAGTGTAAAACTTAAGTTCGCCTGGAAACAAGACTAATATATGTAAATGTATGGTAGCGCATACTGGTTACAATGAAATAACTCACAAGTCGCTGCGCCAAATTGCACGCACACGGCGACAAGTTGAGCAATTGTCGTTTTAGCAATTATCACCCCCCCCCCCCGAAAAATCCACGTATTAAATAGCGTTGCGAGCATCAATGTCTGAATGTATACCTACCGACCTGTTAACGGAACTAGGCTGGATGAGAACTATGACGTCAATCCTCCTTTGATCTATTAAGGCGACATGACGTCATAGTTCTCATCCTCCGTTAACTACCATACCTAACTAGCTTCTGTACCTACCAGTGCATTCTGATCTGAAGCTCTCGATGAATTCCCGGATCTCGCGGATTGACGGACGAAACAAAGTCGGAGCAACGCCTGAATGATAACTCATGACGTTATGACGATATCATTAATATCATGTGTCAGTTAATTAGATGATACGTGTCACGTGAGGGTTGGTTATTACTCGTTCGATCATTTCATAACGGGACCACTCGAGTGGTAAATATGAGATTAGCACAAAACTTTACCGTAAACGCGGGCGCTGTGAAGAGCAGGAAGCTGATAAGGGCAGAAGCTACGCCGAGATTCTCGCCCTTGAATTAAAAATACAAAAGAATCAAAACTATGATGTACAACCTTGAAGGTCATGTAGAATATGGGAATCAAGGCGGGCGACATTAGTGGGAGAAAACCCTGAATTGTAAGAATTTTTAAAAATTAATTCTAATTAAAATAATTAAAATAAATCTAATTAAAATAAAACTGACAACGGCACATACCTGTGCAATCTGTGTTAGCCAGAAGCGACGTTACATTTGCGCCGTTTTAACGCTGATTGATGCGCCCAGGGCGTTGATTAATTTGCGAATCTGCAAAGAAGAGATCCATTTTCGAAATTTCCGCAATTCACACTCTGAGGGTGCACACTGCAAGCATGGCGTAGCTGGTGAGGTAAACGGGAAAGACGTCCTGAATCACAGCGTCATAGGCACTGTACAGCTTCTGAAAGGGAGAGTTTAGTTTGAAGGCCAAAGAACTGTACAAATTACGCTGCTTAATCGAAATTTAAAAAATTGGTATTTGAATTATTCTATGATATTATCTTTAATATTATCATACAATTGTTGCTTCAGATTTTGTCCTCTAAAGCGTGAAATGTAGTGACTGCCAGTCTTTGAATCTTCCGTAATGTTTTCCGTAATGAACACATTCCCCGTCGGAATTTGTCAGAGGTGAACTTACATCATCCGTAAGCTTGAATCCAACGACACGGTAATGGGTGGTGTTGGTGCCATGCAATATGTACACTGTTGCCTCCAACTCTTCCTCTAGCTCTTCGGATGGCACAACGTGCGACAAGATTGTGAACTGGAAAGGCATGCTCATATTGAATATTTATTAGGTTGTAACATAAGTTTTGTCGCATTTCGGAGGTTCACAATATTTCCATGAAGGATACTTCTCAAACATTATCAATGCCTGACCTCCTAGCATATGTTTGGGGTGTTCATGCACATTCAAACCATAGGGTAGAGCTGAACTGCGAACGCTGGCTATGCGAAAAATATTAATATGAACTGATTTAAATTTGGTGCAGATTTTTTTAATTCGTTTGATCAGGTGCTAGTTCGCAGAGATGAATAATGAACCAAACTTCTACAGCATGGTGATATACCCCGTCAATGCTCTTTCAAAATATACGCCAGATATGGTGCTATGTTGAGCGGAATCAAAGATATACTTCACTGAGTGTAAGGTTAGCCGCTGATTCGTAGCCAACTTGACCAACTCTTCTGAATCCAGAATTGCAACAACAGTGACTAACATAAGTGCGTTCCAATTACCACTCATGGAGGTATAATTTATCATTAAACAAGTGAGAGAAAGAACACTCCACTTGTGGGAAATTTGAATTTTTATTAATTCAATTCGCGCACAATTTTACCAAAATATGCAAGTTTAGGTGTTTCGAATTAAAGATTGTCATTCAAAAGCTATCTATTTCCAAACTTATCCCAAGTAGATACTAGTAAGGGAAGGGTTTATGGTTAGGATGGACACAACAAATCAGATATTGAACATGTGTGCGAGGTAGGAATATGAACAAAGTGCCGATTTCATTAGTTTAATTTACATACCATCGTTCTGAATGGAGCCACTTATCTCAACAGAACCCAATCTACCCCAAACTTTGTCTGCATACTGACCACTTTGGGTGAACTATATTCCACCACTATTTGGATCTGGATATCTATTGAGAAGAAAATTCGGCTTGCGAAAGTTTTCGCGACCGTCACCAACCATCCACATTATACAAACTCGTCTACATTTCTAGAACGATTTTCGTTTGTCATTATCCGTGAGTGGTTCAAAATTATGCACATATGTAGTACTTTACGCAAATCACACAAAATCGGCATAATTTATCCTTTTCAAGAAGAGCTGATGCGTGAAAATGATTTGTAATCCTTATCTCAGTACAACTTTGTCTGACTAATGTGCCTCCTCAACTGCCTTGACAGGACTGAAGTAAAGCGCGTAAGAAAGAGTACGAAGGCCCTCACTGATGATGAATAACGAAATTGAGATTAAATTAATTCGAAGAATTTCTGAGGTTAAAATGCATAAGAGATTGGACGCGACAAAACTTATGTTACAACCTGATACAACCCAACGGTGCGATTTTGCAACAATAACAGTAAGATTTTGTATTGTCGTTTCAACAGCTTCTACACTTACATATCCATGAATCCCGAAAATGATGGTCGTAGAATAAGCAAGGATCATTCTTGGGCGAGTTCCCATTCGGTATCTTAATTTCCTTCCATTCATTTTCTCCATTCTCCATTCTCCATTCTCCATTCTCCATTCTCCATTCTCCATTCTCCATTCTCCATTCTCCATTCTCCATTCTCCATTCTCCATTCTCCATTCGTGCGCCCGTGAGGGGTGGTCGTACTCCGATCGCCTCCTCTCTGGCGTGCGTTTGGGAGTCCCCAGTCGTCAGCTTGGACAACCGTACTGGGTCTCGCCTGTCCATCGGATGCAGCCTTCTACCATCCGCGTCGGTTCTCTCAACGTACGAACTCTCCGAACAGCCGACCGAGTTGCCGAACTAGAAGATTGCGTGAGTGGGGTGCAATTCGATATAATCGCCCTCCAGGAACTAAGAAGAATTGGCCGTACGTCCCTGACCTTGAATGCCAGTGGCCATTTATTGGTTGGATACGGTACCAAGTCCGCCAATGGAACCGGATTTCTTGTGGCGCAGCAACTCGCCTCTCACGTAATCTTCCACTCGGTGAATGACAGATTGTCGTTCATTGACGTCCCACCTCTTGGCTTGCGTGTCATCACCGTATACGCCCCTACGACCAGTCACTCGGACCAAGATTACGACGCCATTTTGAATGAGTTAGGTGCACTCGTGGATTCCTCCTCCCGTAGTGTTCGTCTACTTGGGGGAGGTAGGGGTCACGTAGTTGTCACTGGCGACTTCAATGCGAAGATAGGACGACGTCTGTCGGAGGATGAGCACTATATTGGACGACACGGCCTAGGAGACAGAAATGATCGAGGCCAATGTCTCCTCGACTTTTGCACTGAGTCAAAACTGTTCGTTCACAACACGCGATTTGACAAACGGGACTCGAGGAAATGGACGTGGATGTCCCCAAACATGCAAACACGAAACCAAATTGACTACATTATATCCCGCAATAAGTCAATAATACAAGATGTGAATGTGGTCGGTCGATTCAACTTTACAACCGATCATCGACTAGTTATGGCTCGTCTGAAAGTTCTGAACAAATCAAGGAGGTTTTACAATCAGCCTCGCCCTCTTCTGCAATTTGACCGAACACTGTTTACAAGAAAGATCATTTCGAAGTCTAAGGATGACTTCATGTGCTACAAGAAGATCACATGCACTATAGGAGAAATCGCACACGACTCAATGGTTCCGAGGCATCAAGACGAAAGATTTTCAAAGACGACAAAGGATCTATTCGAGAAAAGGAGGCGTATTAGAGATGTCACACCAAATGCTCATAATCGGATTGACTTTTGCCAGACAAACAAACTACTAAGATTCTCTATAGCCGAAGATCTGCGAAAGAAGCATTTGGAAGTGGTGAGAGAAGCTGTTAGATACGGGTACAGTACACGAAGAGCGCTACGATCGTCGCAAATCGGAAATACTCAAATGAATCAGCTGGAAAAGCCCGATGGTTCTATCGCCTACTCCAAAAATGACTTAAGACATGTTGTGAAATCTTATTATGATGATTTATTTGCAAGCAGACAAAGACCGTCTAGAGTGACGTGTAAATCAACTGAAACCTTATTGCCTATTCTCAAAAGTGAAGTTGAATGCTCAATCAGGAAATTGAAGAATGGCAAGTCTCCTGGCCCAGATAAGATTACTGCAGAAATGTTGAAGAGTGGAATTGATATAATCTCCCAACCTCTTACTTCATTATTCAACGAATGGATCGCCAAGGAGGAAGTGCCCGACAATCTCTCGAATTCACTCATTTCACTCATATTCAAGAAGGGGAATCAGTTAGATATCACAAACTACAGACCGATAGCGTTGCTAAATCTGATCTACAAAGTTTTTACATCCACGATCGATACACGAATAGAGTGTACGTTAAATGCAAGCCAAACTCACGATCAAGCCGGATTCAGAAGGAATTATTCAACACTTGATCACTCCTTTACTATAAGCGAGATTATAAGCAAATCAATGGAATATGACTTTCCCTGTTTCATGGTCTTCATTGACTATACCAAAGCGTTTGACAGCATCGAATTCGGTTCGGTTTGGGCAGCATTGTCAAAACAAGGAATACATTCTAAAATTGTGAACGTTATGAGAAATGTGTACAACAAAAGTCAAGTATGTGTGAGATTGGGCAAGGAAAAAGTTCCTATTGACATAGCAAAAGGTGTCCGACAAGGAGACCCACTATCCCCTCATTTATTCAATGCAGTGCTGCAAGAATGTTTTAGTGAGCTGAACTGGCAGAATTACAGAATAAATATAGATGGAAAACGGCTGAACAATCTCAGATATGCGGATGACGTCGTATTGGTTTCTCATTTTGCGCAAGAAGCTCAAACAATGATAGATGATCTATGCACAGCAAGCAGGAAAGTCGGTCTCGTTATAAACAAGAAGAAGACTGTTGTTATGTCAAATCGAAACCAGCCACGACTAATCGCTGACCACGAAGCTCTGAAATACGTCAATTCTTTCATCTACCTTGGAATACGCGTCTCTTTTGATCAATGCCTAATGCAAGAAATTAATCGCAGGATCGGAAGTGCATGGAGAGGGTTTAACCGGTTTCACGAGTTCCTCACGAACAGAAAGATTGAAATGGGACTGAAGAGACGAGTGTACATGATGTGCGTTGTGCCAGCTCTGTTATATGGATCTGAACTATGGAGTCCGACGAAAAAGATACATACTCGGCTCATTGTAGCACAGCGTAGTATGATGCGGAAAATGTGCGGAGTAACAAGATTGGAACGCCGAACGAATGATTGGCTGTCTCTAAAAGTCCCAGATATCCGAGCACAGGCAATGGAAAGGAAATGGTTTTGGGCCGCAAGACTTGCATATATAAATGACGACAGATGGACAAAACGTGTGATGGACTGGACTCCGTACGATCGAGCCAGGCCAATTGGCAGACCAAAAACAAGATGGAAGGACGAATTTGTGAAGCAACTTGGAGCTAATTGGGGGAGCGTTTGCACAAGAGACCCCGATAAATGGAAGAACTGTATCATCCACCAGGCCCAGACCTTGATCAATGGATAAATAATGATAATGATGATCTTAATTTCAAGACTGCATTTTTCTTCGAAATGGAGTTCTGACTTGGAGAGGGCGAGTAATTTATTTATGGACGGAGCCGGAAGCATCTGAAAACAAATATTAACGGATTCTTGATTAATCATGATTTGGTTGGAGTAAACAAATTGTCCAAATAAAAAATAATGCTTTATGAATGGGCGTGCTTTATAATTGTCAAGCCTTCTAATGAAGCAATCACTGTATTACCTTCCACATGTTCATTTGCATCGCAAAGAATGCAAGTATCAGCAAGTGAGCCATCCACTTGGAAATATACGGCAAGATTGCACCGTAACAAACAGCCATAACCACTCCGTCAACGAAGAGAGTCGTCTGAAATGGTGGAGCTCTGATTTAGGATTCATGCGAACACTTTTCTCATTCGTTTCAAATGAAACTGTAGCTTAAAACGGGTATCACGAGCCAGCGGATGTATGCGGGAAAATTTTCAAAACAGTTGTGTCTGATTTGACTCATATTATAGCAATATATTACCCTAGAGTAAATATTTCAAAAAGATATGGGCCATTGCTCCCAGAGCCGGCTTTTAGGAATCTTCCGGTTTTGCACCCGGTTATGTTGCATTTCAGCTTCCAGGTGAGCTAATGAGATGAAATTGGGCTCAAAATGTGCGGAAAATTATTTCCAGAAACTTTTATGTTGATGACTTTAGCGTACGGAAAGAAATAACTATGCTACCAACGAAAAACGTCATTATTTGTAAAAAAAAAAAGTCTCCCTCCTTTCTGAAGTTACCATATACAAAATGTTATTGCTTATTAATATTAAAGAAGTCAATAAGTGTCCAGGGAAATATTACCGACGTGATCAGTCTACTGCATTTTTGGGTAATTTTGATCAAACACAGAACAGTACAGAATGACATTGATATTTCCACAAAAAATCACCATTCATTAGAATATTAGAACATGCCCTTTGAAATTTAAGAACATTAGAAGCAATATAAGTAGGATGACACACGAAAACTAAAATTTTCGCGAATTCAAAAAAATCTGTTTTCTTGACCTCGATTTTTTTCGATATTTTCGCATATCATACTTACCAATAATAATAACTGAACTGCCAGATTCATATTTATCGGAAAATATATACGTGTATTTTTACAAATTCAGATGCCTACACCATCTCGTCATCGCTATCTACACTAGCGAACATATTTGGATCTTCAATAGGAACCTGAATTCGAAAACAATAATTGTGAACATGTCAGTTACAATTTAAAAATTGCGAAGGCGTATTACAATATTAACAATTGTTCCTGAGTTTACACAAGTATTTCAGGGCGATCAACACTGAATTGAGTGGACGAGAATGGTATCAAGCTATAATCACGTAAAGTCTGCCTCAAAATGGATCACTGCTCACAGATAGTTCTTCTCGGACATTGACGACAACTCAAATTTGTTGGTGAGTTGAAAAAAAGAGTACTGCACGCATTCATTTCTTACACAAGATACTTTAAAGTGTACATGATGGTTCAAAATAGCTGATTGCAGAAAGAGAAGGCTACAGTATGCAAGACCGATTACCCTCACAATTGACGAAGCGACGATAGCTGACAAGAACATTTTCAAGAACTGCATTCATATCTTTCCAAATCATCGCAGTCTACTTCCCTACCGAACACATTCGACCAGCCTCGAGACTGTTCGCATGCTGCTGCTTCCTTCCCTTATTTGTATGATTTGGAGAATACACATCATATTTTTAGAAAAAAATGTTGCGCATTGCAGTTGCTTTCATAGACGAGATTGCACACTCAAGACCATGATCGAAGTGTAGGATTTATGCAAATTTATTTTCACAGAAATACTATAGCATATTTATCGTCCGTGGGAATGTACATCGTGCAGTTCAATGTAATACTAAGTAGATGAAATCGTTTTATTGACGAACTGGGGCGGGGATGGAAATTGATTTCACTTTATTCGAATCTGCCTTTGCTTTGTTAGATCCGCTCGCCTGCAAAATCCACGCATTAAATGGCGTTGCGAGCATCCGAGCCTGAATGTATCATCCTACCTACCTGTTAACTACCTTACACCTAGCTTTCGTACCCACCTGTGGATTCTGATCCGAAGCTCTCGATGAATTCCCTGATCTCGCGGATTGACGGACGAAACGAAGTAGAAGTAAGGCCTGTGAGGAAATGCATGACGTAGAGATCATTGGATGAAGAGGATCTGAACGTCACGAAGACAGGGGGATTCTAGGAATGATGTATCATTAGTTAATTAGCTGATAACAAGTCTACGTGAGGTTTGGTTGCTATTCTCTGTGGTTCTCAGGAGTTATGAAGTGATGTTGTAATTCACCACTCGAGCCAACAGGAGCCTTAGAAATATAAATGATTTTTGACCGTAAAGGCGGGCGCTGTAAAGAGCAGGAAGCTGATCAGGGCAGATGCGACGCCAAGATTTTCGCCCTTAAAATAATCAAAATTTAAAATTAAAACGCTGCTCTCGAAAAATACCTTCATTGTTGAATAGAAGACGGGAATTAGGGCGGGCGACATGAGTGCTAGTGGAAGGAAACCCTGAATTGTTCACTTTATTTTTTGTTTGCTTATTTAAGTATAAATAACGGTACACACCTGGGCGATCTGAGTCAGCCAGAATCGTCGTTGCATCTGCGCGGTCTTCACGCTGATTGAAGCGCCCAGAGCGGTGATTAATTTTTTGATCTGTAAAGGTTCATTTTCGAAATCGCACTACTATGCTATTCACTATCCGTACCCTGAGGGTGCACACTGCCAGCATCGCGTAGCTTGTGAGGTAAACCGGGAAGACGTCCTGAATGACGGCGTCGTAGGCACTGTACAGCTTCTGAAAGCGAGAGTTTTGTTTGAAGGCCAAAGAACTGAACAAATTGCATAGCGTAATCGTAATCTGCAAATTGCTATTTGAATTAGTCTATGGTATTATCATTTATGTTATCATGTAATTGTTGCTTGGGATTTAGTCCACTGAAGCGCGAAATGCAATGAGACGGCCAATCTTTGAATCTTCCATAATGTTTTAGTGTTAGTCATTGATGTGCATATGCATTACTGGTCTTGTATTAGTCATCGATAACGGTTCAAAGAACGGATGTCTCGTCGTAAGTTGTAATAATTACACGAATATTTTGCTACTTTTTACTTACATCGTCCGTTAGCTTGAATCCAACGACGCGGTAGTGGGTGGTGTTGGTGCCGTGCAGCTTGTAAACAGTTGCTTCCAACTCTTCCTCTAGCTCTTCGGATGGTACGACGTGCGACAAAATTGTGAACTGGAACGGCATTATATACTGTGAATTTTCACTTTAAAATTTTGTTATAGGTACTGTCCGGAATGCAGCTCAACGGTTCGATTTGTCAATAATAACAGTAGAGCTTCAGTACTTACATATCCATGAATCCCGAAAATGATGGTCGTAGCGTATGCAAGGATCATTCGGGTGCGAGTTCTCATGCGGTATCTTAATTTCAAGAGTGAATTTTCATTTTCGAAATGGTATTCCCACTTGGAGAGGGCGAGTAATTGGATTATGGACGGAGCGGGAAGCATCTGAAAACAAATATTGACTGAATCTTCATTGCTCATTGGTGGTAGTCAAAAAAAGGTCGAGATCAAATCGCAACGCTCTATTTCTGGGACGTGATTTCTAATTGCCAAGCCTACTAATGATGGCACTAGGTCGGATGATCACGGTCGGATGGTAACCTACTGGATGATAACCAAAAAATGAACCCTTCTGTAGAACTTGCACAGTAGGTTCCCAAAGTCACAAAAGTGATTCTGTGAAAGTATTAGGCTGTTGCATAAGTTCCTTTCTTTTTTCGTGCATGAACATTGTAACCTCCACTGTTCTTTGCAATCGACCAATCAACTAATGGTTTGTTACGGTTGATTGGGGCATGAGTACACTCTATATCGAGCACGATCTTGGTTCGATTATATCAGTGAGCATCTGCCAATTTAGATCGGAAGTCATCGTACTAGTATGCTTGATCCGAGTGTTCAATTATTCACAGCTCCGAGGAGAACAGTGATGGTGCTGAATTTGTCACACTATTCTAAAGAAATATGATGGGGTATCTCATATGACATATCGCGAGAATTGCGCCTTAAAGCCGTGCATGAAATATGGGCCCGATGAGATCTCTACTCTGAAAATTACGGATTTCAAATTATTTGCCACATAATTCATAGACATCGATGAGAAGGGATGAATTGTGATGGGTTGTGAAGTACCTTACCGTGCATATATGCAATCATATTTAGGAAATGATTGGTCTATCCTTTCACGAGCTGACTTCTTTGAAAAAAATACGTCGAGATTCACACGTTGAAATCAACAGATTTGGGTATCCCCTGTTTACCACATGCATTTGAATACGGATTTTTTGCACTTAAGTGAACAATCAACTCTTGTCCTAGTACTGGATGATCGCGCAGAATCAGGATGCCACGAATTCTCGGCAACAAGGGCCCAACTCAAAATGCTAAAAATCGCCGTTTTCCGATGCTCATTTTCTGAAACGTGCTAACCACCCAAGATAGTAAGTAAATTCAAAACCATTTCATGGTTGTAATCCACAATCAAGACCATATCACAGGATAATCAGAATATCTCGTCTGCCCACGTGCTTCAGCAGAATTATCCAAAAGAAAAAAGAAAGGAACTTATGCAACACAGCCTTATACTACAGAAGGGTCCGTTTTTAGGTAATCATCCAGTAGGTTACCATCCGATCGTGATCATCCAACCTAGTGCCCTAATGAAGCAATAAGTATATCACCTTCCACATGTTCGTTTGCATCGCAAAGAATGCAAGTATCAGCAAGTGAGCCATCCATTTGGGAATATACGGCAGGATTGCACCGTAGCAAACAGCCATCCCAACACCATCCACGAATAGAGTGGTCTGAATGATGAGATTATCTCTGATTCTGGATTAATGCGAAACGATTCATGTATTTTTTCATTTATTTGGCACTATAGCATACAATGCATCATTACTTGATTTTTCGGAAGATTTGTCATTGTAATTTCTGCGTTCACTGGAACTCCAAAATGTTCGTTTTTCTCGCGACTCATCTTAATCACTCTGATAAATAGATTCATTTTCAACTCACCATCATCGTCAATAGAATTAGCAACGAGGTTAGGAATGAGCAGCTGGCGGACACAATGCACGCCACGTGGTAGAGCGGTGCAGTTGATCCGAATCTCGCCCGTGAAAGGTAGTACAGCAGCACGCCATTGGCGACCATTCCAATCACAGCTGCAAAGGACACTAGATCCGATGAGAACTATGACGTCCTACCGCCTTTGATAAATCAAAGGGGGTAGGACGGATATATCAATTTCTTTCAGCGGTGGTTGCAAGCGTAATTTAATGAATTCATACCTTCGAGTGGAATGATCGCAAATGCGGCGGTGACCCAGGGACTCCACATCACCTATTTTGACGGATCTGTAAAAAATATTTGAACATAATTTGCTCGAAAATAGCGTGAGGTTAGGACAGTGTACTGTGCTATTGTTTAAATTCAATTTTTCAAGGAAAACGGCGTGTTTTACTGAATCTTGGAATGAAAACAGGTGGAGAAGATAATTAGGTGGCAGAAATGGCTATTTAATAATGCGAGACGGTGTTTGATCAGCCATGCTTACAGTCAACTGACCACGATTGCGGCGTGGGAACCTCATTGAGGTCAAGTGATCAGTAATGCAGTACGAGTTGTGCGAGAAATTAATATTGTGTATCTGTACAAATGCTAGTCATGTTTGCACTGCTTGTTATTGCAAGATACCGTGCATGGATGATGTGGGGAAACGTGTGCCTAACAGTTAGATATCTGCGAGAAGGGAGTGGGAACTTGCATGAGAGCAAATGCAAATATATGTCGCCCAGAAATGACGAATTACAAGGACGATAAGACGAGTATTGCATGAGGAATGGGATACGACTCTCATCACCCTCCGGGGGCGTAACAATTGAGTTAGGAAAACTCAAAATGTTTCTCAAACATCTTGGAATGATGAGACCTAGGAGAGTTGCCGCCTCTAGGCTTATATGGTCGTTAGTTTCTCTGCTCGCTTGGCCAATTCTCTTACAGCTTTTATTCACGCTTGACGGAATCATGACCATTACAATAATAATTAGAGTCGTCCTCGAGATCCAACAGAGATCCTCGTGATACAATAGTTGGCATGGCAACATAATTAGTATATCTACGCATGCTGGCTAGCTGACCATCATGATACAATAGAGAAGAATGACGAACGAACGATGGTATTGCGAAGACCGGTGCGCCTGCCGTACATTCGTACAATGTAACCAGTGGTATCTTTAATGAATGAATATCACAAGACTGCGCAGTGTGTCATGTTGTTGATGAATGCCCAGTAAAGTAAGAGTAAGGGAACACTGAAGATCGACGCGAGCCTAGATGCAACCTAAAAAATAGCATCTAAATAGTAGCGATTAGGGAGCAGGCTAATGAGCGAAAGCCGTAAAAAAGCAATCATATTCGGGCGAGTGAAATATGAGGAGCTAACGATTAGATGAGAGTACCCAATGTAAAGCACGAGCATTGTTTGACTGTTTGTGAGAAAGGATGGAGAATCAAAGATCGGAGGAAAATCAGGTGGTCGTGAACATATTACAATTTCTCGTGAGAATATTGCTTGAATTACTTCCATTAAACGATTTTTGATTTCCCGTTCTTGATAATAAATTTTTGATAAAATGAAGTGTGAAAATGTGAGGAGTGAGGGAAAGTTTAGTACAAAATAAACACGCCTGGGATACTGTGTAATCAGAGCTTGGGTATACATCGGACACCAGCTACTCAACATTCCATGCTGCCAAATACCCGTCATAATCATTTCTAGTTGCTAAATACCCATCACTACAGCGCATCACATGACGTATCAAATATATCTCTTTCTGTTGCAAGAGTAGTTCAGAACATGAATTACACTTACAACAGTTACAACAGTTGTTAGACTATCAGCTTGGTATACTCTCTAACGAAAAGGCGCAGCATTGGAAAATGAGGCGTCAGTTCTAGTTCAAATTATTAAATGAGAAGAGTATACCAAACACTATTAACTCGCGGCCTTTCCTTGTTATATCAAAGAAGAGCTAGCGGTGCGATTATGTATCGCCTCTGCCATGAATAACGTGTACGCACATTTGACAGGAAGTAGTAACAGGAAGTTAAAAATGAAAAAAATGTTTTCGCAAAAAAATCTTTTCCCCATGGATTTCGACCAAACTGTGCATGTAGTGATGCACAAGACATGTGTCTTGTTTTCTCTGATTGTGATCATAATTCAGCTCGCTTTCCTTTTCGTCTCTCTACTTGCCCCTAGATCGTTGGTGGAACATTGCAATTGAGTAATGGATTCGCCGTCTATCCAGATCAGCTCTTACGATACCGCATGCATGTTGATGATAATGCTGAGTCGCTCCTCCAACCTCTTGAATCTTATCATCATTGGTGTTTTCTGCACATCTCTCTCCGCAAGTGGCCTCGCATTCTTCTGTTTCTACAAAGTGCCCTTATCTCACCAGCCGGGTTTGCGTCGACACCTCATTAATCTACAGGTACTAGTAGCAAAAATATAAATCATTAGGTCGGATGAGAACTGTTTCGTGATACCACCCTATCGGCTGCATTACGCAATAGTTCTTTTCCAACCATGTGGAAATTACAAACATTCATATGAAAGTTGTGTCTTTTCCTCTGTATTAAATGCATTTCTTTTCACATCTGAGGTTCTATCGCTTCTCTACGACATTCATTTTGATGTTTTATTCCTCGTTCATCCCATTGTGCCAATTCCCGGAGGATATTGCTACGGATTATTGTGCATAGCAGGCATCCCTATGAACGCGAGCATTGTAAGTGTGAGGAGTGTAAGAAGCATTATATTTGATCCGTCAATGGGTAGTCCAAATGCGACATCAAAGATACATTAAATTTGCTATATTTTCTGCCTTACCTTGATCGTTTTTCAGTTTAGTTTTAACTCATTTTTTTCAAGAATAAGCACTGATGTGCCTTATCTTGTATACAGACAAACTATATAAGATAATGCACATCAGTTGTGCTTAAACTCATACTTTGCATGGAATCACTGTGTCGATAATAGGAAATGTCGGCGTGGGTGTGCTCATGTGCCTTGTGTATCGTCATCAGACAATCATGTTACCTTCTAGTATCTTCAAGTTGAACGAGGTCCGCTTCCCTCTTGTACCCACTCATCAGTTTTATTTTTTAGAAAATAATTTGGTGTGCACACGGGTTTCTGATCCTCCTCTTATCATCTCCAGGAGCCTTACTTGCCTTCATGGACGAAAGAGATTCGAACTGACTTATAGATGAGGTATGACTTGCTTTTTGACTGTGGTCGAATATTTCAGTTCAACATTTCTTGGATTCGCGATCGAGGTTTTTCACGCGTTGTTTTAGCTTCAAACTCGTGGATAGGACTGTTTGCGATTTTCGTGACTATCGTAAGTGATAACCAAAATCGATATATCTTAGTTTCGCATTGTACTTTTAGAATCTCTGCTTTGCCGCTCTCTTTTTACTATTGATGCTGGGTCACATATTCTTTGTTTTGCGCAACTCGGTGAATAGTATTTTTAATTTTAAAATAGTAAATTAAGATGAACCAAATAACAATAAATCATTTTTAGCCCTATCGCAGTGCAGAATCAGTTAAGCGTACTCGGAAATCTGTTATAAATCTATTCATTCAGGCAAGATCATTCTTATTGCGGAATAACCTTCCTATTTTTTAGGTATCTGCACCCTTCCTTTGCATAATCTTTCCAGCAGAGATCGTAATAATCAGTCTTCTTCCAAGTATGCCCATTTCATTCGGTGAGGCTCCTTTTCAGCATTTGCAAACGGAGCAATTGCAGAAGTTGCTCAAATTAGCTTCTACATTCTCCATCTCCACACACTCGTCCATAGCGGTTTCCTCATAGGGCTAACACCTGCTTTCCGCAAATTCATCTTCGGCTCATGCAGAAGGAGTGAAAGAACGAGAAATTCAATTAAGTGAGAACATTTGTGGTGTTCCAAAAGGAACGTAAATTAGAAAATAAAATTGAACTCCTGTGCTTACCTTTGGTTATGAGATGTGGAGATGCAAGCCTTAAACTAGAAAACACTCAGTTGCCTTTAAGCAAAATAATCCTTAAAGGAAGTGAAGCATGAATGAATAAATGCTGGACACATAAATATATTAGGTACTACTGATTGCTTTATTCGTAAAGCCGGAGGAAGGACAAGGGTGCAAATCCGCAGGCTTTATCGACGCGAGACTTTTCGGGCTATCATCATCAGTCATGGCTAATCACATGCAATAAAACAAATTAGGGGAGAACGAAATGAATAGACCATATTACTGGACAAGCGATTGTTTCCCAGATAACTCCACATATTACTGAATCACTAAATGTGTATTATGTGTATTGAAGAAAGGGAGCGTGAATTTGAAATGGCGTCACTTTGAGGGATCCATTTCCCTGGAAAATCCACGCATTGTTAGTTATGGTTAACGCTCTGCACCTGTATCGTCTGATTCGCTGTTTGAGACGAAATTTTCGATCGTGCAGATTGTCTGACGAAACAAATAAGAACCATTGCCTGTATGGAACCCAGTTTTGGACATTACATATCGGCTTTTACTAGGCTATCACGCATATCATACACATCATATTTCCATGTCGTCAGCGTGGAAAACAAAAAAAATCGGTAATGAACCACTACCATAATACGTGATTTTTGGCCGTTAATCTCTTCACCATCGTAAAAAAATGTGTGCAACAAACCGTGCATGTCGGCGTAAGATAGAGAAAGAAACTAACGATAGCTGATGCATCATTCAAGTCCTCTCCCTGAATGTGAGGTCACTTTCGCGTAATGGCGTTTCATTTTATTGTTTTAAATATGAAAATGCGTGTGCGTTTGAAGATTTTTGATTAGAAGATCTAAGACCACCTTCAAGGTGGAATAGAAGACTGGCACTAATGCAGGCGACATGAGCACTAGTGGTAGGAAGCCCTGAAGATAGTGATTATGATAACATTTTGATGGGCATCCAACCTGTGCAATCTGAGTCAGCCAGAATTGACGCTGCATCTGAGCCGTTTTAGCGCTGATCGAAGTACCGAGGGATGAGAGCAATTTACGAATCTGATTAGTATTACATTTTCTAAAATATATTTGATGGGGGTGTGGTTTATGATAAACTACGAAATATTTCGACCCTGTTTTGCGATGTGTCGATGAACAGAAATGAAATATCATAATTTCTGGTCAAAATAACTACATGGCAAATTATGTTAGGTATAACATTGCTATTGCTCACTCTTAAGGTGCAAATGGCCAACAGAGCGTAACTGGCGAGATAAGTGGGAAGAATGTCGGTGGTCACGGCATCGAACGCACTGTACATCTTCTGAAAATAAAAATATATTTTATAAATTTGTAGTGAACCGGAGTATATTAAGATTCGATGGTACGAATTAGGTGCATACACTTTCTCTCACATCATCCATAAGGGGGAAGCCATAGACACGGTATTGACTGCTGTTCGTGCCGTGGACTTTGTAGATACTTTCTTCCATCTTTTCGAGAAGTTCATTGGAAGGGGTCAGATGAGAAAGGAATGCGAACTAAATCAATAATGAAGTAAGAAGTTCCAACAATAATCTATTCTTACGTATCCGAGAACAGAAAACGCGAGGGGTGGGGAGTAAGCCAGTGCCAGTCTAGCACTAGTTCCCATGCGGTATCTCAAATTCATAGTAATGAAATGAATTTTTTGTGATAACACATACTTGGACAATGCCAGAAGTTGAATGATGGATGGGGCGGGGAGCATCTGCAGAAAATATCTATTGCATTGGTCGATTTTCGCATTTTCTTGTTGCAGTAGTATCTCGTTCCACGAGGGTCCAGGAAATGTGTAATATACCATTTATTATATAACTGTACCTTCCACATGTTAGTCAACAGTACAAGCTGAGCAAATAGCAGTATATCGACCATCCACTCAGGAAGATACAGTAAGATTGGTCCATAGCAGACTGCCATGACCATTCCGTCAACGAACGGAATTGACTGAAATTATTATGAATATTTCATACAATTGAAATTATTATGAATATTTCATACAATTGAAATATGCTATTGACATCAACAAAGCAACAACACTACAATCAGATATAAATTTCGATATATCAGGTTGTAGGGAAAGTCTTTGTCACTGGATTTGTGTTTACACTGCTCGTCGCAAGTGAACTTTGGCGCACCCTCGTTTTTAGTGAATGACAATCAGTGAAGGGCCTTTATAGTAAACAACTCCCCATCCCCTTTCCTTCAGTCAATCTCTAGTAGAGCAACGATGTATGTTCCTGGTGCCACCCACTTCCGGCATGTTCTGATTTACCTCTCTCTATCCTACACCACGATGAAGGATTCGGAAGCCCTACTGAAGAATGTTTATCCCACGCATGCCCCCTCGACAACACCTCCAGGAATTGGTTCCAACGGTTCGATGAATACGACTTTTCCCTCAATGATCAGGACCTATCTGGGAGACCTCGTTAGTTGTATTTGGAAATGTTGAAGAACGCTGTTGAAACGAATTTTCAAGGTGCCCGTGAAATGACTATTGCACTTAGAGTCTACCATAGCACTGCCAGAGAAGGCTTGACATCTCTTGGGATGAGGAATTTTATCGGTCGATTCATACTCCATGATCTGATCCAAACCAGCCATGACCGTCGAGTCGATATTTTCATTAATCTACTCATTCTCCGAGGTGGGCATCTATGGCTGGAACGGCTCATAACGGGGAATGAGAAGTGGGTCCTCTACGATAGCAACCACATGAGAGCCGAGCGGGTTGGAGAAGGGTAGACTCCATAAGGTGCTATCCAACTTGGCCTTCACCCTGATAAAAACAAGATGCCAATGTGGTGGGGAGTGCATGGGGTGATCTACTCGGAGCTACTCCCTGAGGGCATGTAATTCACAGGGGCCAAGTTCGTCACATAACAACAAAATTTGAAGTTGGAAGTCAATCGTTCAAAGCTAAAGGGCAAGAAAGTATATAATCACCAAAATGGCCCCCGTCCCAAGGTCTCCATTCAAGTCAAGCAAGATCTGGCTGGATATGGAAGGATGGTTCTCCCTTACCCCCCGTATTCTCCTGCCATGGCCCCATCGGTTTACAGGCTTTTCGCAGACCTGGTCTATGCCGTTTGAGATATGGCCTTAAATTCCCGTGGAAGTCTCGAGTCTGCTCTCAAGCAATACTTTGATTCGCGCCCAGGCGGGTTCTAAAGGGAGGGGATCCATACATTGCAGGTACGTTGGGCACATATTGTCAATAATGAAGATAAGTATAATTGAACGTAAGCTTTTCCCATTCCCAAGAAATATAGTTTTTAAAAAGTGACAAAGACTTTCCCTACAACCTAATAGGATAGGTAACCCAAGATACGGCACGAGATATGTATTTGTTCAGTTTGCGATGATCCCTGTCCTCTAAAATATTGTTCTTCACTCCTTTGGAGCGCACTTTCTCGCGAATTGCCCTACAACTCACCATAATCGTAAGCATCACGAGCACCGATGTGAGGAATGAGCAACAGGCCGAGACGATGCACGAGAAATAGTACAGGGGTGCCGTGGTGCCGAATCTCGCTCGCGATAGATAATACAGCAGTATGCCATTGAGCGCCATTCCAACCAGTCCTACAACGGATGTATAGCACTTTAGTTTAGTTGATAGTATGTTCATGGATTATAGAGTTTCGCTACGCTAAAGAAACCCATCAAACAGTATTGATAATGGGCGCTTATTCCGAAACATCTCATTCAAAATGCAGCAGGATATGCTAAAGTGTTTTCAACAAACTGGTTTAGCAAAAATTCTAAACTGAAATCCGGCGTGCCTTCACCTTCGAGAGGAAGTACCATTAAAGCAGCGGTGACCCAGAAATTCGCCATCGAATATTCGATCAACACTAGAATTTCGCAGTCTTCGCTGATCTTGTAAACATTTGCAATTGGAAAGTTGCATAAACACAATACAAATTAATAGAAAAACCCATAGGTCATGGTTCAAAACAAATATACAATACTATTTCTCCCACGATATCCTCCTGTTTTATAGGCCTGATATCCGCTTCACTGATTAATAACCTCAGATTTTTTCGTAAATGTATGCTCTGATTGCTAATTATTGATAATATACGCAAGACCGGTCTATCCACAATCTTTATTATTCAGTGTTGTTACGCTTGGAAAATTGCACGTCTCCATGAATCTTTTATGATGATGATATGCGATCATTGAATTTCTAGGTATCATAGCCTTGCATTACGTTCATTATTATCATCAATGTTTATCCGAGCAAGATAATAAAACAGATGGGCTAGACAAGTCGTTACGACAACCATGTGTATTGATTAATTATCCGACTTCTTCGGTTTGATGTTGATGGTTGTAAGATTGCTAAACGATAATGCAGGTGGGGCGCTAACCAATCTTAGGAGCTGGAGCAGAGCCACTCTGAAAAGAATTTGTATAGTGGAGTGTGCAAGTAACCATACAACAACTCCCAATTTTTCACGCCACCTTCCAAGCGAACTGTGGCTAGACCATGTTTTGACGGTACATATATATATTTTCTAAGTTCTCACAAATCACATCGATCGTACGTTCTAGCCATATACCATGAAAAGTACGATTCAGCAATTTTGAACAGATTATCCTCATTACAGTACCACTATTAACTGATCGATTTACGGCATATTACATTTTTGTATTTACCGCGCTCGGGCTTGCGGTTCATACATTTGGCGGGAAATCAAACAACCAATCTTTCCTCAAGGTGGCATTTAATCAATGCCCATTCGTACCTGTAGTCTTTGAGGAAGATAATGATGACTATCGCGTCCCATGCTGGGAAGAATGAGACCAGGAGTGGGAAGACATACGAAATGCCATAGTCCGGAATTCCAAAGAACGGAAAATACAGTACGCAGAAGTAGGGGAAATATACGAAGATAAAGGGAACCACGGTCTACAAATTCAAGTAAGCAACAAAAAATACGCTGTCTCGTTCACTATTTTTGCTCACCTGAGCACAGACCGCAACCAGCATCTTGAATTGGAACTCTCGATTCGTCGGTGAGAAGGCAGATTTTTCCTTGATTATACCTCGGAACGTTCCCCACGCAAGCGCAGCCACACTGGCGAAGCTAACGCCCATAACGATTATGCCCAGCGTGACGATTGCTAGTCCAGTGATGTTCAGACTGCCATCGTCCGGCTTCAAAAAGTTGTCTCACTTGGTGATGGTATCCATTAAGATCGTAGACAAGCATATTTCCTATCTGCCTGTCTATACTCGGACATAGGAAGAGCTCCGTCACATTAGAATGTTTACTGCTATTATTTCCGATGGACACAAATTGCGCATGGCCACACGTTCAACAGCTTTTACGATCTGTCTGCGTTTGTTGATACCGTCGATGTGAACTTTACGCTAATGGTAATGGTATTTTCACGCAGTAATAGTAATGCGAAAGCATAATACATGTGATACCGTAAATGGGCAAATAATCATCGTACCCAATAGTTCAAGATGCCCCATCCGTCCACTACGGTATAATTGTAGATTTCGCGAAAGGTGTTTCTCACGATAGGCAAATCGGGATCGTCTGAATCAGGAATGAGAATTCGCGCGAACGTAAACCTATAATGGATGAACAATAATATCTGTGTAATAAATAATTTCGTAACCACAAAAGAGTCTGAGCTGGGATACAAGGCTAAAAGAAGTATGAATTTAGCCCTCGTGAAGAGTTGAAGCAAATATGGACTGCAATTATCAATTGCTCATGAAGTAACTGATTAACACTGACTGATGAATAGCCCAGTATCTATAGAGAAAGTGGATGTTTAGCAGTGCGAAAGGCACTGAGAAGCAGGAATAGTAGAAGCACGTAAAATACTAAATCAACGGTTACATATGGAGGGACTTTATCTGAGATTCATTGCCGAATGTTAATCTTCCGGATGTGATCCAAAATAGTTCCCTTTCGCAGTATTTTGGCACTGTCAAGGTTTCTATTTTTGGACCTCATCATGTAGATTATCAATCGGGCGTAGTCGATCGGAAGTATTGTTTACCGCTCGCTCATTGGGCAGCAGCGCGTCTGCTCCAGGGGCGAAAATTGAATTTATTCGAATCATTTTCCGCAATTATATTCGGTTCACAAATTCAAATGTAATATCCATTTTAAACAATGCAACTAATCAAAGCATAATGCAACTGATCGGAAGTGACCTATTCCGTAATATTGATGATAGCCCAATAGCTTTCTTTCCATGTAATTCCAATCAACTTTTATAATATTATAAGGTGTAAAAAATACAAAGTGGATTCGCAATGGAGTGAATAATAGAAAGAAACATGTCGAAGGAAGCAAAAGTGGCCTGTAGATACTTGTAGGTGCCCATCTCGGTGCGGGAGTACCGATGAATGAGGTAGAGCAAAACTAAGTTGAGCACGATTCCAGCGCCTTTGACGTAACATTCGAAATAAACCTTTTGGATTTTACTCACCAACATTCACGTGTTCTAGTGTTGAAATTGTGAATTTTGACATTACAAATATCTTCACGTTTTAGAACAAAAACAAGACGAGAGATAGTTGGTATAAGCTGTTCAGAAGACTGATGATTAAGATTGACGAGAAATATGATGAATAATAGCCTCTCGAGTGAAGAGATATGTATTTACTTTAGGTAGACTGTTATATTTAAGGCTCGGTATGATGAGTATTATTGCGTCATACCGCATTTGATATATCAATTTCGGATTGTGGCCAATAAGCGTTCTAATCTAGTGCCATAAGGCTCACAGAATCCATTACGCTTCTTATAGCCTTGGAGAGGGAAATGATCACATGCATAAAACAGACCGTGAGATCGGGAGTGAGGTAGAGGAAGAAACATACGTCAGGCGATGCATCATTCAAGTCCTCTCCCTGTAAGTGAGGATTTTCGGTATATGCCACCCTTTTCCAGTTCTGATAGACACCGCAAAGCCTACCTTCAAAGTTGAGTAGAAGAGGGGAATTAATGCTGTCAACATTAACTTGATTAACTTGAAACCCTGAAAATTAGTAATGCAACGATATACATGTTGAAAAGTAACAGCCACCTGGGTAATTTGTATGTTCCTGGCGTTGTATCTGGACAGTTTTGCGCTGATCGAAGTGCCCAGGGATGAGGATAATTTGCTAATATATACGTGATATTTTAGAAAATGTAATTGAATTTTTCACTCTGAAGGTGCAAAAATCCTTTTCCAGTTCAGGGCGTAACTGGTGATGTAGGTGGAAAGAATATCGAAAAGAACTGCATCAGAAGCACTGCAAATATTTTGCTAATCTAATTTTAAAAAGTTTGGTTAATTTGCGGATTGTTTATTTATTTAAATTGAAATTATATTAGGTTGGTAAGAAAGTAATGCTCGATTTGAAACATGAACTTTGAACCTGCCTATAATTCTTTTCGCTCAAGATAGGGACCACAACGGCTATTGCCAAAATGAAGCCATGCCACCCAAACTATGCTCAATATAACCGTCGGGGTCCTAATATGACCATACTTTTGGGCGTTTGTCGATATCTCATCTCTGAATCGTGCTAGAGCTAAAGAAGTGATTGAAAGGTATCAACAGAGAGAGGGGGAAAAGCGAGACGAGCCAAGGAAGGGCGGAGCCAACTCCGACCCATCCAGAGTCAAAACGCCAAAAAAATTGGGCAGGGCTTCGCCCTTTCCCGGTTGCGTCTCACCCCAGTAAGGAGAGGCGAGGGAGGGGTGCACCCGCAATCCTCTCTAGAGTGCGCGCTCTCTACACACGCCGGGGCAGAAACAGGCGAGGGGAGAGGGAGGAGA
This sequence comes from Pristionchus mayeri, assembly GCA_036245805.1. NCBI lineage: Eukaryota > Metazoa > Nematoda > Chromadorea > Rhabditida > Neodiplogasteridae > Pristionchus > Pristionchus mayeri. The sequence continues at coordinate 31,548,343 of BTRK01000003.1, forward strand.
GAGGGAGCGCCTTTGTCGCGTGGTTTTCGTGCATCGCGGTGGGGTTTATTGCGGAGCACAAACAGGAAAGTCAACTTTTTTGTGTTTTTTCTTAACAGTGTTTTTCTTGTAGACGTTGTTGCCATAACATATGTTCTGGCGAACAGCGTAGGCACATCGCAAGTACTAACAAAATGAAACATTAGTGTTTTGTCATCAAATTTTATGGATTTTGACCCACTTAGATAAATCCGATCATTCTCGCCAGCCCCTCATTGGAAGAGCATTTGAAGAGCTTTCGAAAACTTTTTTGAGCAAGTAATTTGGTTGAGAATGAAGCGTGTGCTTCCCTGATCTCGCTTTCGCGGCGAAAACTGTCAGAGCCGAGTGGGCGGAGCTTGCAGAGTCTAGCTAAAGATCTCAAGCTAGCACCATGACATATAGTAGGGGTTCACTTGTTCAATATGTGCATGTGTTCGAATCAATAATTTATGATTCGAACACATGCATTTTTTAAAATAAATTTTTTTTTTTTTTTTTTTTTTTCAATTTTTTAAAATAATTTATGTTCCTCGAATTTTGCGGGAAAAAATGTCGTAACTGTGCAAATAGTGGAATGAAAAGCACAGTGGGAGTGTTTTCTAAAAATACGTCTGACATAATTTCTGGATCATTGTAGCACGATTTACTCACCATTGAATGCAAACCTTTCCGAGGTAAGCCTTATCTAGCGATGATGTTTCCTGCTTCGAGGATCGTTCAGACTAGCTTCTAAATAAGTGCGCTGCCATGATACTCTATGATGCTACATATCACAGAGAAACATTAGAACTCACGCTCTTTCTAATTTTATAAAACACAAATTTTCAGTATTGTCGAATGAGGGTCAACATAGCCAAAATTTGTATTTTTGGTGTACGGTGAATGAACAAATATCCTTAAAAGGGAGCTAACCCCTGACTTAGTCCAGCCGAGTAGTAATAGATGAAGAGTAGCTTCAAAATATAACCACTAAATTTAGTACTTTTCATTAATACTGGAAACAGGGAGTTTCGAAATATTCGAATTTCGGTGTTCAAATTTCGTTGTCAGGTTGATGAATGCTGCATGTTTTGGTAAAAGTATTGTATGTTGATATAAATACAATTTTAAGTTAAACATAGGAAGTACTTTTTGTTTAACTACATTTGACATCGATACATCTATTGAGACAGAGACGCGGTAAAAACAAATATTTCTGTTTATGTTCAGGTAGGGTCAAGTTCGTAAATGAGTTTATTTTCTAGCAATCCTTTTGCAGCAGAGTAGATTTACATGTTGTATTGTAATATCCGTAAGTAGAACTTTTCGAATATGGCATACTATTTGCCTTATCAAAGCTATCCATGGAATGCTGGGCCAAAACGTAATCAGTTCAACACTTCGATGATGTACCTTTGACTTCATCCTGTGGCCTCAATACAAATTAGATAGGATTGAACCAATGTGCGATGGAAAGAGTACCAAAGCACTCAACGATCACATATAGCAATATGATATTCAGACGACAACAACAGGGGTGGTATCTCAGAATCGAAAATTTGAAAATCGAGCATTACTTTCTTACCAACCTGATAGTTTTGCTCACATCATTCGTTAATTGCAATGCGTAAACATGATATTCGCTCATATTGGTGCCGTGGAATTTGTAAATATCTTCTCGAGATCGTTGAGCTTGTAAAAACAAGTTTATAATAGCAGAATCACGAAAAATTGTAGAATGCATAAAATATTTTGGAGAAAAAATGTGCTTTGAGACATACACAGTTGTATTCCCTCACACTGAAATCCGGTCTTATCGGCCTGATATTTGCTTAGCTGATTATAATCCTCAGATCATCATAAATTTACGATCGGATTTTTTTTATAAATAACAACTTGCGTATCCACCATCGTCGTAATACAGTATCGTTACGCTTGGAATATTGCTAATATTTTTGATGGTAATATTTGATGACTATGGTTGTCGTTCTAGGCATACCCTCTCATGATATTAATCATCATTATCACCACCGAGTTTCAAGGTCGAGAAATATAATACTTCCCTCCTCAGCACACGATTTCCACCCTTAGTGTTCCGTGTAGACTAGATACTCTTAGGAGTAGAAATCGAGTCATTTGTTTTCGGCATTGCAATGTGTAATGTGAGGGACGGACGAAAGCCGGTTCTTGATACCAATTCTTCCTTCCAGTTCATTCAAATGTTTTTTACTCATTTGTTGTTAAGAGGCCGGATCGGTAAGAATCGATCATAATGGCCACACCCCGGACATGCGTCCTTCCGGAATGGGAACTGGGCGTCCATGCTTCAACCATGGATACCCCTTGGCCCCATGATACACCACATATAGACTATTACTCGATTCCGCTTTTCAATGAGTAATTATAAGGTGCCAAAGTTGAAAAATCGGATTTTCATATTTTTCGAACGCGATGAGATAGACTCAAAATCTCTTTTGCGTTGTATTAGAGGTTACAAATAACCAAAAATGAACCACTCTGATCGAATTGGTATTGGTTGGAATCTTGATTTCATGTCCGAATTTTTCAGTTTTTCCAGGCTGAAAATTCACCACGGCAGGGGGGGGGGAGTATCTCACTATGTCTATTATGTAGCCCGATGAATTCTACATCGATCTGTTTAAAAGTGAAGAGAAATGGACATTTCCGTTTTCTTCATATCGATGTCCGAACATGCCCTGACATTTCAGAATTCTGTGAAATCACTTTTATATCTTCAAATGAACTGTTAAACGTGCTAATTTGGTGGAGAAGCAATCTACAATAACACTAATTAAGAATTATGCCCTGAGAATATAACTTTCATTAATTCTGGAAAAGTCGATTTTCTCGATTTCGATTTTCTCGAAATTTGAGCGATCTAAACTCAGTATTTTCAAATATAACGCGACGACCACTGAGTACATCATAAAGTACGTTTCCATATGAGTAATAAATTCGCAAAATATAGCTTTTTTCATAACTTTAGGACTGTCTTTTATTCTGTCCAAAACGCGAAATCGCGGGTGTTTTTTGGACTGAAATTTGAAGAAATCGATGGGTTTCAGTCACTTTGAATTATTTTACATTCAGAATTGTGAAAATCTGATTAAAAAATTTAAACACTCCAAAGTTCCTCAAAAATGTCTACTGAACCTCGATTCTTGCCATGTTTGACCGTTTTCACCTCGAAATTTCACAAACTTCAGCCCAGTTATTGACTACCAATCGGTAGTATAGAAACTGTTTATTAAAATATTACTTCTAAAAGTCCCACCAATGTATTCGTTTTCATGATAATCCTTCCCAAATCTACGTAAAAACGTGGGCGAGATGAGATGATTCTACACAAATGTCCGAAACTTTACATGTAAAACCCGAAATTAATTGCACTTTATATATTCTTTCCAAAAATAGTTGTGTTAGCATAAACCGATTCTCTCGTGGCGGAAATTTGAGTCGAATCATCTCATATCGCCCCCGTTTTTACGTAGATTTGGGAAGGAATATCATGAAAACGAATGAATTGGTGGGACTTTTTGAAATAATATTTTAATAAACAGTCCCTATACTACCGATTAATAGTCAATAACTGGGCTGATGTTTATGAAATCTTGAGTTGAAGAAGGTCAAAAATGGGAAAAATCGAAGTTCAGTAGACATTTTTGATGAACTTTGGAGTGTTTCAATTTTTTGATCAGATTTTTACAATTCTGAATGTAAAATAATTCAAAGTGACTGAAACCCATCGATTTCTGCAAATTTCAGTCCAAAAATTTTGTTCGACACCCTAAATTTCGTCTTATGGACTGAATAAAATACAGTCCTTCAGTTTCAAAAAAAAATCATATTTTGCGAATTTAGTACTCATATGGAAACCTTCTTTATGTTTTACTCAGTAGTCGTCGCGTTATGCTTGAAAATACTGATTTTAGATCGCTCAAATTTCGAGAAAATCGAAATCGAGAAAATCGACTTTTCCAGAATGAATGAAAGTTATATTCTCAGGGCATAATTCTTAATTAGTGTTATTGTAGATTGCTTCTCCATCAAATTAGCACGTTTAACAGTTCATTTGAAGGATATAAAAGTGATTTCACAGAATTCTGAAATGTCAGGGCATGTTCGGACCTCGATATGAAGAAAACGGAAATGTCCATTTCTTTTCACTTTTAAACAGATCGATGTAGAATTCATCGGGCTACATAATAGACGTAGCGAGATACTCCCCCCCCCCCTGCCGTGATGAATTTTCAGCCTGGAAAAACTGAAAAATTCGGACATGAAATCAAGATTCCAACCAATCCCGATTCGATCAGAGTGGTTCATTTTTGGTTATTTGTAACCCCTAATACAACGCAAAAGAGATTTTGAGTCAAAAGAGATCTCATCGCGTTCGAAAAATATGAAAAACCGATTTTTCAACTTTGGAACCTTATAATTACTCATTGAAAAGCGGAATCGAGTAATAGCCTATATGTGGTGTATCATGGGGCCAAGGGGTATCCATGGTTGAAGCATGGACGCCCAGTTCCCATTCCGGAAGGACGCATGTCCGGGGGGTGGTCGACTCTTACCGATCCGGCCTCTTAATATAGTGAGAGAAGAAGATTTGCAATACCCATTGATTCAAAAATTTACGGAACGATTAAATAAACTCTAGGGCGAAATTCAATTAGGAGATAAGAGGGCAAAAATTAGTTGCATCTAGGATGTTGAAACAAAGTGAATTGGCGGAATACACTATACAGTTATCGGCGAAATTGACTATGCTTCTGCCCGACACTTTTGGTGAAATATTTTGATGCGTGTTTCAACTATTCAATCGCCGTTTTCATCAAAATTAATTCTTCTAAAATCCATACTTCGACAATGTTAAAAGATACAGATGTTTTTAGAATGATATCGATATGTTGAACGTAAACTCCAAAAATGTGCATTTTATGCCTCCAAAAGTATGGTATCGCAAAAGCTATATTTCTCTTCATCTAGAATGCATTTAACCATTTCCTTAAAAGTTCCTAAAAGTGGAACGGTTCCTCTCTATGATCAACTTGATTAACCGGAACTTGCTTATCTGGTATTATCTTACAGGGTGCGGCATAAATATTGCGACACTTTTGATTTTTTACCATCTCCACTCTCCGATGGTGCCATTCCCTCAAATTTTGAAAATATGTCGCTAAGGCACCCAAGTAGTTGGGCGAGGTAATTCAACTATTTCCAGAATTTGAGCTTCTGGAAAATTTGTTTGAAAAAAATATGCCATTTTTCACCAATTTAACACAGTTATCACGAGTCAATGGAGGAAGCCACGAACAATTGTTTTCAAAGTTGTTCGATTTCGACCATATTATAGTAGGAATGTACCCTGGAGACAAGAAATCGATTAAATTAAGTAATTACTCCGAGAAGAATACACGGAAGAACACGGAAGAATATGAGAAACAACTTTTCTGTTACACATAAGACTGCAAGATGCACTCTAAAAAAGTTGTAATCGCAAAACTGCATTTGATGGTGAATATAAATTATTAACGCAATTACAACAGCGACTAAAGCAGAATTTTACAGCGAATAATTGAAGAGGAATTAGTCGTGTGTCTTAGAAAAAAAATAAAACTTTAGTTGAGGTTGTAGTTTCCATTTTTTCTCGTCTAATGTGGTACACTGCTGACTGCCAATGGTTAAACCCCTCAGATACCCCTTCATTACGGATTTGCATAATCAATAATCGTGATTTGTGAAGTTTTAAATCTAATAGACTTATATCCCCGAAATTACGGGTCAGAAACGGGTCACGGTCATAAAATCGGGTGACTCGCGGAATGATGAATAGCACGGGTCACCCGTGACCCGTTCTTGCCGCCCTACTAATAAGGTTTGGGCTTCTACTGATGTGTATTGGGCGAACTAGACTAGGGGAGGATACGACTTTATCATCTCGATGGAAGGAGCGAGACTGGCACTAGTTGTTTGTCCACTACTGCCAGCTGACAATGGCTGAGCATAGGGAGGTGGTCATCGGTGTAACAACTAGGCTTGGGGAAATTGAACACTATTGATATTGGGGTGTCCGGAAAGTTCGTATAATGCTTCGGAAAAAAGACAGTTCGCGATCAAATGCAGTGATTGCGCAATCTGTTTGTCAACAATGTATTGCATCATTCTGACGTTGAGTAGTGAGAGGATTTAATCTCCTAGTTGCTACATTGATTCTTGTGATGGACCCCCATCTCTACCTCCGAGCAGTTTTACTTCATTACTGCCGTCTTGCCCAATCCGTGAAGGAGGCCCACTCTGCCCTGGCCCAGTCGGAAGGAGCTGACGCCCCCTCCATACCCTTCTGCTATAAGTGGTTCTCCCGCTTCAAGAAAGGGGAGTTTGGTCTCGATGATCAACCCCGCTCTGGACGCCCTCCCTCCCTCGATCAGTCTCTCGTACTCCGCACACTGAAGCGCAAGCCCATGACCAGTGTGCGTGAGTTGAAGAAGGATACTGGTACTCCCAGGTCAACGGTGTCCGATATCCTCCATCGATCTGGGAAGAAGCCGAAACTCCCACAAGTGATTCCCCATGACCTCTCCCCCGAACAGCTGAAAAATCGTGTTCAAGTCTGTCGGGAATTACTCCATCGTAGATCCAATCTTCGATGGGTCATTTCCATCATCGCTACAGATGAGTAGTGGATCGCGTACGATAACCCTGTGAGGAGACTGCAATGGGTGGATGCAGATGAGAAGCCCACGCCCGTCCCGAAGAAGGAAGAGCACGGAAAGAAGGAACTCCTCTGCTTCTTCTTCTCAGTGCTCGGTCCCATCTACTGGGAGATCCTCGCCCCTGGCACCAGCATCAATGCCGACCTCTTCTTTGAACAACTGCAAGATGTCGCGATCAGAGTCCCTCCCAGACTCCTGAACCAGGGCAAAATTCTTCTTCTGATGGACAATTCTCGCCCACATCGAGCGAAGATGACCCAGAAGAAAATGGACGAGCTGAAGATCGAGAGGATTCCCCATCCACCGTATTCCCCGGATCTCTCCCCATGCGACTACCACTGCTTCCGCTCTCTCTCTGACTTCTGCAAAGGAAAGAAGTTCAAGAATCGAGGTGAAGTTGTGAGGGCTTTCGTGAACTGGGCGGTCCCGAAGAAACCCGCATTCTGGAAGAGAGGAATCGAGACCCTGCCCAATCGCTGGAGGGAGGTAGTGAGAAAGAAGGGGGCATACATTGGTCACTAAGAATTGTAAAGCATTGAATAAAAAATAAAAACAAAAAATTATACGAACTTTCCGGACACCCCAACAGTAAATGGTAGGTCAATCTCTAGAAGGATATGACGCCTTCAATCGAGCGCGGAATGTCAAGTTTCCGAGAAAAAATGTCCCGAATTGGGGCGAAATGTTGGTCATACAATTTGTATTTTCTGTGATAAAAATATGACACAAATACAATTAAAATGTCCTCACATTAAATGCTTGTCGTTGTTGTTGATCGGATGATTCCTTCTCCAGTAGTATCTATGAAGTAAATTGCTTCCGGACAAACGTGTATACATTTCCAAATGAAAATATAGAGAAATGTGATAAAAACTAAACATGGAAACATACAAATACACGAAAAAAATGTATACAAACAAAAAATGCCGGCAGAGTGGAAGATTATTTGAAATTCGTGCAGCTTTTCGAGTGCATGAGCATGAGTGAGCATAATTTCCAGCTACAATTATGACAAGTTAGTGAAATTAATGAAATAATAGTTATACAGTGTACGCTTATACCGCGGTTGCACTATAAATATAAACATAAATCAAATACACTTTTGAACTCACCATTCATGAAGTGCTAACATAAATCGCTTTTTTGCGTCACTCCAATTTATTTGAATCTCGCGCGTTTTCTCTATTGGACTCCATTGTCGCTAAATGCAGAACTCTGCCAGTTGTGTCTCCACTCCCATTCCTTGTATTTCGTACTGATTAAAATTGTGATATCATTATAACTTTTACGCGCACCGGTGCCGAAAATGCGAGATACGACGCGCCAGAAATAGAACAAGGGTGCTGTAGAGCCGAATATCGCCCGTGATAGATAGAACATCAGTATGCCGTTTAGCGTCATACAATAAAATCCTACAACGTATGGGGAAGTTCAAAAATCACACATTCGATAATTCATATGGATTACATCATTGGATCTTCTATAAGTACACAGCTTTGTGCTAACCATTCTTTACCTTGCGATGTTTAGGAAAAATAGTCCGAAAGCCTCATTCAAGATAAGGAAAATGAAGCTATTTTTCAACGCGAATCAGTTGGATGTATCCTCACACGTAACCTCCGGTCCTATATGCTGATATTCGCTTAGCTGATTCACATCCTCAGACTACATCATAAATTTACAATCGAATTGCTAATTAACGGCAAAATACTTTTGATCGGCATTTCCCCCATATTCGTGGTATTGTTACGCTTGGAAGATTGCACATCTTCATGATTAGTAATCTTTAATGATCATGAGTGGCGATCATCGCCGCATTAGGCATCATAGCCTATCATGACGTGCCCATGAGCATACCCATCATTACTGTTTGCCCAGGTCGAAGAATAAAACACTTTGGATACTTGGCAATGAACAATCAATTCAATTTATACAACTAGTTCATTTAAATTAGTACTCAGTCCATGTATCGAGCCATTCACTGTGACGATTTCGCGTTTCAATGAGATCGAAGGTAAGATAAGACGCAGGTTCTGGTTGCTAATTGTCCTTTCCTATTTCATTCACCAACTTTTATATGCTTGAAGTTCTTCGTTAACGGTGTGCATTTTTTCTACAGCCATATATATTGCGAGAAGACTTATGTCATCATTTAAATAGGAACGATCATTTATGAAACGGTAAGTGAAATTTGTGGTCATGAGGTTTTTAGGTAAATGACATAATATCATGAAAGACAATTTCCATATGACAGTTGCTAGGTTAGTGAAAAATGTGAATCGGGGAGTTGGCAGAATATAACACGCGTCTTCTGAGAGATTGCATGAAAACGCCCCCCCCCCCCCCCCTGCGGCACTAGGAGCCCCAACTTTCAGCGGTATTCCCGATACAATTATCGTAGAGTATATTGGGGACGAGACAATTGTTGGCGTCGGCCGTTTTTCACAGAACCGGCTTTTAGGCATTTTCCGGTTCCGTGTCCGGCCCTACCATATAACAGCTCTCAGATGAACTAGAACGCTGGCATTGGTCTCAAAATGTGTGCAAAAATATTTCAAACAACTTTTATGTTGACGCGAAGTTATGTAGATGACAATTTCATGTCGAAAACAATCAAAAAGTAATGTCAAAATGAGAAAATAAATTCTAGCGGCTCGGGTACCCCACCTTTTCGTGTAAACGGACATCATTATCAGAATCTACGTACCTTAGTATATCAGGAAAAAAATCGATCCGAGCCATGTAGGGGTGGGAATTGGCCTTAGTGCAGCGAAAATGCTCGCGAAGTTGAATATCTCAAATTTTCAAAATTTCCATTCTTTACGATACACGCTCCATTGTTCATACTTTCACTGTTTTATTGCATATACTAATAGAATGGATTAAATAACGTCGAAAAAAACGAACAAAACAGCATTTTCGAAAAATCATATTTTTTCACCTCGCAATTGCTCAAATTTGCATGCTGAAAAATCTGTACTTCGAAACCACTTGACGCGTTCACTAGTCTTGTTCAATAGTACGCTTTGATATGAGTAAGATGCGTTGAAATAAGTCTCCTCCAAGATTTCAATCCACTTGTTTTTCACGCCCAAAAATGGAAGATCCGCTATGTCGGGCATATCAAAATATCATTTTTGCGTTTAATCTCGATAAATCTGTTTAGATTTTTGCATGGAAAATATTTTCATAAGTTGATGAATCAGATAAGCATAGAATAGCGACATTGTCCTAGAATTTTCCAAAATCTAAATTTTCAAATCTTGAAAATTTCACAAATTTAGAAGATTGGTAGATTTTGCATGGATATCTGATCCATAAGGCCATGAAAATATTTTTCACACAAAAATCTAATCATATTTCTCGAGATTAACCGCAAAAATGATTTTTTGAAATGTCCGACATAGCGGATCTTCCATCTTTGGGCGTGAAAAACAGGTGGATTGAAATCTTGGAGGAGACCTATTTCAACGCATCTTACTCATATCAAAGCGTACTATTGAACGGGAAAGGGTAACGCGCCGAGTGATCTCGAAGTATAGATTTTTCAGCATGCAAATTTGAGCAATTGCGAGGTGAAAAATATGATTTTACGAAAATGCTGATTTCTTCGGTTTTTTCGACGTTATTTGATCTATTCTATTAGTATATGCAATAAAACAGTGAAAGTATGAACAATGGAGCGTGTATCGTAAAGAATGGAAATTTTGAAAATTTGAGATATTCAACTTCGCGAGCATTTTCGCTGCACTAAGGCCAATTCCCACCCCTACATGGCTCGGCTCGATTTTTTTCCTGATAGATTAAGGTACGTAGATTCTGATAATGATGTCCGTTTACACGAAAAGGTGGGGTCCCCGAGCCGCTAGAATTTATTTTCTAATTTTGACATTACTTTTCGATTGTTTACGACATGAAATTGTCATCAACATAACTTCGCGTCAACATAAAAGTTGTTTGAAATATTTTTGCACACATTTTGAGACCCATGCCAGCGTTCTAGTTCATCTGAGAGCTGTTATATGGTAGGGCCGGACACGGAACCGGAAAATGCCTAAAAGACGGTTCTGTGAAAAACGGCCGAGTTCAACAATTTTCTCGTCCCCAATATACTCTATGATAATTGTCTCGGGAATACCGCTGAAAGTTCGGCCTCCTGGTGCCGGGTGGTCATGCAATCTCTCAGAAGACGCGTGATAAATGCATTGATGGAAGTGACTAATTTCTTCGCTTAGTAGATGAGGACAAACTCGCACCAATGAGCATAACTACAACAGCGTAAACGAAATACACTAATAACTTTACACCGGCGTATATTTTTCAACTGACGGATCGCCTTCCTAGCCTAAAGATTTGAAAATATATCATTTGAAAATTTAGTCCAAAAATATTGTTTCGCGCTCATTAAATGCGAAATCTAAATGAGAAAGGATACACGGTACGTCATACTATCCATGATCGTGGTATTTTTTTGGAAAACAATAGACAATGATCAAAATAGCTGTTGTTAGATCTTACCGCCACCATGTGCTGAAGATGTCGATTGAGAGATTTAATAACAATATGATATTGATTCCGGGAAATACGGAAGGGAAAGTGCAGAGAAGATGATGGCACAACATCTCTACGCGAATCAACTGGAATTCGATTTGCAAACTGGTTGTTCATTGGCGTAACAAAATAACGAAACAACAATTAATGCATCCTCACTTCAAATGCTTGTCGTTTTTCTTTATCGGATTGATGCCCCTCCAGCATCTGGGTTTTAAACGTTTCAGAGCGAAAATTGAATGCAATTTTCACAAGGATTAACGAAAATGTGAAAGTGCTCACTCTAAAACACGATAATTATGCACTTACAACATTAATAACAACCAAGCCAAATTCGCCGACAACGTGGTACATCATTTGAAGTAAGGCAATACTTCCGAGTAGTTCATATTGAGAAGATTCATCCATTTCCAGCTGCAACTATTACAAGTGAGTGTAATGAAAATTCGCACGACATTATGTGCTAACATAAATCACTGTTTTTGCGTCACTTCTGTGAATTTGAATCTCGCGCGTTTTCTATAGTGGACTCCCATGTCGCTAAATGCAGAACTATACCAGTTGTGTCTCCACTCCCAGTCGTTGCACTTCCAGTTGCTACTCTGACAAATGTGAGTTGCGAACGAATCAATAGTTATGAAATAAAGAAGCATAAATATTGAAATTTAAAGAAAAAGATGCCTACACAAATCGCTTCCAACTTGTGATATTTTCCGACCCAAAAATGATTTAATTTAAATATTTCTGTCCCATCTCTTATTTAGTCCCGCGATTCAAACTAATTTAATCACGATGACAGCAATCAAAATGTTATCGACTGCTATCAAAAATGCCATTAGCTAGCCCCATGCACAAAAGACATTTAATGAAGGTAGTTTATTAATGAAAAATGATAAGAAATAAAGAAAATGACGAGAGACAGAATAAATCACCAACGAAAATTCGATCGTGATCTGCCTGCATTTAGGGTATTTGGATTATATATTATATTTGAGCTTGAGCAACATATTCGAATCGTGATGTATATTACCCTCTATAGATTCATTAGCTTAGCTTGGGAATTATACTCATCATATGCGAGGATAGCACATGCATACGCAATATATGCTAATAGTTTAATTCCTCTGTATATTCTTCCATCGACGGACCTCCGTTGTAGCCTGAACAAAAACTCTTTTTTTAAAAATCACATCTTGCGATATGCCAATCGTTGGTATTCAGATTCCTGAATTTATAAGTCGTGTGTGTTATAATATCCGTTACATTATTACCACTTATTAAAGTACGAACATATTGAAATTGTTCTCACCACCACAAGAGGCTGAATAGATCAATTGCTATATTCGAGACCAATACGATGTTCATTCCAATAAATATCGATGGGAATGTGCAGATAAAGTGATGGCACAGTATCTCGAGTCGAACACACTGGAAAACAAAAAAAACTAATGTATTTGGAACCTTTCATAGTAACTATAATGTATTCAGAAAAATCGAATTGAATTCTTACTTTAATTAATATCCGCCGCTAAAAATCTGAGGAGGAACGGTCCTTTATCGCCTATAAATGAAATGTTTTCATAAATGCATTTACGAAACGCTATTTTATGGGGTTGTAAGCTTTTAATCTCTCAGAAATTTGAATTAACTTACAATAAAGCACATCGCTCCCACAATGCAGTACATGAATTGAGGGAAGAACAACATTTTGTTTGTTGAAGATTGAAATGCGTCCTCCATTTTAAACTCGTTGTCTGTCAAAAGATTGTATAGACATGCACATTACAATAATAATAACAAAATTTATAATAGCAACACATATATAAATTGCAGCAAAAAAATCAAATGATTTTATTTTAGAATTCACAAATTTTACAATACTCTCTAATAAATATTCTAAAATATATCACTTATAATTCGCGTGACCTTCTTTGCAAATATTTAAATCTCGCGCGTTTTCTCAATTGGACTCCGCGTCCGACGTTGCTAAGTGCAGAAGTAGTGAAACGGGTCTCGTTTATCATACATAACAAATCCACTTTGTGGTTCGAGTAACTATATGAAGTATTGACATTTCAAATATACGAAAAGTATGTGTTCAAAGTACAATATTCTTGGATGATTGAAAATGATTAATTTTCGCGAGCGTTTCCATAGTGCGAAACAACTGCCCCAACTGTCCGCCAGGCCTCCTGTAAATACAAAATTAATAAAATGCATTGCATCGCAAACACTTTTATTTGCTTTGTGGAAATCGCCCATGATCCAACAATATCGCTCAAATACCTTACCCTTCAGCTGTCAGTTGCACCACGATATTTTCAGCCTCTGCCTTGTTTTTTGCACGGCTCAACGGACATGTCTTACTCTGAAACAAGCTACCGTTTTAAATGTCGAATTGCTGTTCTGCTAGCTTTTGAGCTACCAAATATCATTCAACTGAGTACTAGTTGCGATAATCCGTGTGCTAAAAGCAGAGTACTGAACCTCATTTACATATATCATAATTATAAACAGTTCACGTACCGTCTTTTGGACTAGCTCGAGGCACTTCCGATGGAGCATGTGACGACATGAGTATTCAGCAAGGATGTTCCCCTTGTGCTCTTCTAGGAATATGAATCACTCCAGATCTTATGCCGTGAAAGTCAAGGAGAAGAGGAAATATTTGAATTCCCGCAATTTCATATCTCGGCTTCCAGTTATGATAGCGACTTGAAACTTGGTTTTTGAGGTGTAAAACGATTGTACACCCTATATTCCAAAATTCAAGTCGCTAGTTCTACTGGGAGCCACGATACAAAATCGCGGTAATTCAACTATTTCCTCTTCTCCTTGACTTTTTCCACTGCATTAATCAACGAATGCGATTCTCATCTCTGAAAAAAAGGGAACGATTGATTCGAATCGGATTGAGAACTACCCCTTCCCTTACGCCCTCCACCACTGCAATATGCACCAATAAATCGATTTTAACCCCGATTGATTCGAATCGGATTGAGAACTACCCCTTCCCTTACGCCCTCCACCACTGCAATATGCACCAATAAATCGATTTTAACCCGGCCAAATAAACTTACTTTCTTCATCTCCAAATTCAAACAATGTAACAAAATGAATGAACAATGCTTTAATAACTCACAAGGCCGCATTAGTCCTGTCTCGCTTTATTCGTCAGATTGGTTACTTCTGCGAACGAAAAATGGTGTAGTCATCTGAATCACAAAGACCCTCCACGAGAGAACGTACCTTCCTAACGGACGTCTTTTTTGCAACCCCCCTCAATACTTTGCTGGTGAAGTTCTCATACCGAGTGCTGATATTTGGGCCAATATGAACGCTCCTAGTGTACTTCCCCAAAAATGCCATGTGTCAAGCCCAAAAAATATCGAAATTTTCATCCTAAAATAAAATACGTGCAATAGTGATTTCCGGGTGTATTTTGCCATGAAAATTCGAAAAAAGAGGTTATGGAAGCGATTGGCTGACGGTAAAAGGTCGAAAATTAATTTTTTCTTATTTTTGTTGTCTTGTTTTTCCGTCCAGCGCCTATGAATGTTTTAACAGAAACAGTTGTGAAAAAATTCCGGAAATATATTAGAATAAAGTATTCCACTTACATTCAATGCGGAAAGAAAGAAAGTTATGCCCACAAAGTGGTAAATCATTTGAAAAATCTGAAAATGTAATCAATATTTTGTGATAAGTAAAATATCGAAATTTGTTTTGAATCGAAAGCCCCCCCAAATTGTAATTTCAAACATACGAAAAGTTTTCCGCGTTGTTCAAAATGTTAATGCTGATTCTCGCGCTTGTTTGGACCCGTTTCCCTCTTGTTTACAGAGGTCTTACTGTTCCATCTAATTTATTGAAAATCAATAGATTTTGTAATCCATAATTATTTTGGATAATCTATCTTTCTGCGATAAATGGCTCCAATGTTGCAAGAACAATTCATTTATCTCTGAACGATTTTACAGAAATTAATAATATATTGGGGTGTCCGGAAAGTTCGTATAATTTTTTGCTTTTATTTTTTATTCAATGCTTTACAATTCTCAGTGACCAATGTATGCCCCCTTCTTTCTCACTACCTCCCTCAAGCGATTGGGCAGGGTCTCGATTCCTCTCTTCCAGAATGCGGGTTTCTTCGAGACCGTCCAGTTCACGAAAGCCCTCACAACTTCATCTCGATTCTTGAACTTCTTTTCTTTGCAGAAGTCAGAGAGAGAGCGGAAGCAGTGGTAGTCGCATGGGGAGCGATCCGGGGAATACGGTGGATGGGGAATCCTCTCGATCTTCAGCTCGTCCATTTTCTTCTGGGTCATCTTCGCTCGACGTGGGCGAGCATTGTCCATCAGAAGAAGAATTTTGCCCTGGTTCAGGAGTCTGGGAGGGACTCTGATCGCGACATCTTCCAGTTGTTCAGAGAAGAGGTCGGCATTGATGCTGGTGCCAGGGGCGAGGATCTCCCAGTAGATGGGACCGAGCACTGAGAAGAAGATGCAGAGGAGTTCCTTCTTTCCGTGCTCTTCCTTCTTCGGGACGGGCGTGGGCTTCTCATCTGCATCCACCCATTGCAGTCTCCTCAAAGGGTTATCGTACGTGATCTACTTCTCATCTGTAGCGATGATGGAATTGACCCATCGAAGATTGGATCTACGATGGAGTAATTCCCGACAGACTTGAACACGATTTTTCAGCTGTTCGGGGGAGAGGTCATGGGGAATCACTTGTGGGAGTTTCGGCTTCTTCCCAGATCGATGGAGGATATCGGACACCGTTGATCTGGGAGTACCAGTATCCTTCTTCAACTCACGCACACTGGCCATGGGCTTGCGCTTCAGTGTGCGGAGAACGAGAGGCTGATCGAGGGAGGGAGGGCGTCCAGAGCGGGGTTGATCATCGAGACCAAACTCCCCTTTCTTGAAGCGGGAGAACCACTTATAGCAGAAGGGTATGGAGGGGGCGTCAGCTCCTTCCGACTGGGCCAGGGCAGAGTGGGCCTCCTTTACGGATTGGCCAAGACGGTAGTAATGAAGTAAAACTGCTCGGAGGTAGAGATGGGAGTCCATCACAAGAATCAATGTAGCAACTAGGAGACTGATTAAATCCTCTCACTACTCAACGTCAGAATGATGCAATACATTGTTGACAAACAGATTGCGCAATCACTGCATTTGATCGCGAACTGACTTTTTCCGAAGCATTATACGAACTTTCCGGACACCCCAATATTTATGAATGGGGATGATTCGGTCAACTTGGTTAATTTCGAATCTTCGATTTTGACCAAACCGCAACGAAACAAATTGTAAAGGCATAAACGAAATACACTGCTTGTTTATTGGTACCGTATATTCGTACATTGATAGTTCGCCTGTTTAACCTACAATAGCTTCAAAAGTCTGATTTTGTAAACTTAAAATTGCCGACTTGAAACAACTGGCGATTTTAAACTTGATACCATGCTATTTTCCATTTTCGTCATTTTTTTGCGCATTAATTCATTTATTTTGTGAAATCTTACGATACTAATTCCTTACCACCACAATAGGCTGCAAAGGTCTATCATGACATTTGAGATAAATACAATATCAATTCCAATAAATAATGATGAAACAGCGCAGGTAATGTGATGTATCAGAATGCCGATATGAATTATCTGAGAACAAGAACAATTAACTTTTCCTATATGGAAGCGAGTTATGGAATTCAACAAAGAATATAAGGAATCGTATAATTGTCGCTCAGAGATCAATGTTGAGAACGATTTCCGGAGTTACCAGATCTGATAAGAGAACAAACCGGCTATCACAGAAAGTACCTATCCCGGATATTCGGATACAATCAATGTACAGGAAATGAAAATTCGTCAATTTGGAGCTGACTGGAGCAGTACTTGCAGAATAGACCCCGACAGATGGAATATGAGCATTATTCCCTGATGTTTGAATAAATCTGTAATCTGTAATATGTAATTTAATAGGATTGTGTGAAAGTGTGACACAATATGTTAATGTAATGTATACATCAGACCAAAGTATAATATTTAAACTTTAAAATCGCATGCAAATTGTTCAGTGTAAATCAATAGGGATGATAAGTGTTCGAACGAAAATTTCAAGTGTCTCAACCTAGCTTATTTTTGTGAACATTTGAGTTTGAGCAGAATTCAAAAGGATGCAACGTTCGTGAACATAATTACATGCTACGCTTGAATTGGGGCATATTCTCTCCAAATGCAATCATTGCAAATGTATAAATGAAATATGCTAAAAATTTAAATCCGCTGTAAATTTGTCCATATGTTTCTCCGTTTCGCAGTTCGAGCCTCAATAAATATTATGAAAATAAGATTAATTAGTGCTTTCCATTTTTGCGAAATAATATTCTGTAACAATGTTGAATTCGAAAACATAATTTTCTCACCACCACAAGAAGCTGAAGAGATCAATCACGATATTTGAAATCAATATGACGTTAATATCAACAAATACCGATGGAATAGTACAAATAAGATGATGGCACGCCATCTCGATTCCAACTGCCTGGCAATCAAAATTAGTTACTGTATTTCATATCTCTGTTATTTAATCATATTTCAAATGTAGTAGCTGACTGAATTATGCCCTTACTTTGAATGATTGCCGTAGTTCCTGCTCTGAAGCGCCCTCGAAGGACTACAAAAAACCTTGCTTTCGCACAAATTGTTATGAAATTTACTTTTGCATAAACTTAAACATGTACTGAATAACAAATATAACACTTACAATTATAATAGCAATTAGGACAAGTGCTCCCACTAAGCGGTACATAAGTTGATATCCGAGGATTGCTCGTTGTAGTTTGAGTATAAATGATTCCTCCATTTGAAGCTAGTATTATGTTAGACTATTGAAAAAATGTGTTTACATAAATACGTGAGTAAATCGAGAAAAAAATCACGAGACATGTGCGCTAACATAAATCTTTTGAGTCACCCCTGTTTATTTGAATCTCCCGCGTTTTATGTATTACTGTACAATGCAAAATGCACACAGTCTACCAACACAACACTCCCTGTTTTTTTTCACTAACTATTCGCATTTAGTTTACTAATATTGAATCTTGCGACGCACCGGTGCATACTCGGGGATGGGAATCGATAGCGTTATTGTCAATAAATCATAATTTATGTGTAGTTATACGGGCTTTACTGCATGTAACGTCTCCCGTCCTCGTTCTATCATATATTTCGCCAGCTGGGGACGGGCGAGACTGCAGTGATCCGTCGGGCAGCGGGAGAAAGATGCTAAGGAAACTCGATCATCTCGAATTCCCAAAATTGGCATTTGCCAGATTACATATCAACCGAGTGCAAACAATTTCGAACGCTGAATTACATCGGAATAGTTTTATATTTTATGAATAATTTGTTGTGGGAAAGTGTGACAAAGAAAGCCAATTGAAAAATAAGGCAGCATGCGCCCGATATGCAGTACATCATTTGATAGGCGAGCAATATTCTCTATGTTGCAGGGAGAAATTCCTCATCCATTTCAAGCCAGTAGTCTATCAAATGATTGCACAGATATGCACATCGAAATAATTGCAACAATAAATAAGTTGCCCAGTAAATTGAAGCATAAATCAAACTAACTTTTCGAGATTGTATTGAGATTAGGGATGGCGAATGAAGAACGAAAATGAAGCCTTCATTCTCTCTCACAATAGCGCCTGGGGCGGTGTCATGCTGCGTGAAGAGGGAAATGGTTCGGCCTATTCTGTGTGAAGAATGAGGCATTCTTCACGCAGAAGGAAACTGCAAAAGTCGCATTTTTTTAATAGAAAACGCTGAAAATGGTCAGGAATTGGGCTACAGATTCTGCGACCTCGCTTGCATGCCGCTACGGGTTAAATAAGAGCTTGTTAAAAATCATATTGTAAGGTGTTTTACAAATGTTCCACCCTCTATTCCTGCGCACCTTCCGTGCCTAACTGTCCCAGATTCCTAATCATAATAAAGTGATGGGAAAAGTAATGTGCCGATCAGCTTGTTACGCAACATGGAATAGGCCGCTCTCTCTCGATCGTCCCTCTCCCTCATCCCCTCTCTTACTGGGAAGCTTGGAAATGCGCGAATTGTCGATAACCTCGCTTCTTTCTCTAATGATGCACAAGGGCACTGTTCTCTCACGCTATTCCATTTTATGACGCCTTGTCCACAACTTCATGCCTTTTCAAACGATAGCAACTTTGTTATAGAAAAACAGGTAGTGCTGTTACTGCAATCTTTATTTCCATTTTAATGGACTGATACTGACTCAAGCTGAGCTTGTATGGTCCAGAATATTCTCGTTCATGTTAGTATCGATCCAGACATGAGTAGATCACGGGAACATTGATTAAAATTCCATTACTCAAGCATTCAGTGAACAGTTTAAGCTATGACTTTTTGGGAATCAATTATACAAATTAACAGCTTGTACTATGCACCATCAACATATAAATGCTTGATTTCGAAATAAAAATATTAATCCTTTCTCAAGTTATGGCATGTTTCGTGAAATTCGTTCTTCATGATGAACGGGAACGACCGCGCAATTCTTCATGAAGAGAAAATGAAAGGGAGGGGGAAATCGTCTCTTCATTTGTCACAAATTTCTTCATTCGCCATCCCTGTGTCAAACGATCAATTAACGCGAGCGCTTTCAACGTGTAGGACAACATAACTGTACGTATTGAATTCTAAACAAAAATAATGAAGTGGAATTTTCTCAGCGGACATGTCTTAGTCTGAAACAACCTAACGTTTTCGATGCCAATTCTCATTCATCTAAGTAATGCTTGCGGTATTCCATGTGCTATAAGCGCATTACTCAACCTCATTTTGCATTTAGCTAATCATAAACAGTTCACGTACCGTCTTTCAGACTACCTCAATGCACTTCCGATGGAACATATGACGACATGAGTATTGACCAATTATGTTCCCCTTCTGCTCGCATAAGATATCTTCCAGGCATATGCAGCACTCCGAATCTTCATCAAGGAATGCGATTCTCATTTCTAAAAAAAAGGGAACGATTGATTCGAATCGGATTGAGAACTAGCCCGTCCCTTACGCCCTCCACCACTGCAATATGCACCAATAAATCGATTTTAACCCGGCCAAATAAACTTACTTTCATCATCTCCCAATTCAACACGTGTATCACGAGTCGGTGGATGAAAAATTACCCCCTCTGGAACATTTGCAAAAACGTTTTGCCGGAATCGACTCGTATTATAGTTTTAGAATACACTAGACGTAAGATTAGGAAAAATAGACGTCATTGGTCCCAGAGCCGGCTTTTAGGAATTTTCCGGTTTCGCATCCGGCTATGATGTATCTCAGCTCCCAGATGAGCTAGAAAGATAGCACTGGGCCCTATATGTGCGGAAAATTATTTGCAGAAACTTTTATGTTTTGTGCAATTCGATTAGACAAAAAATAAAAATGAACAGGATGAAAAACCTGTTTTGCCGTCAAAAAATAAATATTATCTCCATCAAGCGGTAGTGTGCTACAGAATTTTAATGCAAATTATGAAAGAAGAAGTATACAGTAGCGCCGGAAAGTATTCATACGATTTGATTTTTTCATATATCTTTCTCTGCAGTTGACTTAGCAAGTTAAATGTTGCAGCGCTATATAAAAAAACCCATCGAAGAATACGATGCGAGTATTGCGTCATGACGTGCACCTTAACCGATTGCGTAGTGTTAGCGCAATCGAATTTCACTTTTTCAAACAGGCGTTATTCTTATACAGAATTTTTCCAGCTTGTCAAACTTTTTCACGTTGGAGATAGGACCGTGGTCTATCCAAAATACAGATTTGAAGTTGCTGCTCTGTCGCACATTGGCTGCAGCCATGCTGCAATATCGATGCCAAAAATTAATATATCGGCCCCTAGTCAAGCTAGAAACTGTTTCAAGGCATCAAAATGATCGTCGCCATGTGTCCAGATTATCCTGATAATATATTATATCTCAATATTTGCCCTCAGGGCATGGAAAAATCACTTTTTCACATGACCACTTTTTGGAGATTCATAACTTTCCGGCAAGTCTGTATAAAAATCTGATTTTTGCTTAGGCATGTTCAAAATGTCTTATATATATGATTCCCAACTTTTTAGAGTGTTTGGAAACTTTCCTTCCCGCGGCGTGCGGTTTTCGGAGGCACTTTCGAGTCCCCGACCCGCTATTTTTGTCTGCAGCTGTGCCCAAAGTTATTAAAACATTTCAAAAAAGTTGGGAATCGGTTATTCAGAACATGTTGGGCATGCACACATAATAACAATTGATTTCCTTAACTTTCCTACAAACTTGTTTCCGAAGGGTCATGCATTCACGACCACGGCGCACCTCCGACAACCGAACGCCGCGGGCAGGAAAGATATCCAAACACTCTAAAAAGAATCATATATATAAGACATTTTGAACATGTCTAAGCAAAAACAAAAATTTTAACAGATTTCCCGAAAAGTTATGAACCTCCAAAAAGTGGTCATGTGAAAAAGTAATTTTTTCATGCCCTGAGGGTAAATATTGTGATGTTGTGTTCATATTCTTAGGATTATCTGCACTCATGATGCCGATCATTTTGATGCTTTGAAACAGTCTCTAGCTTGACTAGGAACCGATATCTTAATTTTTGACATCGATTTTGCAGCATTGCTGCAGCCAATATGCGACAGAGCAGCAACTTCAAATTTGTATTCTGGATAGACCTCGGTCCTATCTCCAACGTCAGAAAGTTTGGCAAGCTGGAAAAATTTTGTTTAAGAATAACGGCTGTTTGAAAAAGTAAAATTCGATTGCGTCATCACTACGCAATCCGTTATGGTGCACGTGATGACGCAATACTCGCATCGTATTCTTCGATGGGTTTACTATATAGCGCTACAATGTTGAACTTGCTAAGTCAACTGCAGAAAAAAGATAAATGAAAAAATCAAATCGTATGAATACTTTCCGGCGCTTCTGTATGTAGATGATATAAAAATATATAAACTGAATTCGAAGTGGCTTCAATTTGGCAATTTTTGCTCAAACATGCCACTATGAAGAAAAAGTCAAAAAATTACTTTTTCGAACCTCCGATTTTTCTTCTTGTAACGTTCAAATATTGTTGTTGGTGAAAAGTATGAGTAGAAAATCGTGTTTGGGAGCAAGGTTCTACTCGCATTTTTTTATTAAAAATTTATATTCATAATTTTGCACAACTTTGAAATATCTTGGCACGTCGCGCTCATCCTCGAAAAAACCTGCTCCAATACACGATTTTCTACTCATACTTTTCACCAACAACAACATTTGAACGTTACAAGAAGAGAAATCGGAGGTTCGAAAAATTAATTTTTTGACTTTTTCCTCATAGTGGCATGTTCGAGCAAAAATTGCCAAATTGAAGCCACTTCGAATTCAGTTTATATATTTTTATATCATCTACATAGAATTCTTCTTTCATAATTTGCATTAAAATTCTGAAGCACACTACCGCTTGATGGAGATAATATTTATTTTTTGACGGCAAAACAGGTTTTTCATCCGGTTCATTTTTATTTTTTGTCTAATCGAATTGCACAAAACATAATAGTTTCTGCAAATAATTGTCCGCACATTTTGAGCACAGTGCCATCTTTGAGCACAGTGCCATCTAGCTCATCTGGGAGCTGAGATACATCATAGCCGGATGCAAAACCGGAAAATTCCTAAAAGCCGGCTCTGGGACCAATGACGTATATTTTTCGAAATCTTACGTCTAGTGTATTCTAAAACTATAACACACGTCTTCTGAGAGATCGCAGGTGGGGTTTGGCAAAAAAAATCGAAGATATAATATGTTTCCATTTTTGGCCTCAAACATGGCGAACCTCGTGTTTTCAAGCAAAATCGAAAATTTCACGATGCCATATTTTAGTAATTATCGCTCGTGGATATCTTTTCTTTCCGTTTTCAATGTTTTCAGACCTATTCATTCCGATTTCCATTGAAAAAACGAAGATTTCAATACTTCATAAAATCATGAAATCTGTGAAATTTCGTGAAAAATGTGATTTTGTGAAGTATTGAAAACTTCGGGTTTTTCAATGTATATTTATACATATTTCCATTGAAAAACCTATTTATACATATTTCCATTGTATATTTATACATATTTCCATTGAAAAACCCGAAGTTTTCAATACTTCACAAAATCACATTTTTCACGAAATTTCACAGATTTCATGATTTTATGAAGTATTGAAATCTTCGTTTTTTCAATGGAAATCGGAATGAATAGGTCTGAAAACATTGAAAACGGAAAGAAAAGATATCCATGAGCGATAATTACTAAAATATGGCATCATGAAATTTTCGATTTTGCTTGATTTTGATTGAGGCCAAAAATGGAAACATATTATATCTTCGATTTTCCTGAAAAAATGAAGCCTGGGGTAGAAAAGGTCGTACGTTCAGAATATGGCGAAATCAGCTGGTCACTAATAGCTTTATTTTTCGCGACGGCCATTTTTATGCAATTTTTGATGATGAAAAATTGATTTTTTCAACTTTTCATACTTTCATGTTTTACCGACACAAAAAGTGTCAACAAAAAAGTTAATCTACTCGTCGAGCGGATTCTTTATGTTTTTTCAGCGACCTTTTTACTCCTCTGAAGCATTTTACTCTGAAGCATTGAATTTTTGAATTTTCAAAATTTCCAGAGCCGGCTTTTAGGCACTTTTCAATTCCCGGCTCCAAAATGTTACATAATCGTTAGTGGGCCTCATACGTATCAAAATTTGGCAGAGATTGGACCACTTTGAACATTTTGTCAAACAGGGGGCTAAGATTCATGCAATCTCTCAGAAGACGTGTGATAATACGAGTCGAATCTGGCAAAACTTTTTTTGAAAATGTTCCCGCACCCCTCCACTGACTCGTGATACACGTGTCAAAGAATGTAACAAAATGAATGAACAATGCTTTAATAACTCACAAGGCCGCATTAGTCCTGTCTCGCTTTATTCGTCAGATTGGTTACTTCTGCGAACGAAAAATGGTGTAGGCATCTGAATCACAAAGATTGATTTCAATCATGGTATCTTGAAATATGGAAATTGAAGGGAATACCTCCGGAATAGCGGGGGTTGCATAGCTGATCTAGGTCTCAAGATGATGTGGTGATTACGATATTCTCCAATAGATGATATTCTCCAAAATTGCGCGTTATCAATTTCAGCGTGGGCTGTGCCTCAATCAGCTGTCAAAACTCCTATCGGGCCTGGGGTTAAGGGCACGCTCGAGAGAGCAGGAGCGATCGATCGATGGAATGGTTTCCTGAGGGACTCAGTTAATACGAAAACTTGACTAAGGAATTATAAATGGCCCGATCAGAAACCAACAAGCTTTATGGGCAGTAAACAGATAGGACCGTCTGGTTTGATGTGCAGGGAGGACTTTCTAGCAGACAGTGCCTCGCTCCCTTTCCCTCTTTCCCCCTCTCCCACTCATTTATAATGGTGTCTTCCCAGACGGAGAGGGGTGGGAGTGCAATAATCCGAATGGTTAATTGTAAGAGCAGAGGGATTGGGAGAAAGGGGATTTGGTGGGGTGGGGAGAGGGATGTCAAATGAGTTATTGAATGATCCATTATGTGAGTAGAACGGGTAGAGTTCTTGGTCTTTCACTAATTTCAGATCCTCCGTTCTATGAGATGAAGGTGATTTCGATTTCTTGTGTACCCTGGGCGCTTTCAGATTATAATCGATTGGCACACTCTTGAATGTGCATGTTGTTTGTATTAGGGTGGTTGAAATGGATCAACGGGTCGCTATTTGGGATGAGACGGTTAACCGTCCCCTCTGGCAGTCCTACCCTCTCTATTCACTGTGGAGAGAGACACTCTCTCGCCTCTCTCCCCCTCCCCTCACGGATGACCCATATGAGAGAGTAAACAAGACGGTTAACCGTGATCCATTTCAGCCTCCCTAGTTTGTATGGATCTTGTACACTATACTAGGATGTGGGTCACTGCCCTCGGTTAGTAATGTATACCGAAAATTACGATTCTTGGTGTGAGGTAGGCGTAAACGTCTGAGAACACGTGTGGTACAATTGTGGTACATTTTTTTAAGAGTTGGAAAGAGAGGCGGGATGATGGGCCAAGACTCTTCTGTTGTCGCTTTATAATGAGTCGAAGGCATAAGCGAGGGGTATTAGTGGAAACCGCTCCAAATAAGAGAGAAATGGGAGAGGGACCGCACGCGACGACTAACAAGGAATGGAACGACAACATGACTCAGCGAAATGATTAAAAAATCAGGAAGTGCGCATCACAATTTCTATAAAATGAAGAACGAGAGATGAAAACAAATTTTCCATACATTTTACGCTGCGAATGTGTGAAACAACTTGCCACAAAAATATATATGGAATAATTTTAAAAAAACAAAATCACAGATGCCAACTAAATACATCTAAAGTAGTCGAACCGTATGAATCGAACCTACGTGGATGTAAATACTATTAATATTCAATGCGATTACGTTCAACGCTTAGATGGATTTATTCCTACTAATAATCACAACTGCAAGAATATAAGCAAAATATACCAAGAATTTAACTCCGCTGTATATTTTTACATGGATGTGTCGCCTTTCGAACCTGAACAATTTCATTTAAAAACAAATATTTCAAAAAATAAATCTAGTTTTTGCAACACAAACCATACAGTTTTGCATGTATAACTCACCACCACAATAAACTGAAGATGTTGATTGAGAGATTTACGAACAATATGATATTGACTCCGGGAAATACGGATGAGAAAGTGCAGATAAGGTGATGGCACACCATCTCCACGCGCGTAAACTGAAAGGAAGATAAATTAATACTAATTTTATTAATTAAAATAATGATTGAAATTATATTATCACATTTAATGCTCTCCGAAGGAGGAAATCGGATGGTTTCCCGTCCAGCGCCTATAAATGGGATGTTTTAACAGAAACAGTTGTGAAAAAAATACGGAAATATATTTGAATAAAGTATTCCACTTGCATTCAATGCGGAAAGAAAGAAAGTTATGCCGACAAAGTGGTAAATCATTTGAAAAGCGATCAGTGCTCCGATCGGAACAGGATCAGATGAGTCCATTGTCAGCGAAAATTTGAAAATGTTCTCAATCGTTTATGATGAATAAACACAAAATATCGAAATATGCTTTGTATCGAAAATCCCCCAAAAAATAGAATAATTGCAAACATACGAAATGTTCCGCGTTATTCAAAACGTAAATGTTAATTCACGCGCCTTTTTTGGACCCGCGTCCCTATTGTTCACAGAAGTCAAGCTGTTTCATCTATTTTTTTAAATAAATAGATTTCGTAATGTAGAATTCTTTCTTTTTGGAAAATCTATCTTGCGAACAACATGGATAAGCGATAGCCATTTTGCAGGGCAACTTCGCGAATGAAGTACACCCAGAGACGCATCCATCGATAAATGTCAATGTTGCATAAACAATTCATTTATCAGTGAACGATTTTAAAACAATTCATAAGATATTTATGAATGGGTATGATTCGGTCATCTTCGACTTGGTTACGTTCGAATCTTCGATTTTGAGCAAACCGCAACGATGCAAATTGCAAATGCATAAACGAAATACACTGCTTGATTATTGGCACCGTATATTCTTACATGGATAGTTCGCCTGTTTAACCTGCAATAGCTTCAAAAGTACTTTTTTGGAAACTATATAATGTTGCCTTGAAACAGCTATTGATTTCAAATTTGATACCATGTTATATTCCATTTTCCTCATTTTTTGGGCGTTAATTCATGTATGATGTGACATTTTACGAGATTAATCCCTTACCACCACAATAAACTGTAAAGATCCATCGCGACATTTGAAATCAATACAGTATTAATTCCAATATATAATGACGGAACAGTGCATGTAATGTGATGTATCAGAATGCCGATATGAATTATCTGAGAACAAGAACAATTGACATTTTTAGATTCTGAATTATGCTCTGAAATCATAAATTTTTATGCAAAATTCTCACTTGTATCGATTGTTTTAGTGCATCTTCTTCTTGGGGAGTATCCTCTAGCGACTAAAAGTACGACTAATTGTAAAAATAAATAAATTCACTTACCAACGAAACTACAACCAACATATATCCGCAACTACATAGAGGAATTGATAAAATATTAATAGTTCTTCAAATAGAGATAGTTCCATCATCAGCTGAATCACAAAATATATATTGGGGATGATATCAAAACACATGGAAATTGAAAGATAACATACCGAGAAATGAGCGCTAATCACGAAAATATTGTACAACTTGCATACTATATCCTTTCTCCTCGTGTTTGTGCATACTAATCTCGCGCGTTCGCTCAAATTTCATGTTCCACGTCTTAAATTCAGAAATGCACACGGTGTGCATCCACTTCATCTCTTCCCTTACTCACTAATTCTTAGAAAATTCAAATCAACAATTTTTATATCTCTTGATATTTCGCAATTTCCTATGTTCACCAATATCTTTTCTCAACAGTATCTTCATTTTATCAACAAAGTAGCTTTCTCCGTTGGAAAAGCTTTGAAGAAAGTAAAATGATGTTTATGGATTGAATGCAAACAGCGTTGTTTGATTCAAATTGCACGATTGAATGAACATTCGAAACGAGAGTTGAATGTGGTAGCATACGAACAAGTCAAATTAGTACGCTCTACGAGTAAGAGGGCACATACGGATGAAAGCCTCCACTACATTCCATTTCTCTTTCTCGACTTCCTGATTGGCGATCACTTCATTCAGTGCGCCCATCTGTGAGATTGCAATATTACTGGAGTAGGTGCAGGAACAGTAGTAATGGTAATTAGGGTAGGGTATTCGGAGCAGAATTGCGATATCAAAACCCCCTCCTCAAATTGCGCAATATGAAACATGTAGGAATTGCGCTATCGCAATTCTGTTCCGAATTGCCAACTCTAGTTGTCATCGTAATGGCGAAAGATCGAAGGAAAAAATCGAAACTCGAGAGTTTCAAATTTGAAATTGAACAAACCGTTCCCTCGAGGATCTCCCTCGTCATGGGATCCTTCCTGCAAAAACATGTTATTACACGGTTATAAATTCCCCCGGCACATTTGGTTCTGAGCTCTGTTCATCTCTCACTTCTGATTGTACGACGAGCCGTGTGCTGAAGTACCAAATCCAAGCGCAGCGACACCAACGACAGAAGAGAGTGCAACCCGGCGATACAACGGAGTAGCGAAACAGGATAGCATGGACCTGAAGTGACATGCTCTCCTCTCTTGGGAGATGGACATTCCGACTCGGACTCGGGACTCCCGAGATAGGCATCCCCAGATAGAGTAGGAGTTCTCTCATTCCCTTAGTCAAGCAACCGCATATTGTAACAAGAGAGCGATAGCGCCTCTTGGATGCAACCTAACTTCGAACAGCAAGATAAAAACGGTGAGAAATAACGATTAGCAGATTTTAACTTTTTGATAGCACAGATATTCTGAGAGAAGGCAGGTGCATGGGAACAACAAATTCAAACTGATTTAATCTTATCGACACAATATCAGTTGATGTATCCCTGGTCGTAGACTTTTATTATATTTTCAGATAATTTCAGATAATTTCAACTTTTTCCCGGGAGGTTTCAGCGCTGGAAACACCGAAAACCTGCTGTTTTTCGAAAATTCAAAAAGTTGATTTGCCATTTTCATACTGATGGGTGAGAAGCTGTTCTATTGGTTGTAAGTGACATAACAGGGTCTGATCAAGTAGTTGTGAGTGAATTAAGCGATATTTTTGATGAAAAAAATCATCGCATTTTTTCAGTCATTCTCGGAGGATGCTCAGAAAATCCTGATTTTTTCTGAGTAAAATATTTTCTCTGGAAATGACTTAAATCTTCTTACATTGTGAAAATAGTCTATCCTGAGCAAATTGGTGCCCATTGGAGAGCTGATAAAGCCTGAATATGAAAATGGCAAATCATTGAACTTTTTGAATTTTCGAAAAACAGCAGGTTTTCGGTGTTTCCAGCGCTAAACCTCCCGGGAAAAAGTTGAAATTATCTGAAATCAACATCCATGGTGTAGAATTGCACGGAGAATCTGATTTTGAAATAAAAAATTGGGTAATCGTGAAAAAATTTTCAGGGGAACAACTTTTTGGAACCGACAATTCGCTTTTTACAACTTATCTATATTTCAAATTGAATTTTCAAAAACGTCCTGAACAGATGATTTGTAGAACTCGTCGAGGTGGTAATTTTGCTTTTTTGAACGACTTTTTAGCTCAACTTTGAAGTATGTTATGATTTTTTTGAATTTTTGAAATGTCGAGAGCCGGCTTTTAGGTAGTTTCGATTTTACGGCTTCATCACTTGAATATAAAAGTCTACGACCAGGGATACATCAACTGATATTGTGTCGATAAGATTAAATCAGTTTGAATTTGTTGTTCCCAAGTGCAGTGTAACTCATACATTCTGTCAGAATATGCGTGATAGGAATAAGAGTGAGCTGCGGCGTGCTGTAAAGATCAAATACATGCAAAGCTCCCGCCTCGTTTTCCTCTCCGCCTACCTGCTTCTCTTGTTGCCTACTTGTGATGATAATGTATCAACATTGACTTATTACGTCGCGCGAGATCAAATGAATAATCCGAAACAGCGATTCTATTTTTTGTTAATACTTATTTAGGGTTTGGATGAACCATCATGCACAATTTTGGAAAAAAAATGAACACAAAGCCACTAGTGGAGCAGACACTGACTAATACGTTCTAAGTATTTTGAGATCTCCCTCTTCCCTCGTTCAGTTAATATATGCACAGTTTGATACTAGTGGGAATGCTCAGCGGGAGTCGGCGGGCACTCAAGCGTAGGGATGGCCATTCAATGGTTCTAGAGACGAGTGAGGTAGGTAGATGGCCCTATTATCATTGAGAGGAATGAGGGAGCGAGGGGCAATGTTTCTTAATGTGAGTGTCTCAGCCGCATTTGGACAGGAAATTATCATTGTTTGACCATAAGGGGAGGGCCTAATTTCGTTGTGGGGTTTCCCGGAACTGCAATAGCACATTTTATTCGGATAACTTTCACTGTACACAATTTCCACTTAAGACAATTCTCTGGTCGATTAAATATTTGCAATGGTTTATAAAGTATAAATACCATAATATGCCACACAATCCATCTTCTGAGACTTCAGACAAAAGCATACCCGTTTCCCCTCAACTGTTTCTTAGATACGACCAATCCTCAAATAACTCCTCACCTCTCGCCAAAGTGAATAACTTATCTAACACTATGAATTGGCAGTGCATCCCATTATCTTTTTATTCTGTCATTGTAAAGTTTTGTCTATGTATTCTTTGTTTTCTGAACCTACTGAGCAAGCCCACAATTGTGGGCCCGGGCACAATCTCCTAATATTGGATGTAAAAAAGGAAGGAGTGGATTGTGTATGACGATGTATATAGTTTAGTGAAATAAAAAATATCGCCTACATTGTCCATTGAATATTGAATGCAAACAAATCACATTTATTTACGTATTGCAACAAAGGAAATGGACAAGATGAGGTAGGTCATTGCATCAGAGAACAGTTACATTGAAGAGAAAAGCGCGAAAAAAAAGCAAAATGATTCCATTTCGTTTATCATGTTCCACGAATTGTCATTATTCGTTGTTTGCTATTCGCATTATTCGACACTGTTGATGGGGTGCTTTTCGAGAGGGCAGCTGCTTGCAGGAAACGATGCAGAATCAATGCCTGAATAGAAGATTTGAATGATACATTTCGCATTTGTTTCCCAGAAACAAAACAATCTTCAAAATTCTGGAAACCTTTCATTCATTTCGAAAAAAATAAGAACATAATAGGCATAGATAGGGACCACAAGGCGGCTACCCGAAATCGTCACACATGTCTAATTGTGTTGTTAATGTGTTCGTATGGGGCTAAATAGGACCATGCATTTTGAATTAGGTTGATGTCTAACGTTTGAGCCAAGTTATGACCCAAAATGTGGTTAAATTGATCATAACGTGAAAGGCCCAAAAAGCGAGACGAGAGAAAGAGGGGCGGAGCCTATTTCTCCATTGTCTTTCCAATTCTCGAAACGATCGGGTAGGGCTTCGCCCAAGTCTGCAGAGCAAGAAATGGGGTTTTCTTTTATTTTGAGTGCTCTCTAGTCACGCCGGGTCAGAGACGGGTGGAGGGAGGGGAGGGAGACGGATGAGAGAACGCAGAGTTGCCAGCCATGCGCGCTTCGAATTCGAAGAAACACAATCTTCATTCTCAACCAAATCGCTCGATCAAAACTGAATTTGGAAGCTCTTTTCATCCTCTTTCGAATGAGCTTCCGTGACCCTGGAAATTCCTTTTCTGAGTAGGTCAGCATACGAGTTTTATAGGTTTCTTGGCTAATTCGCTCTATAAAACTTGTATGCTGACCTACTTAGAAATGGATTTTACAGGGTCACGGAGGCTCATTCGAAAGAGGATGAAAAGAGCTTCAAAATTCTGTTTTGATGGAGCGATTTGGCTGCGAATGAAGACTGTGCTCCTTTTGTCTTGCTTTTGCGGAGTAAAGTGTCCGAGCCGAGTGGGCGGAGCTTGCGGAGTCTAGGCATAGAAATACATTTTGTTGCTCTTTAGAAGACTTTCAAAAGCAACTATCCAAATAAGTGTTTATGAGTCAAATCATTCCTCATATTCCTCATTTCACTTGGTTTCACATCAATTGCTCATTTGAATGGTGAACAGATATCAGATATTTGGACAGTTGCTTTTGAAAGTTTTCAAAATATTATAGTCTATGAATTGCTTGTTTATGCATATTTTCTATGTTCGAAAATAATTGTACTTCCGGAATACGATTTTGACGCTCTCGGGATAAACTAATTCCCAAATGTGTCAGTTGCATTAATTCTACAAGCATTATTCACAATGATTCTTACACTTAGATGCAATCATATTTGAATAAATTCGATTTCCAATCTCCTTTGTAGCCAAAAAAATGAGTTTTCATTAAAATTCAAAATTCTGGTAATGAACTCTTAATTTGGCATACTCTATATACCGGTCGAGCGGTGAGAGAATGCTGGAAATGAAGATACAATTTCCGCAAATTTACACAATACTTTGATGCACTAGGCCGGACGATCACCGTCGAATCTTCCTGATGATAACCAAAAAATGGACCCTTCCGCAGAGCGCACACATTCATTTTTGACACTTTGGGAACCCATTGTCAATATAGGGAAGGCTATTGTTGGTTATCATCCGGAAGGTTGCGAAGGTGATCGTTCGTCATAGTGCCTAATTTGCATACCGTGAAGGCGGGAATCGGAAAGAATAAGAAGCTGAAGATGACGGAGAAATGGCTCGGATTCTCGCCGGTCAACACGACGAAGGCAACGAATGCAACGGTCGGAGACATGAGGACGAGAGGCAGGAGACCCTGACCGAGCAAAGTGTATATTCTAGATACTCAATGGAGTTCGCAGTAAATGAGAATGGATGGGAGTGGGAAAGGGACCCTCCTCATTCGATTGTATCTCTCATTGTTTTCTATGAACTCCTTTTAGTACAGCGACAGGTCCACCGCAATCCCATCAAGTCATGGTAAAGTCACTGAATATTGACTCAAGCACAATATTCAGATTTATGTATTTGCCATAACAATGAAACCAAAGCCAGACCAATGGACGCAAAACACTGATCGATGACATAAATTTGTATGGTGCAACAACAAAAAATGTGGTTGTTCCATAAAAATATGCGAGATAAGTTGTCCAAACATAAGCCTGGCCACTACACAGTTCAAACCTGGGCAATTTGAGTGCGCCAAAAGTGCCGCTGCATCCGCACGGTTTTTGCACTAAGTGATGTTCCGTGAGCCCGCAGCGCACTACGAATCTTAATAAAATACAATTTATTGTGAATTTAATTTCATAATAATCACTTGGAAACTGCAAATGGCAAGTAGAACATAGCTGGTTGCGAAAGTGGGAATGGCCCAGACGAAAACTGCGTCTACAGCACAGTAATTCATCTGAAAATTTGCTTACTATTCAATGCTAATTATTATATAATAGAGGTAATTCGGGTTATCGTCATCCCATTCTACGTTTTGCTTCGACCGTTGATCGACGAGAGAAATGACGAGCAAATTTCACGAATTCCGAACTATTTTGCCAATCCCAAGAAATGATTACATCGTCCACAATCACGATTCCGTATACTCGAAAGTCGAAGCGGTTAGTTCCGTGTAATCGGATAAATTTATGCAATATAGACCTCCATTGTCTATCGTTTTCATAAAGATATATACACATTTTGTTGGCATTGCGTTCACAAACCTGGTAATACTAGTTGTCATCTTCTCACGCAGTGAGTCTGTAGGAAGCAATGCGTGCGAGAACGAGAACTATGATTTTAATATTGTAAACATTTTTTAAACGCGATTTTTAAAGCACATTTCTAGGTATCTGGAATTTTTTTAATGAAATTTTCGCAAAAGCTGCTCACGTAAGTGCTAACTGTAACGTACCCAGGTAATAATAAAAAATAGAATGGGCGACACATAAGCAAGCGCGAATCGTATTTGTATATTCTCAAGCAAGCGATTCCTGTAATACAATTATTAATAGTATGGAATTGAATCTTTTTATTATTTTCCTATATTCATGATACTATTTCGGTCGTTCTAGAGAACAAAAGATGATGACCAGAATTATGTAATAAAACATATAAATAAAATATTCTAAAATAATTGTAAATTCAATACTTAGAAAGCGAAAGCCTTTGCAGAATCGACGGAGCGGGAAGCATCTGATAGTATTTTTCATATGTTGTATTATTTAAGTATTGCATGATATTATGTTTTTCGGAGTTTCATTCTAGAAAAGGGATATGCTTGGATCTTGATACAATTGTGCTCAAATAAACATCTCAAGACTAGTAAACATTATTTAATCATTTAGTACCTACCATGTGTTAGCTGTCACGTTTAAGTAGGTGAGCATGATGACATTACCAAACCACAGTGGGAATCGTATAACGGGGCCGTACAGAATGCCTATGGCCATGCCATCCACAAATGTGGATAACTCAAATGAATTTATCGATCGAAAACGAATAACGCAGAAAAATTTTGAAAAAAAAATGCTGTGCCTAATAGAGTTCGAGAAAATACACCACGGTCTCTTCATTATATGTAACTGTCTTCACTCGACGGGCAGATGTAGTGTGCGAAATTAAAAGACCGCGGCACGAATTACGGAACTCTGGCTTCAAATATTAAGAGTTCGACTTACAGGGGCAATGATGCAAATGAGAAGCGAGTACACGAAATTACATAAGGCCGTGATAACGCACGAATAGAAGTACGATCGTGAAGGTGCGGAGACCTTAATTATGCATTCACTAATTACGTTAATGATGCGTTTTATTATTTTTTAAAAATTTCTTTTCATTGTTTAATGCATTAGTGTGTATTACACGCAGTCTAATCGGAGGCGTAGAAACGTATTTTAATACACACTAAATACATGAAACAATGTAAACAAACAAATCTCGAGCCCTTCTACTCACCTTCATGCGTGCAAGAGAGTACATCAACACCGCATTTGCAATCATTCCAGCTGCGCCTGGATACGTGATGTTATACTATTTCATGTTTTCATTCCGTTATCGCTCTATCTCTATATTATAAGATTTTACAGGAAACTACGGATCTCGCCTTCGAATGGAATTATCACTCGTGCAACCGTAATCCAAGTGCTCAGCATCGGCTTCAGCGAGTTGTTGTTGCTATAATTCGTTATTCGAGTCACCTTTTTTTCATTTACCTCTCTCTCTCTCTTTCCCGAGCGGTCGAGCGATGAGAGAGTTTGGGAAATGAAGAGCAGATTAAAAGCAATGCTACAAAAGCTTGAATGACAGGCACATCACTACAGAACGATGCATTTCAGCAAGCGTAGTTCATGAACAATTAGCAAGAGAAATCGTATCGCTTATCTACTGTGGGATGGGAATATTTTTCATGTTAAAGGAATAAGTATACAGGTAATTATTGCGAAAACGCGATGGTTCTCCTTGCTAGAAAAGCTATTTGATATTACACTGATAATAAGATGTGAAAACAAACGATTGTGGTGAACACTCGATTCTAGTTAACGATGCTTTCCCGCAGGGGATTTGAATAAATGATCACCATGAGAAGATATATCACACCTCTCACCAGAGAATGGGGATGTTACAGGGAATGGAGGGAAAATCTCTAAATGAGTTCCTGCCGGTTTTGGTCATCCCAATTCCCAGTTTAGGGAGCTCCAGAATGAAGTATGCAAATTGAGACTTTGGGGGTCAGTTAGGCATGCGTTGGGATGATCAAAACCGGCAGGAGCCCATTTGGCGATTTGGTTCCCATTCACTAGAATGAATACTCTAGAACGATTCTCTCGTGAGACGCGCAATATCATGGTTATTGTAGTGGGATCTGCATATGAAATCGTTGATAAATTAATGCAACAGTTGAATAATTTTTCACAAATTCACAAAACATTGCTATCAACCTCAACATGACTCTGATAACAAACAAACATCAGGTTGAAACGATTCGCTAAAGTCTGTTTCCAAAACACGCGTATTCTGGCAGAATTCATGAGCCAATTCATGAGTAACCGGAGCCGGCTTTTAGGTTAATTTCAAACTTCCCTTTCGTCCTTACCTCTCGAACTAGACTGTCTATGACCAAGAGGGTATCAACCCTCCAAGTACCGAACTCATTTGAACATTTTGAATAGTTCGTTCTCCTTCTCCTGCTTTCTCTCAGAATAGCTGTGATAGGGGTATTGGGCACATATTTGTGTGCCGGACGAATATCTGGTCAATGCGGAATATGCAGTTGTTATGAAGGCACACATACAACATATATTGACAGGGGATTCATATTTACAACAAAGAAAATACAGAACAAAAATTGATAACAATCGGCCTGTTTAATCTGTCAGAAATGTGCGAGAAAAAGTTGCGTAAAAAGTTCGCGAACTTCTGATTCTCTCCATTTCGCATGCCCTCTCTCTTTCTCTAACCAGGTCGATGAAAAGTTCACGAACTTTTCGACGAACTGTGTTCGAAAATCATACTTTTCTTTTGTTCTACTTACTTTTATAAACTATTTTTGCTTTTAACTTATGATTTCTTATAATGACAACCTTCCCTTAGCTGGAATAGCTTCAGAATACAGCGTAGTGAAAGTAAACGCGGTTGGAGTATTTTTTTCGAAAATGGGTCACCACTTTCCCCACCCTGTAATGCCAAGCTATTCCATCAGAGGGAAGGTTGTTCTTATACGCAGTCATAAGTTAAGAGCAAAAATAATTGATAAAAATAAGTAAAACAAAAGAAAAGTACGAATTTCGAACGAATTAATGCCGGTTTTTAACGAACTTTTCAAGGAGCTGCGTGAAAAGTTAGAGAAAGGCGAGAGAGCACGCATTCTTGAGAGAGGGAAAAGGAAGTAAACAATCACTGCTTTCTTTTCCCTCTCTCAAGAACGCGTGCTCTCTCGCCTTTCTCTAACTTTTCACGCAGCTCCTTGAAAAGTTCACGAACTTTTCGACGAACTATGTTCGAAATTCGTACTTTTCTTTTGTTTTACTTATTTTTATCAATTATTTTTGCTTTCAACTTATGACTGCTTATAAGAACAACCTTCCCTCTGATGGAATAGCTTGACATTACAGGGTGGGGAAAGTGGTGACCCATTTTCGAAAAAAATACTCCAACCCTGTTTACTTTCACTACGCTGTATTCTGAAGCTATTCCAGCTAAGGGAAGGTTGTCATTATAAGAAGTCATAAGTTAAAAGCAAAAATAGTTTATAAAAATAAGTAAAACAAAAGAAAAGTATGATTTTCGAACATAGTTCGTCGAAAAGTTCGTGAACTTTTCAACGACCTGGTTAGAGAAAGAGAGAGAGTACACGAACAGGAGAGAATCAGAAGTTCGCGAACTTTTTACGCAACTTTTTACGCAACTTTTCTCGCACATTTCTGACAGATTAAACAAGCCGAATATCATTTGGGAATCGAGAGTGGGATTGGAAATATTAACCATAAATTGTAGCGACAAAAACGCTGGTTCTCTTGTTATCTTATACAAATTTCTCTCATATAATTTTATGCGTGGAATACAATTATGTAACAGTAGTGCACTCCTCTAGATCATCTTCTTCTTCAGCGGAATCTACATTTTTGGAATTAAATCTGCAAAAATTGAATAATCAAATGTATATCTGTTTCATCGCTGTCTTAGTGTAGCTTTCGTAGATGCGTGATATGAATATTCACAATGATTAATAAAAACAACTTTATTATCTCATTTACTGCACGCACTCACTTAACCATATCGTTGATGGTAGAAGGCAGGGCAAAGCCATTCATGTTGTTATTAAACTCGCCATCTGAAGCGAATTCGTGATCATGCAAAATGAATAAGTGCATCACAAAAGCTCATCAAAATCATAAACATCTATACCTATATATAAAGCGCAGTGTCCGTCTGTTGAGATTGCGAAACAGTTGCGAAACGATTACGAAATGTGGAGGGAGAGAGATCGCGCGTCAACAAGTTGCTAAACGAGTGATTGCAAAACCTAATCCGCTAGGACGGGGCCCCGCCGAAGGCGGGGCAGCCGGACTAGTATTTATAATAATACAATAATAAAATTAAATGACAAACGTAATAGATAATTGTAGTCAGTTCATTATTGCATCAATAAATAGAAATTAAAAATAAATAAATAATTATTTTTAATTTAAAATAAATAAATAAATAAAGTATCAATGTCCTCCTCTACGGATACGACGATTCTGTCTCTTCCTAGCGTTCAATACCAGGGTGGCGTAGTAATTCGCTCTAAGCAGTTCAAGTTCCTCAAGATCAAGGATGACCTCGGCTATCTTCTTTCGTAGATCGACAAGCTGTAATTTTCAGAGGATCGATGAAGGAGGAAAAGTAGACGAAATACGTAATTATGTGTTTTAAGCTGCGTCAGTATGAAACATCCAAACACGGCATTTATATTACCTCTTGCTGGATCTCTTTCGTAGACATTACCCTTCCCTCGAACTCGCTCTTCTTGGGATCATTCCTACAACAAGTTTGATTTTTCAGAGGTTCCATATTTGTGTGGAACCCATCAGAATGAAATGGCAATCATAAGCTACCGTCTAGTTTAAAATGGAATTTTGCCAATTGATGATTGCAAGATCGACCTCAGGAATATTCATAATTTATTATGATTGATGCATATCAACAGAGTCGTCACATCACTTACTTCTCCATGTACGTTTCCCACCTCCTCCATAATTTGATCCAGCAGCACACAGCTACCACTGCTAACGCACCACGGGCGACAGTGCCAGTGCACGTCTGGGCTGCAATACTCTCTTAGTGATATTGCAATGGTTTCATCGTGACGATTCGGTTCGTTTTTTAAAACAATATTCAAAAAACAATCAAATAAAAAAGAAATATAAGTAATATAGATCATCTGCCTCTATCTGAATTGGGGGGCATATCGGGCATTTCGGTTTAGGATGCATAAGTGGAATAGCCGTCTCAACCACATCCCCTTTGAATAACATTTACATCTCATCCAAACCGATTATAATGATCTTGTAGACGGTCAGAACGCTTTCAATCCCGAAGTGGCGCCCGTTACTGCCCAGAACAACTCGCATCGCGTCTACTGCACCTCGACCAGAAACGATAGATAGGGACCACAAGTGGTATATCCGAAATGAAGCCATGCCACCCAAACTATGCTCAACGTAGCCGCTAGTGTCCTAACACGGTCATACGTTTCGTCGTTTGTCGCTATCTCATCTCTGAATGGCGCTAGAGAAGTGATTGAAAAGACATCAACAGAGAGTGGGGGGAAAGCGAGACGACGAAGAAAGGGGCGGAGTCAATTCCAATCCCTTCCAGTCAAATCGCAAAAATTTTGGGCAGTGCTTCGCCCTTTCCCGGCTTCGCCTCACCCCTGCGAGGAGAGACGGAAAGGGACCACACTCTCGCTCTTTCGTGAACGGGCGCTCTCTACACGAGCCGGGGCAGAGACGTGCGAGAGGAGAGGGAGGAGAGGGAGAGAAGGAGACCGCGATCTTTTATCAGGTTGGTCATAAAGTTTTGCGCGATTTTGACTAAAGTGCTTTGTGGCATCTACAATCGTTCATTGTTATCCAATCAACTTAGATCTTTTTGTGGTAGATAGGGGCTGTTATACTCTCTTTAGCGCACACTATCATAGATCTGTCCGATCAAGGGAAAGAATACGGTGATTCACCAAACTTCATGTGGTTGATCAACGACCTGACTATTCAAAGGATTAGATTTTCATTTAGAACGGAGACAGGACCCAATCTAAACCACATTAGTAAAGTATGATGGGCATATATCGTACTGGTGATGTTGAGACTCATATGCCACAAAGGGCCTATTAGAAATAAGCGCGTAAATCGTTTTTGGGTTTTCACTACACTTGTCAAGATAAGTTTTGGAGTACTATATCTATGCCGACAGATCTTGAGATTTCAATTATTCATGAATGTGAAATACTTTACTAGTACAAGTCATTATTTCCTTTGGGAGTGAATGGGGATCTACATTTCCGAACAGGGTTCTTCGGATTTTAGATGTCTAATTTAGAACATCGAAATACATACTTTATGCGTTTCTGTGCTAGCCATGTGGTTTTTAAGGCGGAACTTTTCTGTTTAAATTAATGAACAACCCTTGCCCTATCACTATTTAGGAATATTGTGGAGTTCGCTACTTTTTCTATGGTGAGCCCTGCTTGAAGACACTCCATATCAAGTTTTTCGACGTTTTCATTGAAAAATAATTGAGGTACAAATGTCACTTTTTTAGATGAGAGAGATAACTGGGCTCTTAAATATTGATGTGATAGAAAACCGAGTAAGTGAAAACCGAGTAAGACAGCGCCCATAGGTAGAGGTCATCCTCGTCAATCCTTGAAACAGGTGATTTGTTCGAACTTTGGTTTTTCTAATTGGTGATTCATTGACCTGTACGAAGCCTATAACGAATTCAGCAGCTCGCTATTTTTGATACTAGGTAGTGCACGCCGAGTGCTATTTAATACACTTTGTGAGCCTCCATCTAAAAAATTCTCTGCGAAGAACAGCAACTTTAAATAAAATATTAATTTTTCTGAAATATTCAAAGTTACGCAGACCTTGATTTCTCGAATAGTAGAGATGATCACACTAGTTCAACGATAAAATGCTAAAGGTCGAACATGTCCCTATATATCGACATCAGGACTACAAGTGGCCATTTGAGCAAAATAAACTATACGAACTCAAAGTTGGGATCCAAAATCGCGCTAAACTTTATGACCAACCTAATAGCACAGGCACCGACTAGTTCACTTCGAATCACGGACCGGGAAATCAATATTTTTCGATTTCTTTTGGCCAACTTGATTTAATGGCTGCTGGTTATCATATTTTCACTATTCAAACAGTGTACCATAATTTCACTGCTCACGCATAGCAAAAATCTGGGAAAAACGATGGATCGGAGTATAAAGTTCGAATTTTCAATACCACAACTGCAAAAAATGTATTTTGAATAGTGACCGATCGAAAGCACGTGGGAAGAGCTTTCGAATTCTTTTTTGATCAAGTCATTTGGTTAAGAATGAGCGCTGTGATTGCTCTGTCTTGCTTTCGAGGGGGCATCGTGTCAGAGGCAAGTGGGCGGAGCTTGTGGTTCCTAACGATAGAGAACTTACTCGGATAAAAACACCCAGATGAGACATTGAAAACGACGGTAAATCAGCAAAATTGGCAAAAAATAGCAATAATTGGACTTTGTTTTTATGAAAAAATTGGAGGACAATGTCCCCGCCCCTCCCCAAACCAGACATAGCCAAAACAGACTGATTGTGAACCAAAATCCGAAGCCAGACAGAGCCAAACAAAACAAAACAAAATTCTCACGCTTATCTTCAGGTCCATCTAGATCATCATTGCATGCCATCACTTGGACGTTCTGAAGTTGATGCACATTTATTAGTTGTATGCTAGTAATATTGTTAGAGATCGAGAAACCACAACTCGATTTCTTCAATCTACACACTCTCTAAACCGGTCGAGCGACGAGAGAGTGATGAAAATGAAGACAGCGTGGTATCGTTTCTAGTAATCTAATATCAGGTTGTCCAGAAAGTAACGCTCGATTTTCAAATTTTCGATTCTAAGATGCCCTATCTTTTGTTGCCGCCTGATTATCATATTGTTATATATGTTCATTGAATGCATGTATACTCTTTAAATCGCACATTGGTTCAAGCCTGTCCAATTGGTATTGAGGCCACAGGATGAAGTGAAAAGTACCTCAATGAAGGGTTGAACTGATTACGTTTTGGCCCAGCATTCCCTGGATAGGTTTGATAAGGCCAATATTATGCAACATTCGAAAATTACTACATGCGGGTATTACAATACAATATGGGAATCTAGTCCTCTGCAAAAGGATTTCTAGAAAATAAACTCATTTGTGA
Organism: Pristionchus mayeri; assembly: GCA_036245805.1. Taxonomy (NCBI): domain Eukaryota; kingdom Metazoa; phylum Nematoda; class Chromadorea; order Rhabditida; family Neodiplogasteridae; genus Pristionchus; species Pristionchus mayeri. The sequence continues at coordinate 31,590,305 of BTRK01000003.1, forward strand.
ACTTGACACTACGCCAACAGAAATACTTGTTGTTATGGCGTCTCCGTAACAATAGATGTATTGATCTCAAATGCAGTAAAACGTAAAGTACTTCCTACGTTTAACTTAAAATTTTATTTATATGAACATAAAATGCTTCTACCAAAACATGCAACATTCATCAACCTGACAACGAAATTTGAACATCGAAACTCGAATATTTCAAAACTTACTGTTTCCAGGATTGATGAAATGTCCAAACTTTTGTGGTTAATTGTTAAAGCAATTCCTTATCTATCCGTTGTCGGCAGGGCTACGTCAGGGGATAGCTCCCTTTTGATGAAATTTATTCATTCACTGAACACCAAAAGTCGAAATTTTGGCTATGTTGGCATTTATTCAAAAGTACTGAAAATCTATGTTTCCTAAAAGTAGGAAAGGTGTGAGTTTAAATGTTTCTCTGTGACATGTAGCACCATAGTATATCATTGAAGCTCACTTATCTAGAAACCAGTCTGGATGAACCTCGTAGCAGAAAACGTTATCGCTTGAAAAGTCTTTCCTCGGCAAGAGTTGAATCAAATGGTGTTATACTCGTGCTACGTTGAGGCGGGAACGACGTCAGACCTATTTTTGGAGAGAACTTCCAACGGGCTTCTTACCTCGCTATGTGAGAGTTTACGGCTATTTTTCGCCTCAAAATATGAGAAGCAAAAAATATTTTAAGACAAGTGTGAAAATATCACTTTTGATAAAACTTGGATTTTACGGATATCCAAAAGGTATGATTCCATACGGGAAAGCATGGATCTGAGGATTAGAATATGCGAAAGATATTTAAAATTTCAACGAAATTCTTGAAGATACATGGGAAGTGGAATGGCAACAATTATGATTTTTTTGTGAGACGCGGGAATGATCAAATAGACGCAGTGTGATTTCAAGAGAACGCGCGAGATTCAAAATTGTGCGTCCTTGTTGTATGATATAGTTATGAGAGACTATCTGGGAGATTGAACATATGCTTGGCACTAGGCCAAAAATCGAAATCCTCCTAAATGTGCATTCGTGTAGTACTCGATGAGTACAGCTCAGGCGTGGCTTATTTAGTGTTCTAGATCACGCTTAGAGAAATGCGATACACTTTAGCCGAAAACTTACAGTTTCGAACTTCTCAATTTCGAAATCAATCAAAACGGTTCATACCTCAAATGCAGAATATTCAAAGTATCACTCATGCCAAGTGTCATAGCGATTCAATGAGTATTGAGAATTTTTTTAAAAATTTTTTTTATAAAAAATTTCCTAATATGGATTTTAGAGGGTAGACAATTTTGAAAATTTAAATTTGTAGCTCATGATACTAAGATGCTATGAAATTAACATTAGGACAATTAAAAAAAATAATGTTCGGAGAAATCGCCAAACATCGGTCGGCAACTTGAGATAAAATCAGTTGTTGATAGGCCCTGGTATAGCGTAACCCAAAACGGAAATGGAGGGCAGCAGTTCTACGGATACCCAACACGGAACACTCGATGAGGGAAATACACCAGCATGAAAGAAATTTCGATGCGCATCCGCGCACGCGAGAGCGTCGCTGATAAAACAAATCGAGAAATTACGGTAGCTATTTAACATAAGCGCTCTGTCGCGCGAGGATGCGTATCGGAATTGTATTGTCTGTTACTTATTTGATGCAAGCCTGTGACGGAATCATTTGTTGGTCGTAGTTCGTGCAGCATGCCTACCCTTGGAGAAGGTGGGTAATAGTCGTAATTTTTGTTTTCATCATGCGGGTATTCATGCGCCCACTCTTCTGGCTAGCCGTGTATATGTAGATAGACTTTAATTACCGGACTTTCTTTGTCTAAACTATCAGGCCCCAAACTTATTGTGAAATGCATGATATTCGGATGATAGAAGATGTTAGGTGCACTCAACTTTCTTATCACAATTGATAAAAAAATCGAATATATTGAAGAGAATCGTTAAACGGACAATGGATTGACAAATTTGTTAATAATTTACAATAGCCATGTGTGCACAATATCCGCAATCAACACAATCAAATCAACTTCGATGTACTATCGTAGCATCCTGCGACCATAATTGAAATGACGTTGTCTTTGAAGTACATCACCCACACGCCTCCGCCCTGTAGTGGCACTAATATTTTCTTAGAGCAATAATGGGCAGTTGATTAGGAAATTCGGTTAAATATGCATTTTTTGGGGCTTGTTTAAATTGTTCTAACTATGCGCATCCATTGATCAGCTATCAATTGTGCACACAAACATGCCCGAAAAGAATAGGCAATTGTGTAAAAAGGTAAAATATGGTCGGTGTAATACTAACCAGGCACACCACTCGCACAGTTACTGCTTCGTAGACCTCGTAGTGATCGGGGAAGTTGACATTCACAGTCTTCACCCTAGATTTAAGTTAATTTTTCCTGAATTCTTTCACATTTAAAAGGGTGTTCATTTCAAATACAGCCAGGCTCGCAATCGTAGCACTTACTATTCAAAATGTTTTTGTATACATTTTTTCTCACCATATATATTTGGGGCACGCTGGTGTTTGGTTGATAACTGGTTCTTTGAAAAATAACCCGTCTGGCAACGGGAGCGGACCACACGGACAGGCGATCGGGTCTGCGAATGAATTACACTTAGAAAGATTGTGAAGAGAATATAAACATCTAATTACAATATACGACGAAACATAGAACATATATTCATTCTCCATGAATTGATAACACTTTTATCTGTTCACCTGAAATTTGTACTTGCATTAAAACAAGGATGCAATGCTAAATAAACTGACTTAGCTCTGCGCAAGAAACAGCCACCAGCCTGACTTGTCGATACCGTTTGTATTCCAGGTCAGCGTAGTCATACAGCCACTGAGTGATAAAGCATAACACACGAAACGTTTTGGTATAAGAATCGCACAACATTATGATCAATCGTAACCGGACAGTGTCATTGAATGGTATTGGGAGAGGGAGTAACTCAAAAACAAAGCGAATCCGCAGAAGCCAAGGGTACAGGGTCGTTATATCGTTCCTCACCATGCACTACTTTCTCGCGTCGAAATAGCGATTGCTTTGCAAAAATGGCTCATTGTTTTCTTAGCATTCGCCTATTAGAGAGAAGATAGGTATTTCTTACGAATCCACCGCTACTTCGAATTTCCAGCCCTTTCGCCCACCGAGTTCTCTTCGCAGTTGAGTTGAGACCATTTGTAGTCGCTGTCCAGAGTCACCAGTTCTCCCGATTCCGTCACACCCCTTATCGAGGATTCGCATTATATTGCTATGTATTTTTGTGGTAGATATTATAAAATCAGATTATCAATTGCCCAGAAAGGGAAACAATAGTATCCTGGACTTAGCAAGGGCTGCCCGTATCGCCTAGCACCTTATCAACATGGGCGTGCCCTGAGATCCGTCGACTCTTCGATACGGGCAGATTGGCTTCGTGTTGAATTCCATGAGCGCTGTCTGGTAGACGGCCACGCACGAGTCGCTCGGCATTCTCGCCATTGGATCGATTTCTGCAATGGTGAGCAAGTATTCGCAGATTAGAAACCCCATCTTCATTTATACATTTATTTAATGTATTAAATGTAGGAGTCAATGAAGGAGAAAAATTGGTTGAAATGAAAATGAGTAATAATAATATGTACAGTACTAGGGATGACTTCGTGGAAAATTACGCAATATCATTTGTTGTTTATCAATCAGGTCTAACTAGAGAATGACTAAAATTCTTGCGAGGCGGTTCACTTACTGCATCCTCCAACGGTTTTCACGAATCTAGTGTACGTGACGCTCCCAGGGCATCCAGGAAGATCATCTGCTCCCTACAATGATTATCTTTATGGACCATTTTGTTTTTTTGGAAGGGACCACCTTCACACAATTTGAGCACTTTCTCGTATCAGTAAATTCGAAAATATACTAGAAATGACTTCGCAAGAACTTGATTAATTCATCATGTGTTATCTTTCATCATCCCTGACACATTCACCTGCAGAATGCAGATTCCTTTCGTAACATTGTATACGACGGCCAAGCACTTGGAAAATGATAAAGGTATTGGAATTAAGAAAGCAAGAACTGCGTTTTTCATAACTTAAAAACTATGCAGAATATGGAAGTGTAACTAATTCATCACTGACTTAATTTTTAATTTGGTACCTTATACGGTTATGTTAAGTGCGGGTGTCGCTGAGATGGTATAATATGTTACATCGTCTTTCTCGTCCTGCTATTACCTAACCTCGTCTTCAGCAGCACATAACCTCTGGCATTCGAGATCCGATTGCGCGTGCTGAAGGTCAATCGCATCCTTGACCGCAGAAGTAGACTCGGGAAGGAATACGAAAGCGAAGTTGATTGAGATCTGCAAATCAACATCGGCACTAGTTCGGATGAGAGCTATGACGGCATGCCGTCATAGTTCCAATCTGCCCCAGTGCCGGAACATCATTCCCAATGCCACTCGCTGGAGAGCATGTAAATGGGAGAAAGATGCATTTCTTTCTCTAACTTATAGTAGGCCGTGGTATGCAAAATATATGGTGTTGTATAATCAGCGTGTGAATCGTTAGTTTAAAAGGTTATTCAAAAGTGTCATCTTCTTCAAATCGATTAGACTGATCGAATTTAGAGGATCATTTTAGAATATTAACAAAGGCTAATATTCAAAAGTTACATTACCCGAGTATAGAGGACGAAGAGCAAAGGCAGTAGGTTCATGATGATTCTCAGGTAAGATGATCCCACTACACCTGAAAAGTGGGAAAGGGATATAGAGAGGGAAAGGGTTAGAGAAAGACAGACATATAGGGAGAGATAAGCGTAGGAAGGAGGAGAGCCTACACATCCCTGTAAATCCGCGACAACAAAGGGAAACGTTTTCTGGGTAAGCTGCCTCAACTCAACGGCTTCGAAAACAAAGTAAGAGATCACCAGTCTTTCCGAGAAATACATCTTATGACAAATGAAAAGGAGAAAAAGCCCCTCCTGTATCCCATGGAGATCAGATGATCAACGATCTCTTCTCTGGGGCGCTTCTCCAACCATAGTTGCATACGGAGCTTTGCATTTCCCCATCCTGATGTATCGAGACCTGTTATGCACGAATTATCTTATTTGCTCGAGAGGGAGGCTGATTTATCTCTCGTCGATTATGGCAAGTCAGTTATGCATTCCTTATCATACCACATATCTCGTTTTAAGGCATTTTCTTCGATGTTGTCCATAGCGGTAAGTTCAGCAGGCTACGACTTAGTGTTGCATTGCATTTAGAGTGTGCTGACCATTACACTCCGTATTCAACTGAGATCATCAGTCCAGTTCCACTGCTAACTATAGAAGGTATCACCGAAGTATGACTTCTTCACTAGAGTTGGACAATAAGTCTTGTGACCCTCTCATTTCAATTAAATTCATGTATAGTGCGTTGATGAGAACATATAATAATAGAGAGCAGAAACGATGCCGATTAGATACATGAAATACGATGCATCAACGAGCATGCAAAAATAGTAATGTGAAATACTATACTATTCTAATAGGAAGACTATCATAATTTCGCAGGAGAATTTTCGATTGTTGCAGATAACATTCCCCTCTGCAGTGGCAGCAAAATATTCTGCAAAATAACGTGCAAGGTTGGAATTGATTTAGAATTTATTGAATAAATTGTTCGTCAACTTCATGATTTTTTTACAGGACGATCTCAAGCTCGTAGCAAAACAAAGCGGTACAGAGCAATACTTTTCGAGCGTGCACTACAACTCGGACAAATGGACAGGTGAGAGAACTCATACACATAATCAGCCACATGCATCATTTAGGAAAAAGCGATGGATCCAAAGTGGTTCTCGGGGGTTCAGGAATGGCTCTCGGATGTCTCGTTGGAAGTGAGAAACTGATGCCCTTATACTTTATTGCAATTCTTGACAAAGATATGTAAATTCGTTGAATAATAACAACACATAGTATATATGATACTTTGTTTTGAATTGCACAAGTCGCGCACACTTCTATTACGTGATTAATATTTCAGAATTTGATAGATTATCCAGATGACAATATACGGCTCTGTCTGGTTTGGGGGGACAGTGTTGGTTTCGGGGGACATATGTCCCCCCGAAACCGACGATATGTCCCCCCAAATCAGACAGAGCCCAATATACTATCTGCCACTATCATGGTCGCATTGCAGTTCGCTGCGAGCCATATGTGGATGCGATGGGCAATCAGCACTCTTCTAAGTGAGAGATAATTGAAAATATACTGCAAAATAACGTGCAAGGTTGGAATTGATTTAGAATTTATTGAATAAATTGTTCGCCAACTTCATGAATTTTTTTACAGGAGATCTCAAGCTCTAAGTCAGAGATAATTGAGAGAGAAGGGAGAGAAAGAGAGAGACGAGAGAGAAAGAGAGAGACGAGAGAGAAGGAGAGAGAAAGAGAGAGAAAGAGAGAGAAAGAGAGAGACGAGAGAGAAAGAGAGAGACGAGAGAGAGAGAGAGAGAGAGAGAGAGAGAGAGAGAGAGAGAGAGAGAGAGAGACGAGAGAGAGAGAGGAGGGAGAGAGAGAGAGGGGGAGGGAGAGGGTGAGGGAGAGGGTGAGGGAGAGGGTGAGGGAGAGGGTGAGGGAGAGGGAGAGAGAGATAGAGAGAGAGAGGAGGGAGAGGGAGAGAGAGATAGAGAGAGAGAGAGAGAGAGAGAGAGAGAGAGAAAGAGAGAGAGAGAGAGAGAGGGTGAGGGAGAGGGAGAGGGTGAGGGAGAGGGTGAGGGAGAGGGTGAGGGAGAGAGAGATAGAGAGAGAGAGGAGGGAGAGGGTGAGGGAGAGAGCGATAGAGAGAGAGAGGAGGGAGAGGGTAAATTCAAGAACAAATACATACAATTTATCGTACACATGTGTGCTCATTGCAAAATAATTTTTCGAGGTTTGGAGAAGAAGATATTGCTCACATTAATAACGTATTCGTTTATTTCTACTGTACGTTGAACGGACTACAGTCCATTTCTTCAATTCTGGACAATATCTATGATCCTTAGAGTAACAATTTGCAGTATCCAGTGACCAATCGAATGGAATTCCTAAACACTTATGTAACGGTGCGCAGATTAGTTGTGAGAATATTTTAAGAAATGAACACTTTGACGTTTGAAAATTGTGAACAAAGGCTTTGTTCTGATTTTGATTTTTTCGTTTTTTTCAGATTTTGACAGTGTGTTAATTTCCTAGAAAATGTCGCTCTCATCAGTTCATCATGCAAACACAATTATTTAAAGAAAAACATTCCCACTCATTACCTCTAGCTGCCATAAATACCTCCAGATTGAGTATGTCCTTCATACATTCTGCCCTTGTCGCCAAATCGAGGCTGTAAAAAGGTTGGGATTAGAGGGGAAAGTGTGATCACATCACATCATTTGACACTTTGGCAGCGTTAGTCCAATAAGTTTGTATATATCGATGTTTCCTTTAGAATCGTGAGGAAGAACGCTGAATTGTTCAAAATACTAGATGGCATAGATAAATCATTTAAAAAATTTCAAACTCACGATTCCAATTCCTTCTGTTCCCCTGCAGCCTCATATGGAATAACCAGAAAACATTTAATGTTTACACAATGTCGATATTTTTCGGTTTCTACATTTCTATTAATCATATTACACCTGTAGTGGGATCGATAAAACCAATGATTGGTTCAGCTTTTACCTCGATGAGCAATCTTTGAAGAACGACCGCATTCCTTCTCCGACATTCGGATCACTGTAGGGATCAGGACGGCTCATGCCTACTAAAGGTGTTGCTGGTACGCGTGCGAGGGCCCAGTTTTGAGAGCCCTCAGAGCATGACAGCCATGTGTGTCGGAAATTCGGCTCGATTCCTGCACTTTAAGAGACCGGCTCGGTAAGACTCCAGTACAGGCCGGACATCGACATCGGCGATCTCGACCAAACTTTTTTCCTCGATACCCCCATGGTCGAACCGGGCACTAGACAGTTCATGCTCTTGAAACATAGCGATGCCGGGTTTACAAACTTTTCAAAGCCGAAATTCGGCAAAAATCATTGGTCATACCTAGCTCCGAAGTTAGTGTGGTTTATTAGTATACTACCATAGGCAACCAAAACGTGATATATTTGGGTCCTGGATTCCAATCGCAAACTGGTTTTTCATCTCAAAAAATCAGATTTTATTTTTTATAAATTTTAAATCAAAAAAGCGCTAAATGGCATTAAGCGCATCTTGTAGAGCACAAAATTCTGCATCGATTTGATGCAAATTCAGAAAAATCGAGATAGCCATGTTTTGAGATAAATGGACTTGAAATAGGCAATGAAAAAAAAAGTTTCTCAAACACCTTCATGATGGTGCTCATTTTGAAGAGCGTCCCGAGTTTATCAATTTTTGTGTTCACTGTTTGTAATTATATAAATCGTGTCACATGATACAGGTGATTTTATGTCGCAAAATGACAATTTTGAAAAAAAAAGTTTTTTATCGCACCTTCCTGATACCCTCAGATCGCTTCCCTTTTCTCGCTATTCAAGAGACAGAAGCTGGACGAAAATGATAAGGTATTCATTGTTTCATGACTCACACTTTCACCAGTCCCACACTTTTACAGCAAAACATTGTTTTATTTTCTAGGTTGCAAAGCGCAAGAAGATTTCATGTGCGCCTGTGGTGGACAAGAATGAAGAAGAGGAGACAGACGAGATTGAGGGAGATCCGGAGGAAGAGTTTGATACAGATCCCCTATTCGATGATGAAGAGGAGATGCGACAGATAGTTCGGGCGCAGAAGGCCGAACTCTTCGATTCTTCTTCGACGAGGACCAGATCACGAACTTCCGCGGAAACTTCCATTGAGAAAGGAGGTTCTCGGAAGCGTAAAAGCGACGAGAAGACGGAGAATGTGCAAAAGAATCGGCGTTTCGAAGACGAACTCTTTTTTCTTCTGATAAAACCGCATTTATGTCCCTAACTTGTTTGGAATTGAAAATCCAGAGACATGTTGTGTACAAAAAATGATGTATTCGATGAGCTTGTTAAAATGAGCCCAATATCGAGTATAGTTTGAGAAATGTTTTTCTCGGCATGTCTTCTGAGCTGAATTTTCTCAAAATATGGTATTTAATTTTTTTAAAAGTTTTGACAAAATTTATACGAAATTTCGCGCTCTATAATCTGAGAGTATCAGGAAGGTGCGATAAAAAACTTTTTTTTTCAAAATTGTCATTTTGCGACATAAAATCACCTGTATCATGTGACACAATTTATATAATTACAAACAGTGAACACAAAAATTGATACACTTGGGACGCTCTTCAAAATGAGCACCATCATGAAGGTGTTTGAGAAACTTTTTTTTTCATTGCCTGTTTCAAGTCCATTTATCTCAAAACATGGCTATCTCGATTTTTCTGAATTTGCATCAAATCGATGCAGAATTTTGTGCTCTACAAGATGCGCTTAATGCCATTTAGCGCTTTTTTGATTTAAAATTTATAAAAAATAAAATCTCATTTTTTTGAGATGAAAAACCAGTTTGCGATTGGAATCCAGGACCCAAATATATCACGTTTTGGTTGCCTATGGTAGTATACTAATAAACCACACTAACTTCGGAGCTAGGTATGACCAATGATTTTTGCCGAATTTCGACTTTGAAAAGTTTGTAAACCCGGCTTCTCTATGTATCAAGAGCATGAACTGTCTAGTGCCCGGTTCGATGATGAGGACCCATGGGGGTATCCAGGAAAAAAGTTTGGTCGAGATCGGCGATGTCGATGTCCGGCCGTAACAGAAGGACCCTCGAATCTCACCGAGCCGGTCTCTTAACCATATTTAAAACTGAGATAAAAGTAATTAATACGTTGGAATAAGTGAATTAAATGAACCAAAAAGTCGAACCTCTAGCAATGAGCAGTTCATGCAATCCTCTGATACTATCACCCATACAATTTTTCACATCCTTGTCATTCCACTTCTCAGATCTTTTATTTCCCTTAAACTCAGAATTATTGGAATCGCCAGAATGAAGTGTGCACCTTCTCACAAAACTCAGCCGTGCAACCTAACCACCTCTTCAGCGAGCCATACACGTCGAAATAGTCGTTCTTTCTGTCGATCAGTCTGGAATAACGATACTCCCATCAATAGGATTACTACAAAATGTACCTGAGAATCTTAGGATCTTCATATTCTGTCGGTGCAGGCATTATCAGATAGCACTGTTCATTTGCACATTTCGACCTGTCCTCGAGATCATCTATCCAATCGCAACTTAAAATATGTAAATATTTGAATAAAAATATGGTGTCTACCTTCTAAAAGAATTCTGGAAGTACTGATAGGGAAGCGGGAAGAATGAGTTCACTCTGGCACATCCAAAAAGCCCATCGTGGGATGTTTTTGATAATATCAAAGGGAAAACGGAAAAGAGAACGAACATTTTGAACGGGAATGTGTGCACGTTCGGTTTAAATAAGCACCGTCAATTTATGAAACGATGTGAGGTAATATGATATTCAAATAGCTATATATAATTCATTGACACGTTCACTTTTGCAAACCGGTTAGATTGTTTTATCGAAAAGCGATTTGTACGCCCCTCAATTGAATTGTGTAGATGTAATGTTGGTAAAGTGCTTAGGTGAGATACTTTATTGAAAAAATGCAGTGTTTATGTATTGAACGTTTTATTTGTCCGGGAACATGGCGCTGATGAGATTGCATCCTCCGTCCGCCGTCATGATGTTGCCAATGAGAATCTCCGACTGAGTGCGATCGGCGAGGAAGAGAATCAACTGAAAAGCTCATTTTGTAACTAATTTTACAATCTCTCTTATGAGCGAGAGCGAGAGAAAGGTAGAGAATAAGATCGGTGATGAGTGATAATAAATTAGCATCCCAGGATGCTACCTCATACTTGAAGATTCCTTCCTTCGAAGTTCAATCTACAGAATGTATATCGAAGACTCTCGTTCTTTGTAATGTGAATAGAAACAACAATACCTTTCCGATGTCGACAGGTAGTGCGACTCTGCCAAGCGGAATCGACGGGTTTGAGGCCATCTCTTCGAACAACTAAAAATGGTCCGTGATTATGTCCACTTGTTTCTAGATATGCAAATATTTTCACTTGTCAGTTCAGCTCACCTTGTCCGACACCTCCTGCGGCGCCCCAGCTGCCACAGCGAAGTTGGTGAGCACCGGTCCGGGACTGCAAAATAGAATATTGGTATGAGTCCAATGCATTCAAAACCAAACCTTGCTTCATTCAGAACTGTCAAAGTATCACAGAAATGCAAACTCACTTGACGGAGTTAACTCTGATGCCCTTCTTGATCAGGCTGCCGGCCATTTGGACTGTGATCTGATCGAGCGCAGACTTGGCCGCGCCGTAGTAGGGGATCTGTAGAGAACAGAGATGAACGACCATTTTGTTTTCGAAAAATATTGAATGCCTATGCAATTTCGCGACTGCTAATTTCCACATATTCCTGCGGAAATGTTTTCCATGAAAAATACTACATCTAAGGAGCAATACTAGGTGAAGATTGAAAATGCGATACTAACGGGGTTCAACTTGAGGTACGCTCCGATGGAGGAGACATTGACGATGGCGCCCTTCGTCTTCTCGAGATGGGGAATGGCGAGTTGAGAAAGACGAAGAACACTGTAAGTGGAATTTCATAGCGCCCGTAGAACCCTTTATATCCCTTGCTCCCTGCTACCATCTTGAAAGCATCTTCTACGGAAGGGTTAGTAGCATTTGATACAAGTAATGTGATGTGTATTGCACCACTTGCCACATCCGCCGCATCAAATCCAACAGAATAAGCGAGAAGATCATAAGAATATAAAAATGCTCACGGCTTGACGTTGATCTCCATCATCTTATCAAACTCGGACACTGGCTGCTCCATGATCTTCTTGTTCCAGTGTTCGAACGATGCTCCGCCCGCGTTATTTACCTACGATAAATGCTCATATGAGTGACTATCTGAGAGGACTGAGCAATTTCACCTATGTGCCGTACAACGAAAACTAAAGTCTCAATTTGAAGATTGTTCTAGGGGTAACTTTTCGCGTAGAGTTCGAAAATCTACCTTAGAAAGCCGTATCTCTGACCTCTCATTTCCTGTGTCGCGCTATACCTGGGTGGTCGGTTTTTGTAACTTTTGAACGGCTCATCCAAACTCCATAAATGTATAGTAATTCTGAAATATCTCGACGAAATAAGCATTTCTACCGTTAGAAGTGAAGAGCTTACTCATCTGTGAAAAAAGTTTAGGCCATTTGAATTCTAAAAATTGGTGAACCGACACCTTATCCTCGGAATACCCCTTTTTGAACATATTCATTCGATTCCACGTGAAAAGTTAGGTGCATATTTTTGCTTCAAAAGAGCGGGATGCATGGGGTTTCCCGCTTCGAGGGAAACGAAGTTATGTAAAATCTCAGTATAAATATGTATTTTTCAGGCAAAACATCGTGATTTCAGATCACTATTGAACAAATATTTACTATTCAAGAATGCAGAAGTATGATTATGCTTGAAAATACGGAGTTTCGCTCATTCTTAAAAATCGATTTTTTCATCTTCGAAAAATCTCCATTTTGAACGTTGCTAACTTTAAAAATGCAATTGAAATCTCGCAAGTTCAAAGTATTTCGTATAATATGTACCGACATAAATGAGAAAAAGTTGTAAAGTGGCTCCCACACATTCTGATTGCTGAAATACTATTGCATGGAAACGCTGTTTTGAGAGTGCGTAAAAATATTTTACGAAAAATCAATATGTATTTTCGAGGGGATTCGACTAATTTCAGGCCTGAAACAACTTTGGAATATAAGGTGATTGGAAAATGTGTTCGTTATTTCAAATTTCAGCTATTCAAAAAATATCAAAATTTTGTATCATGTGCAAATCGAAATTTGAAAGACAACGCAAAACCTACTCTGATCAATGTCAATCGACAAAACTTGTATTTAAAAATATTAATACGTGAAAATTTCTCAAAATTTTATGAAAATGCTTTCGAAATATAATTTATTTCTAATACGAAAGCTTAAAAATTGCATTTTCTTGCAAGAATATTTCAAAAATGACAATTTGTGAGAGCCTCTGTACAACTTTTTCTCATTTATTACGGTACATATTATACGAAATACTTTGAACTTGCGAGATTTCAATTGCATTTTTAAAGTTAGCAACGTTAAAAATGGAGATTTTTCGAAGATGAAAAAATCGATTTTTAAGAATGAGCGAAACTCCGTATTTTCAAGCATAATCATACTTCTGCATTCTTGAATAGTAAATATTTGTTCAATAGTCATCTGAAATCACGATGTTTTGCCTGAAAAATACATATTTATACAGAGATTTTACATAACTTCGTTTCCCTCGAAGCGGGAAACCCCATGCATCCCGCTCTTTTGGAGCGAAAAGATGCACCCAGGGGTAACTTTTCACGTCGAATCCAATAAACGTGTTCAAAAAGGGGTATTCCGAGGATAAGGTGTCGGTTCACCAATTTTTAGAATTCAAATGGCCTAAACTTTTTTCGCAGATGAGTAAGCTGTTCACTTCTAACAGTAAAAATGCTTATTTCGTCGAGATATTTCAGAATTACTATACATTTATGGAGTTTGGAAGAGCCGTTCAAAAGTTACAAAAACCGACCACCCAGGTATAGCGCGACACAGGAAATGAGAGGTCAGAGATTCGGCTTTTCTAAGGTAGATTTTCGAACTCTACGCGAAAAGTTACCCCAAGAACAATCTTCAAATTGAGACTTTATTTTTCGTTGTACGGCACATGCTTAATCCTCTCATATAACACGATACAACAGCTTCCGACACAACGACAAGAAAGCATGTTTGTCATGGCATTGTTGTGGACATTCCAGTTCCAATGATAAGGGAAAAGGATTATTTGTACCACTCACTAGAACATCCAACTTGCCGAACTTGGCGACGGTGGCTGAGATCAGCTGCTCGTTGAAGGACTCGTTCGTGAGGTCGCCGATGAGCTGGAAACATGCAATGTCGTCAGAATTGAACAATATTTCAATGCGATTCAAGTATTCGGCATATTTTAACACCGAATTTTTCAAAATTCTGTTTATCTTGATACTTAGTCCTTGCGATTGTGCAAAAGCGCATAACAAATCCCCGTCTTGAAGAGGGAATGTATGATACACATAATATAAATGTAAAAAATAGTAAAGAAAGCAACCTCCAGAATGTCCTCGTGCTTAGCGCCGGCCTGCAGACACAATCTCTTCGTTTCCTGAAATTATGACCACATTAAGCAAAATTGCGATATTTCCCCCCTCGTTCTGCTGTCTCGGTTAAAGCCAAAGCTGCGCCAACTACAATTTATCCTTGGAATAGCTCTGATTACTCAAGGTCATGTTGGCTGTCGTATGCTCAGGATTTCACTCAGTTCTATGAGAAAACGACCAAAATGAAAATTGGCTATTGGCGAGCTTCTTCTTCGACAAACATGAACGCTCACCTCAAGCGAGGCGGCATTTCTGCCCGTGATGGTCACTTTGGCGCCCTGCTTGGCGAAGAGAACTGCGGTGCCTCGACCGATGCCATTTGAAGAGCCTAGGAAGATGGTTTGGTGATTTGCACCATTCAATTATCTTGGAATCACAATGTAGGACTGTATCGTCGTACAGTCTCGGTAGGGCATAGGAAGTGGATTCGAACTAATCATCACAAGAAAGTAGCCGACATATCTTACCGGTAATAATGACGACTTTTCCATTGAAGAAACTCATGTCTTGCGATAGAAGTAGTTAGAAGTCGTAGATCAAGGTAGTTGGGTGTGGTTCTTCCATCCTCTCCTCTCCTCCTCTTATACTAGCAGCGAGCAAACACCCGACTGTCAGTTTGTTAGTGTTTGTTAGTTTGTCCGTCGAGCACTCTCTCTAATCCCTCACTGTCTCTCGCCCCCTCTGTCCCGCCAATCTCTCGTCCATTCTCTTTCTAGTCACCAGATGAAACTCAACTCTCTTGTCAAAATATAAAACACACTCAATTCGGTACAAGTTGCGTTTGGAGGGAGAGGACATGGGAGAAATGTCTCTCTATTTCGCCTACTCTTGTGCGATTGGAATTGTGCTGCTTACGCAATTTGACATTTCGAGCACAGAAATGTGACAAAGATTTGCTTTCAGACCGAATTGTTGCCTCGAAAAGCGCACAACATTGAAAAATACTTGTCTAGAGTCATGTACTCGAGGAAATGCATGGTGTCCTTACTTTCCTCTCGTCGTTAAGATCACGTTCGTATTTTGCAAATGCGTTCTTTTCGCCATCATACTCGATGACGGGAATACGCAACCAAATTGGATTATGAGATCGGATGCTCCATAGAAATAAGTATTTCTCAAGAAAACGTGCCTGACTACGAGGGTTTCACTGAAACCGAAAGTTAAAGTGCCCAAATAATAGTGCCCGCCAATTCTTACGTTACCACACCTGCGGATAGTGTTCCTACTTTGAAGCTTTTTCGAGTATTCAGAGAAAGTTTCTAGTCATCTGCATAAACTCTATCCTACCTATTTAAGAAACTAAAATAATTCGGAACAATAATTGGGTACATGGTGAAGTCATATATTATCGCTTGCATTAACATAAAAAAGTGAAGAAACATACCCGTTCATAATTCCCATCATTTTTTTGTGCGCAAATGCAACCAGATTCAGCAACAAACCGATTTTATCATGTGTCAAATAAGAAATCGCAGCATTTCCGAGAGCAGATATTTCTCAGCGAGAGGAAGTGTTATTCCAATAACACGATTTGCTGATTATGAGCGATTCATTGATCTACTGGTCTCCGGACAAGAAACCAAATGAAATGTACTGATCATTTACTTAATTACTGCATTTACTAATTTGTACAAAGGTTGTTTTCTCGAGAGCATTTAAGGGCAGTTTCAAAGAATACTATGCTTACAATCAAATCGAGGAGCTCCCATGACACCATCCGGAACCCCGACTCAACATTTCCCTTCACGACAAATTTATTGAGGATACTACCGGATACGCGTACCCATAGCCATTGGCGGCGATATTCAGGAGGGGGATTCATCTGATTGAACTGATTGTAATTAAATAATCGCATTGAAAGGGGGAAATAGTTTGCGAGTACGGTAGCTTACGAAACGAGATCTCTTTTCTAAAAGATTTAAAATTTGGATTTCTGAAAAATGAATTTATCACACAGTATATTTCCTTCGAAATCTTTCTCACATATTTTTCTCGGATTATTTTTCTGAAACCTGCATTTCTAAAAAAAAATATATAACTCGAGGTACTACCATTGAACATTCATTCATATTGATCTCTATTTTTTCTCGTTCTTTCGCTTTGTTTTCGCTTGTTCATCCGACTCTCATTTTTTCAGTAGCCGTGATAATTGTTTTTTCTCGACATAACGCAGTGATAATTGTATGTAAAATTGTATTCCGCCAACACATTTCAGTGATATTTGATTTTCTTTTGGTTGATGGTCGATGCAGGTGAAATGAACAACATATTGTTACTGATAATTGTATGCGATATAGTTGGGGAAGAAACTACTCAACCGAGCTAGCTTCCTCGTTTGTTCTCATTGGTCAATTCTGACAGTTTCCGTATGACGCATTAACAAATTTCCCGAGGGAGCAATGGCTACCACTGTTTCCCTGAAATGGTTGATGGTTTTTATTCACAATTCTGCTCATATTCTGGCATTTTAATCGTTAAACACAATGTGTCTCTTGTATGCGTATTTTCACATGTACACAAGTTATTCATATTTTTACTGAGAAATGCCGGAACTGCGCACCAAAGATCAAAGGTTTCCCGAAAAATGTGAATTCGTTTACTCGCGAGACTTCATGCTTTAAAGGAGAAGTGAAGGCAAAGTTCAACTTTGGACCATTTCCTCACCATGACCTTACATTAATATGCCTACTCTTAACAGAGTTATGATTGGTTGGCTGAGTGCCATGTACGCTTGTGTCCTCTTTTAATACATATATTTTCCGAGCGATGATAACCATCGTTCGATATATCTCATGTAGACGTGATGATCGCTTTGTTATTCCCCCGATAAAAATATTAATTTTCACTACACTTACACTTATCTTATTTCCATATATTGTCATACATTTCAGATTCTACTTAGATGAATACGACATCCAAAGATCCCAGTCTGTTCATACCTCTGGCACTGGATGATTCGATCAGCTTCGCGCATACAATAATCTTTGGAATCTCCTGCGTTCTTCACTTCCCTGCACTAATTTGTCTCATGTGGCAAACACCGCCTCATCAGGCGCAGATAAAGGGCAATCTTGTTATGGTTCAGGTGAATTAATTAGATAAATTACTTCAAATACATACTTCAAAAACAAGTATAAAATGTAAAGTGTCCGCGACGAGTCGCTAAGGAAAGTGGTCAATATAATGGTTAAGAACCGGGTGGTTGAGTAGGCACTGATCAGTTGTTTGTGGAAAACCTTTGTAAAATACGTTTCGGATCAAACATACATTTTGTGGGTTCGCTCATAAACTATGGTTATAAACTCAAGGCAAGTTCAGATATGTGTAATCATCGCGGATACATACGTGGCCATTCTGTTCGAGCCAAGATTCATCGCTGAAGAATTGGTTATTTATTGCAAAGGAGTCGTGTGCGAGGTCGTCTCAGTTCCTGTTGCAATGGTAATGGGAAATGGGCACTAGGTCGGAAGATCACCGTCGGATGATAACCTACTGGATGATAACTAAAACAATTGAACTATATGTAGAACTTTCCCTGTAGGTTCCCAAAGTATCAAAATGATTTTGTGAAAGTTCTACAGAAGGGTTCAATTTGTGTCTGACGGTGATCATCCACCTAATTCCGGAAAATGTGATTCAATTATTTAAGATCGATCGAATTAGGCAACCTTAGAAAGTGCCTCGTCACCTTTGATTGATTTTCAGCTGTATGAATGGCGAAATTCCAGTGGGATTTATATAAGAAAATCATCTTCTGAATACGCGTTTTCGTTCAGGGATCGCTTGTATTTCTAATGTGCGTGATTGCATTAGCAATATTATTGTGCATCATAATCAGACACCAAATAATCATGCCGGCCTCGAGTCGGTTTAAAATGCGAAAGGTAATGTTACATCATCGTTTCTCAATAGCCGAGGCATGAAAATCCGATTAAATTCGAAACTTAAATGGATTCCACATTTCCTAAGTAAATTCACTGATGGCAATAAATTCACTGAAATTCACTGATGGCAATCTCGATATCGTTTTCAAGCGACTCGACTCCGAATTGAGTCGAATCGCATTCCGAGACCTCACAACTGCCTTTACTCGATCTCACCAACCACGATGTGCATAATTCAAAAGCTTTGTAGCCCACAAAGTAGTACACCCTAGTGATATCCTTGTCAGTCGCTTACTTTACTCCCACATTGGCAGTTGTGCTATACCCGTTTGATCTTGAAGCGTCGGAACGACTTTTGCGCGAGGTAAGCAACATATGATTATATTGTTCTTGTAAATGTGACTATTAATAATTTTAGAGCACTTACGATCTCGAGTGGGTACATACTAGAGGAGCGTGTTTTAAATTTCCGGATAATGTGTTTATACACATGATAATTCGTGGAGTTATACTGGTAATTCAGTTTTTTCTTACTATTGATGGCTATGGTATTTGGTTTAATTAACTTGTGTGTTTTATGGTGCGATTGGAGCCTCGATTGTTTTAGTGATCCCCTTCTGGCATATGTTCTACGTACTAAACAAAGAAGTTGTTGTTGCATCTCTTTCAATTAAATTTACAATACATTTCAGACCAACAAAAGTGAGAATGTAAAAGCTCAAATTCGATGTTCATTGACTCGATTGTTTATTCAAGTTCGTTTATTTGTATGAATATTCAAAAAACAAATAATATTTTTGCAGCTGACTATTCCATTACTTCTCATAGTCTTACCCACCATGCTGGGCTTCATTCAAGCAGAGTTTCGCGTCTTCCCTTTCCGTGAATATTTTTGTAATTCTCAATTTTTATTTAATTTTTTTCGCAGTTTTCGCCGTATTCATAGTGTATATCTTCCCCCTTCATCCAATAGCTCACAATCTCGCCCTGCTTTCTCTTACACCTAATTATCGAACTACAATTCTCAAGTATTTCAGAGATTTGGTAAGTGCATGAAATTAACAAAACACGATCACACAAAATCTGTAATAGACACGTGTTCGTCAGTCGCCCAGCAAAGGAACAATTCTTTTGCACGAGGAACCTCCGTTGCGGCCCGATGACGTTGCGTCTCGAATATAAACATTAATACAATGTATTTCCCCATGCAGAGTTGTATGACCATTCTATTTTATTTACGTGTCTGCAACATTGATACATATTATACATAATGTTTCAAAATGCATTGTTTTCCTTTAAAAATGGGCCAACACAGATCTATAATTGGAGAGATTTTGTTCTGCAACGATGCGAACTCTCTACCATTGTTAGCTAACACAATACCAAAAATATATTTCGCGTGTATCATACTGCAAATGTGCCATTGAGCGTGGGAAAGAATGTAGTGAAATCACTTCTGGGACTAATATGGCGTGGCGTGCTAACAAAGAGTGGCCGCAAAGGTAGGTTGGAGTTTTTGGACGAGACATTGCGGGATCGAAAGAGGATCACATTCTAAGAACTTCTACGTTTTTCATATATGCTAAACGCCACTTTGGATGTCTGGGCTCATAGTGGAGAGAGGTGCAAAACCATTTCTGGGGCTGTTCAGAAAATCATAGAGGTGCTAGCAGATATGAAAAACGTAGAATTACTTTGAATTTGATCCTCTTTTGCTCCCGCTAGGTCTCGCTCGAAAACTTCAACCTACCCTCGCGGCCATTCCTTGTAAGTCTTGTATTCTCTGCGATCTCTATGACGAATTTCACTTTTCGTGATAACGTCGTTGCAAACTCGCAGATGTTTCGCCACTTGAGAAATGCCATATACGAGAATACGTGCTTGAGCATTTGATTCCACTAAAAAGTGCGCTCGGTCAAGAAACCGACTTTTGTGGAAGGTTCGGTCATTTCCTAATTGGCTGCTGCAGGAATGGTGTTCATACTGCGAGATAAGTCCTTTGAAATTATTCAAGTATTTGCTGTCACAAAGTTTACTCTAGGAAAGGATTCCATGCGGAGCAATCATTGCTATAATAACTAAATAATTTCGCAGATTTCGTGTTCCGAATAGGCAAGGGACTGCTTGGCGGGCAAAAAAGCGCAATTCTCTTCCATAATTATACCGTAGATACGGTCGTTTCACTAATTATCGAATCGATTGCTACGCTGCTCGTCGCTCTTCCAAATTTGATCATAATTATTGTTTTCATTGCTGGACGAAGACAATTGCTCAAGGTGAGATCATTTTGAAATATTTCTAAAGGAATCTATTTTAGGACAATTTCTACATTTGTCTCGGCAATGTACTAGTTTTCACGTCTCTGAAAGCATTAGTGGAGGCGGCCTTTGTCCTTCCATATTTTACAATGCGTGAACCTCGCAAGGTTATTTATCGCTGAAGCAAAGACAAATAAAGATTTTGTTTCAGATTTGGGGTTACTTCTCCCGTAGTTACGAGCATTTCTTCTTTAGTCTATCCGTTTTCGCTGATCATGGTTAGCAGCCCAATCTAGTTCAGTAGAAGATGCCAATTTAGGCGTTTTGTTCTCCTCTCTACTCCTAGCAATCAATCGATATCGGGTTGTGACTGCCTCGTTGAATGCTCGAGAGAAAAGGTCTGTTCCGATCCTTTTAACAAATAATTTTCACTACTTTTTTCTCCGTGTTCAACCATTTCAAGCAATGATCATTCAAGTTTTTTCATGTTTCGATTATTCCTCGGTTGTTGCCTAGTCTGGCTGTGTACTGCTCTAACACCTGTGTTATTCTGCTATTTCGATTGTTATTTCGAGTATAGTAATGAGGTGAGTAGTGAAGTCGCTGAGCAGCGTTCACTCCTTCCCTTCTTTAGTGGAAATAATGTCACTCCAGATCATGCTCTACCACAATTACTGCATATTTACATCTTCATCCAAACGAGCATGGCTGAAATTACTGATCTATCTCAGCTACATAATAGCGCTTCTAATAGTGGCCCTGAGTGCTCGAGTGCTTTTTATTCTACGGTAAGACCGGGCATTGTTCGTATTTTTCAAAGATGAACCATGCTCAGTAAAACTGCTTTCACCCGCTACAATTCTAACTCAAAGATGCGATCATTCAATAAACTAAGGAATTATATCATTTGTATTGCTCTTTACATGGTGGGTTATCCTATTTTTTGCGTGAAAATATTTCATTTATGATTCGAGGAAAGCTGAAATTGCAGGCATCAATGCTTACCATTTTCATGCTTTCCTTCGCCGAACCATATAATAAACATGCCAGATCTATCATTTTTATCTCGGAAAACCTTTTAAATCTCTCCATAGCTGCAGCGTATCCCATCTGCTTTCTGCTAATGCCGGGGGAGATTCGAAGGTGAAATTATCGCGCATGACATTAGACGACTTTTTAGGCCTCACTTGTGGGCAAAAGTCAACTAAACGGAAGAAATTTCAAATGAATACACCACCATAATCAGGAGCTAATATTGTTCTTTAAGTATTCTGTTCTCGCTAAAGACATCGCGACAAGATGAAACGAGAACCGATTTATACGCGATTCATATGTCGGCGATACCGAGTGCTACATGTATCACAAATATTATTTGAAATAATCAATATATTGTAAAGTGTCAGCATTAACAACTATTTCAAAATATCATTAATATAATGAATGATTTTATTTCCACTCTTATTGTTTATTACTAACTTTCATAGTTTACAATTATAGCACGAGATAAATGTCATCATTCCACCGTCTTTTAAAAGGATATGTCTAATGTGTGCGCTCTTCATCTGCTCATGACATTTCGCGATTCACTACAGTACTTACCAAACATCTGGCTTAGTATGCAACCGAGTTTTTCGTGCGACTTGCATAGGTAGTGGCGTAATTTTATCGAAAACAGGTGCAAAAGAAATGATTTGTGCCAGTAGAAGTCGGAAGCGGTTCAATCTTGTGCAATGGTGTTCGTGATACCGAGTAAGTATTTTTTTAATTTTTACAAAAATAAATTTTAATGTTTTGTTTCAGATATTAAACCAAAAGGAACTGGTCTCATAACAGTGAGGGAGACCGGAAAATATATCAACCTTTTGATCATCGAATCCATGTTTGGCACCTTGGCGGCTATTTCCAACATTATCATGATTACTTTTATCATGGCCGGCTGGAAAACGCTGATGAGGGCCATTTGAATTTGCCTATTATGTTTGCTTGAACGTAAAGAGCAAATTTCCAGAATAACTTCTATTGGGGTGTCCGGAAAGTTCGTATAATGCTTCGGAAAAAAGTCAGTTCGCGATCAAATGCAGTGATTGCGCAATCTGTTTGTCAACAATGTATTGCATCATTCTGACGTTGAGTAGTGAGAGGATTTAATCAGTCTCCTAGTTGCTACATTGATTCTTGTGATAGACTCCCATCTCTACCTACGAGCAGTTTTACTTCATTACTACCGTCTTGGCCGATCCGTGAAGGAGGCCCACTCTGCCCTGGCCCAGTCGGAAGGAGCTGACGCCCCCTCCATACCCTTCTGCTATAAGTGGTTCTCCCGCTTCAAGAAAGGGGAGTTTGGTCTCGATGATCAACCCCGCTCTGGACGCCCTCCCTCCCTCGATCAGCCTCTCGTTCTCCGCACACTGAAGCGCAAGCCCATGGCCAGTGTGCGTGAGTTGAAGAAGGATACTGGTACTCCCAGATCAACGGTGTCCGATATCCTCCATCGATCTGGGAAGAAGCCGAAACTCTCACAAGTGATTCCCCATGACCTCTCCCCGAACAGCTGAAAAATCGTGTTCAAGTCTGTCGGGAATTACTCCATCGTAGATCCAATCTTCGATGGGTCAATTCCATCATCGCTACAGATGAGAAGTGGATCACGTACGATAACCGTGTGAGGAGACTGCAATGGGTAGATGCAGATGAGAAGCCCACGCCCGTCCCGAAAAAGGAAGAGCACGGAAAGAAGGAACTCGATCCTCGCTCCTGGCACCAGCATCAATGCCGACCTCTTCTCTGAACAACTGGAAGATGTCGCGATCAGAGTCCCTCCCAGACTCCTGAACCAGGGCAAAATTCTTCT
The DNA here is from genome assembly GCA_036245805.1 of Pristionchus mayeri. Classification (NCBI taxonomy): domain Eukaryota; kingdom Metazoa; phylum Nematoda; class Chromadorea; order Rhabditida; family Neodiplogasteridae; genus Pristionchus; species Pristionchus mayeri. The sequence continues at coordinate 31,613,618 of BTRK01000003.1, forward strand.
TCTAATGGACAATGCTCGCCCACGTCGAGCGAAGATGACCCAGAAGAAAATGGACGAGCTGAAGATCGAGAGGATTCCCCATCCACCGTATTCCCCGGATCTCTCCCCATGCGACTACCTCTGCTTCCGCTCTCTCTGTGACTTCTGCAAAGGAAAGAAGTTCAAGAATCGAGATGAAGTTGTGAGGGCTTTCGTGAACTGGGCGGTCTCGAAGAAACCCGCATTCTGGAAGAGAGGAATCGAGACCCTGCCCAATCGCTGGAGGGAGGTAGTGAGAAATAAGGGGGCATACATTGGTCACTGAGAATTGTAAAGCATGGAATAAAAAATAAAAACAAAAAAATTATACGAACTTTCCGGACACCCCAATACATCATTGTTCTGAATGTTATTGTTTTCACGTCGATGAAGTCGATTATCGAGCTTTCGTGCATCGTTCTCTACTACATAATGAGAATTGACGATAGCGCTGAGGTTCGATTTTCACTTACCGTCGAAGATTGATAAACTTTGTAACCAATTGTATTACAAACACAATATTAAAATGTACCGTACAACGAATGTAGTCGATAGAGATCGTAGTTAAACAAAAACAAAAATGTGTATGCGGAAGAAGCGAAATATGGATTTTTCTCTTCTAAATATGAACTGCTTATTTTTAATTTTTCCGTTCTAGCGGATTACGGTACCTTCCGCAAACTTATTTCGAGCATGATTAGATTATATTGCAGGAGTTATATTTTTATCACTACTGATAGCTGTTAATCGATTTCTGGCCGTTTCGAAAATTTCCAAAATTTCAAATGAGCCCAGGTGAAAAAACTTGATACCACTTAAATAATCACGTACTATTCAAGGGTGTATACTCACAAAAAACTCAGTAGAGCAGCATATGGATTCGCCTTAATATACTATGAGTACAATAAAATCTGAAAGTTTGGACCGATTATAGTCAACAAAACGCCGAAGCAAGATTAATTATAACTAATTTAGGACGATTACAATCTGCTCGTGCTTGTTAGTCTCTAAGTGCTGCATTTATTCCACTAATCTTCTTCTTTTTCGAATGTCAATACGTCTATAGCACGAGAGTAAGGAATCAAATATTTTTTTTCAAATATTTCTCAAATCAGTTGAAATTATACTTCAATCAATGCAAAAAGGGTACGCCAATGCAATTTCTTTTCGACTCTTTGGTCTATATTTCATACGTACTACGTGTTATCGTTTTTATTTTATATATCATGATATTCGTTCGTTTACGGTAAGAATTCTTCTTTCCGTGATAAACACGTAAATTTATCAGGAGAAGCCGGCGCTTGAGCTTGAATTACGAGGGAAGTGCAGCCCAAAAAAGCGTGCAAACGAAGTTACTGAGGCAAAGTCTCGTTGTATTCCTGCTTTACACAGTGATGATTTAGTCTTAGTTTTATCTGATGTCCAATTTGAAGGGATCCAATGTATCAATTTTCATTATCACATTCGTGCCAAATCCCATTTTAACTTTCGACGCAGCGTATTTAGAAAATCTTCTCAATTTATCCATCGCCGCTGTTTTTTTCCGATCTGCTTTCTGCTGATGTCGGGAGAGATGAAACGGTTAAAATGTTATGCCGTGGAAAGAGTCGAGGATAAAAGGAAGTATTTGAATTCCCGCAATTTCATTTCTCGGCTCCCAGTAGTGCTAGTGACTTGAAGTTTGGAATACCGCGTGTTTTAATCCACCCCACTTTCCAATTTTCAAGTTGCAATCTCTACTGCTCCGGTTTTTCAGCGCATGAAGCGCGCCACATTTGCGAAGCGGCCGCGGCCACGCACTCCTCGTTTCACATACTCTCTCGTCCTGGATACTCAGAGAGAAAGAGTGTGCAAACGAGGAGTACGTGGCAGCGCCGCTTCGCAAAAGTGGCGCGCTTCCTGCGCTGAAAAACCGGAGTGAGATCCAATATAGGAAATTGCGGGAATTCAAATATTTCTTCTTCTCATCGATTTTTTTCACGGCATGAATGAAATAAATAAAATATTGTTTCCAGAATTCTTGTCTCGAAGTTTCTTCCTAAGCAGGGAAGAGTCGCTAGTGTAATCATATGAAACGGGGATGGGAACCACTGCGTGACCCTGATTGACCATCGATCGTCGTCTCGTCTGAGCATATGGTCAGCCCATCGGTGATTCGCTCTCCGGATGACGTCGATCGGTAATGAGATAGAGGCGACGGATATCCTCGCAGCTTTTATGTTCGCTCATCGAATGGGGACTCTTTGATGCCGTTAGAGCGATCCTGTTCTTATTTGTTTCTTCGATTGTCATATCATATAATTATTATACGTGGAAAAAACTTATGAGAGCTTTCTAAATGTTTACAATTCATGTATGTGCCGCAATATGCCATGTATAATGATACTACTAGTATCAATTTTATCAAGGAGCGTTATTTCAGTTATTTGAGCGTTTGCCTTTTTTTGACAATCCGCTTATTGGAGGGAATTTTCTTAGTCGCGAAATGACAACAATGTAGTAAATCTAAGATAGCAAAATCCTAACATTTTGAATTTTTCTTCGGTGTGTTGGCCTTTTCGAACTTCTTTTCGGTACGAAGTGTGATCTTCTTGGCTGAAATATAAATATGATATCTTTCCGAATGCAATCGGGAAGTGATTTACGCATAATGCAGAAATGTACTAGCAATACCCTAACTCATGCTAAGAATAAAACCAGGGCTGTCGAAGTTTACAAGAAGAAACTTGGAAAATCAAAATGAAAGAAACTTTTGAGACAACCTAATAAATATGATAGTTCAAAATAAGCAAATATCGTATGATATTAAACAAACGTGAAGATTTTGCTACACGGTTTCGTTTGCGTCTTCTCGCCAATACGACCATAACTATCTCAAATTAGTCGACGTTAGAGTTAGACGAATTTTTTTTTAAAATCTACAACCAACCACAATGAAAATGAGCAGAACTGCACCACCGACACCACAAGCGATGATAATCCCCTCTTGATGAATCTTTTTAGCTGAAAATTGAACATTTAGCAAAAATGTAACTCATTTTTATGAAATTAACCGTTTTCCTTGAATGATGGAGAGACGGTTGAGCTGGCGTTAATAATGGCATATTGAGTTGTGGTGGGTTCAGTTGTAGTCGTTTTCTCATATATCTAAAAACGCACGCGACTGATTAAAAGATGACAATTGATTGATAATTTTAAAGTACCATGACAAAATCGACATTGTTTTTTTTACTATTCTTACCTCGAACTCACTAATGACCGCATAATGGTCACTCGGCTAAGCGTTCGACTTCCAATCAATCACAGGATCCGTACCAGCGTACGTGAATGATGATTTTGTCCTGACATAATATTCTCTCAATTCATCTTAATCGTCCTTTATTGGTATCACAATTATCACCACTTACAAATTCAATGCAATACCTTAAGAGCCCTCTATAGAAGATGAAATCTATACGATCCAGTACTTCTCCACCTTTCTTCGCTCTGTGAATGGGCGAATCCCAAGTGAAGCCTGACAAATTGTTTTTTGACAATGATATTTTTATAAACAAACTTGATAACCTGGGTCCTTAAGTGGATCTGGGTGCACTTCTCTGAAGGAATCAATCATTCCGGCTCGAGTTCTCAGCAGTTTTGTCAATGGCCAGGGAACCACCCATCCGGAGTGCAAGTGCCTCGAATGACATATAGGTGCAATGAAATACTAGACATGATTTCAGAAGTCATTTCGGCGGAATTATCCATGACTTTTTTTTACTATTTATGTATTCATAATAAAAATGTAAAATATAACTTGGTCGCTTCAGTCCAATCCAAGTCCGATGGCACATTAAAATCCCCGCATACGAAGACGGGAATTGTTTCGGAATTGTTGATCTGTCATTTTTAATGTCAGTATACAAATGAACACATAACGAAATCATCGGAAAAAGTAGAAACTAGTGGAATTCACCTGTTGATTGAAGCCGGAATGATCAAGCAGCTCAATCATATTGAGAGCACGTCCTCTTTCTGAAGATGTTTTAATGTGGTTTCTTCAATTTAAAATAATAAAAAAAAGATGCTGGTTACTCCCCTTCGACCTTGAGACCTCCGTTGCGCTTTCCATGCTCTTCATACTCTCCGTTTAGAATCTCGAAATGTTTCTCTCTCATATATCCATAATTCCTTTCTCACCATTGCTAATGTGGTTGCACTTCCTTTCTTCGCTTCGTATGGTCCGTAATCGTGGTAATTCAAATGCATCGTCCTTATGGATATCTCAAATTTCCCTTTGTCATCTAGATATGATGTCTTAATTATCATGATCCTAATATTCCCTGTAAAATCTATCTGATGTCTCATGCTTTGTCGCATGATAAAGAATTATTAAATTCATCAGAAATGCAACTTTATGATTTTTTATTATGAATTTGATATAATACTTCTATAAATGTTGTAAAAATATGAATAACTCCGAAATCACGGCAACTCACCTCTTGGTCCTTGCCATTCAGTCGGATGATTACATTGAATTCAACATTAACGCTATCATTTCTTCTGATTATCTGAAAACGATGCATTCATTATATTTGTTATTGTTATTACAACAATACTAGCGCATTTGGTACTATTGTTATTCCATATAACACATATATCATGAGTCAGTGGAAGAAAAAAACTACACCCCGGGAACAATTCCCGACTTTTATTTTTTGTTTTGCTTTATATTCTTGTGGTAGCATACACTAGAGACAACTTCACGAAAAATCTAGGTCATAGGATCCGGCTTTTAGGAATTTTCCGGTTTTATAGCCGGCTCTACCGTAACTCAGCTCCAAGTTGTGCTACAGACGTGTCATTGGGCACAAAATACGCAGAAAAATGAGTTGAACAACTTTTCTGTTAAATGTGAAGCTGTGGGACTGCAAGTTCAAATAATATGGACGAAAAACTGAAATTCCAAGTATAAATAAAATCATAGCGTCTCGGTAAGGAGCAAACGCAGTGAATTTTATTGCAGATTATGGAAGTTTGACTTCATTGGCATATAGGAAAAATAGTAATCGGCAATTTTAGGGGGGACTTTTTTCGCAATTTTGCACCGAAGGTCGAAAACATGAGATGTCAAATTTTGAAAAATTCTCATCTCGCAGATTTATCATTTCAATCGATCAGATCAGTCATTTTCTAGCATTTCTCGATCAAAGAAGCTAGATGACGTTGAAAGAGCACGATATTTTGTCACTTTAAAAAAATAGATTTTCAACCCCCCAAATTTGCAAAATTCGCGACCATCCTGCTCAGGATTTACACAGCTCTGGAATTGAACTAGATGTGTAATTAATAGTAGTGACTAAGATTAATACATACAACCATTATTGGCCCTCCAGTTGTGTTCATGCCCTTCATACATATGCCCGAACTAGCGAAATCGAGGCTGTCGAAATGCTTCATAATGATATTTTGAGTAAATTTCAAAAAATCCCCGCTATTTTCGATCACTGAAAATCATTTCGGGAGCAGAATATATGAAAAATGTTGGATTTGTTCTCATTTTCAAGGCTGTTCTCAACTTCAAAATTTCGATGTTCAAAATTTTCATATTTTTTTGAAAGAACAATTTACTGGTTTTCTCAGTGTTTCCTGTTTCTGCGGTCATCAAAATGATTTTTAGTGATCGAAAATAGCGGTGATTCTTTGAAATTTCTTCAAAATATCATTATGAAGCATTTCGACAGCCTCGATTTTGCTAGTTCGGGCATATGTATGAAGGGCATCGAAACGACTGGAGGGCCAATAATGGTTGTATGTATTTATCTTAGTCACTACTATTAATTGCACGTCTAGTTCAATTCCAGAGCTGTGTAAATCCTGAGCAGGATGGTCACGAATTTTGCAAATTTGGGGGGTTGAAAATCTATTTTTTTAAGTGAAAAAAATATCGTGCTCTTTCAACGTCATCTAGCTTCTTTGATCGAGAAATGCTAGAAAATGACTGATCTGATCGATTGAAATGATAAATCTGCGAGATGAGAATTTTTCAAAATTTGACATCTCATGTTTTCGACATTCGGAGCAAAATTGCGAAAAAAGTCCCCCCTAAAATTGCTGATTACTATTTTTCCTATATGCCCATGAAGTCAAGCTTCCATAATCTGCAATAAAATTCACTACGTTTGCTCCTTACCGAGACGCTATGATTTTATTTATACTTGGAATTTCAGTTTTTCGTCCATATTATTTGAACTTGCACTCCCACAGCTTCACACATAACAGAAAAGTTGTTCAACTCATTTTTCTGCGTATTTTGTGCCCAATGCCACGTCTGTAGCACAAGTTGGAGCTAAGTTACGGTAGAGCCGGCTATAAAACCGGAAAATTCCTAAAGGCCGGATCTGGGACCTATGACCTAGATTTTTCGGGAAGTTGTCTCTAGTGTATGCTACCACCACAGTATGAAGCCAAACAAAAAATAAAAGTCGGGAATTGTTCCCGCAGACCTTCACTGGCTCGTGATACCTGTGATAAATATACAATATACATAAATTATTTATAGTACCTTGTGTCTCGTAGCGAATCCCTTCGTCCATCCATTCTCCTGACTTGCCCCGTCCATTCTGGGCCCAAAAGTGAAAGAATGCGCTCGAAACCACCTGGCTTTTCTTCAATCTCCTAAAAAATCCAAATGCAACAATCATGCACATTGGAATAATATTTCAAAAATGGAGAATATTTATCGAACAAGGATACACATGTTGCATGTGTTGGGTCAAATAAGAATTCATAGGAACAACCATAACGCGACTCTTAGAAAATATCGCATTTCTAGATTCTAAGCAGTGTTTTATGGTTTATGATTGTCTCAAAACAATGTTGTCGGACAATTATCCTTCAAAAACTGGCCTGCATAGAGACAAAATCCGGATTCACGAGTTTGATCTGGTCGACAATCTTGTGGAGACCGTTATTAACCTGAACTTTCGCATCTCAAGGAAATAGTGAAATCAAAAGGGGATACTCGGTGATCCTTGTTGCGTGTGTTCTTGGTAAAGCCGACGGAAGAATAGGGGGGATTCTCATCAGTCTTTATTGAGACGCGAGGCGTTTCGGGCAACAGCACACCATCCGTCGGTCTTATGGTGGGATATTGCCCGAAACTCCTCGCGTCTCTATAAAGGCTGATGAGAATCCCCCTTGTCCTTTCTTCGGCTTTACCAAGAACAGACGGAAGGAAATAGTGCGCACCAAAAGAGCGCGATTCGCTAGTGGTGTGCTCGCATCTCTATTAAAGGATGAGTCGCCCGGTTGAAATATGTTTCAATTAGAGGAAAATTATCTTTAAGAGCTTTCCCTGATTTGGCTCCCCGCCAACTACCGATAGCTCTGTTCGTAATGGATATAACAACGTGAAAATTTCGGAGCTTCTTATCGTTGGAGGGATCTAGACCGTGCATAGGAAAGTTTCAACAATTGAATTTTGACTTTGCTCCTCCTTTAATCCCTTACGTATAATAATACTACACAATCGGCATTTAAACGGTAAATAAAGTGAGCATAATTAAGTCAAGAAGACTAAACTGACTTGTTCTCCCATACGCCACGTGTTGAAAGTCATCACTTTGAGGATATAAGTCGCGTCGAGTGTACAAAACATCAACAACAGAAGTGAGCGAGTCATGCTGAAATGAGCGACAACTTTTGTATGCGATTTTCATCATAAATCTCTATTGAGTACGAAATTTCGTATGAACTTTTAACGAAATAGAAGAAAATTGTGAACCAACCTCACATCAAGCGACGACGGAAGAAAAATGAATGGATAAATGTAGAGATGATCGAACAATGGGCGTTATTTGATCCCAAAATAATGAAATCATATTTTTGGTAATTTCTAATGCGTGCAAATGACGCTATGTAAGCAAATCATCGTTATGTTGCGGATTTATGCAGTGATAATCGAGCATCGGTTTCTTTTGACAATCAAAAAAAGTTTGAGAAAATGTAAGTGCGTTGACAATTCAGCTGGCACAATATGCATAATTAGTATCAGGGTGAATATCAAAACTTTATCAGGACGGAATATTTCAGTTCTTTGAGCTACTTTGCATTCCTCTCGGTAGACGACGTTTTCTTAGTCGCTGAAAGACGACAATACTGTAATTTGGGAAACGAAAATCCTAACATTTCGTGTTTTTCTTTGTTGTTTTCGTATTTTCGGACTTCGAACGAGCGGTGCTCTTCTTGGCTGAAATGATTATGATATCAATTATAAATATGATGTCTGAAAAACTTAAATATGAAACAAACTTGTAGATTTTGAGACGCGGTTTCGATTACGTCTTCTCACCAACAGGACCACGGCGATCTTAAATATATCCAAGTTACTCAAGCTAATTTTGGGAAAAAATTAAGCAACCAACCGAAACAAAAATGATCAGAACTGCACCGCCGACACCACATCCAACCAAAATCGCGTTTCGATGGATAATTTTAGCTGGAATTGCAAAATTCAATATCAAAATTGGATTTTTTCGATGAAATTAACCGTTTTCCTTAAAGGATGGATCAGCGGTGGTTGAGCTGACGTTATTACTGGCATATTTGTGAGTGGTGGTGGGTTCAGGCGTTGTCGTGGTCTCATATTTCTAAACACGCATTGTATGTTTGGATCGAGCTCCATTTTTCTAGTCAACGTAAATACATACACTGTAGTGCATCAAGCAAAGCTCTCGCGATTATCAGTGACGGGGTCCGTGCCAGCATACGTGTAGGATGATTTTGTCCTGAACAGAAATAATTCTATGAATTTTAAATAGTTTAATTCGTATATTCATCATTTTCAAATTCGAAAAATACCTTAACAGTCCTCGATAGAAGATGAAGTCTATATGATCCACTACTTCCGTTGTCTTGCCTTTCTTTTTAGCTTCCATTTTATGAACGGGCGAATCCCAAGTGAAGCCTGCAAATTTTTAACAGTAAATTTACAATATGCAAACAATTAATAATTCATTTCCGACAAACCCGGATCTGGGTGAACTTCTCTGAAGGAATCGATCATTCCGGCTTGAGTTCTCATCAGTTTGGTCACTGGCCAGGGAACCACCCATCCGGAGTGCAAGTGCCTCGAATGACATAGGTGCAATGAAATACTAGAGGATATGATAAAGAAGAATTACTGCTCTCATTGTTAGGGCGATTGTAGGCATTTTCATAAAAAAATATGTCTAAAAATGCACTTGGTTGCTTCAGTCCAATCCAAGTCTGATGGTACGTTGAAATCCCCGCAAACGAAGACTGGTATGGTATCCGAGTTGTTGATCTGCAATTATACCAATAACAAACGTCAAACCGGAATCGGGAAATAAACTCACCTGCTGGATGAACCCCGAATCTTCAAGCAGCTCACGGATGTTGAGAACGCGTCCACTGTATGAACAGAAAATTGAATTTTTATTATGATTTTACTAGCCCGATTGTCCCCTCTCCTTCGGCGGGGGATTCCGTGCGAGCGAAGTATCTAGATTTGGAACTCGCCGATGACGAAACTTCTCTCTCGATCTCTCTCCCTACCCGTTGCACAAGCATTTCGCAATCCGGTCATATGTACACACACTGCCCACATATTTTAGAAAATATGCAAAAAATAATGTTACTCTCCTGCTTTCTTCGGGTGATTTGGTCCACTGCGCTTTTCAAACTCTCCTTTCAGAATCTGAAAAGATTACTGCTTTCCATCAATGTTCGAGAGGGAGAGAGAAAAATATTTCGTATTTCACCTTTTCTAGTGTGGTAGAACTTCCTTTCTTCGCTTCATAGGGTCCGTAGACCTCCCAAGACAAATACATCGTCCATATCGATATCTGCAATTCACCATTATTGCGCAGTTATGAATTGCTGAAAATAATTGGACTTATTTCTTCCACACATTTTGTACAATTAAGCATAATGCACAGTACGCCAACTTACCTCTTGACCGGAGCCGTTCAGTCGGATTATTACATTGAATCCTGAACTAACACTTTCGCTTCTGCTGATAATCTGAAAATGATGCTTCCTGTAAATTCTAAATTTGTTTTAAAGAATGAGAATCAGCAAAATTAACACCAAAATCATACAAACCAGTTTTGTGGTTCACCAAAGCCTCAAGCGAATCTCACAACCGAATTTGCATATAAGTAATTAGAACCAATTTTCGACTAGTTGGCTGATGGCCAAGCTAACGAGCGCAATATCATGCGACTTGAAGAGAATTATCTCCTGTTTGAAACATATTTCAACCAGGAGTGTGTTTGTTGAGAATCCTTCTTTAAAAATTTTTTTTTCATATATTGTAGATATATTTATATTTATTTTTTTTTCAAATAATACCTTGTGTTTCGTGACGAATCCCTTTGTATATCGATCCGTCTCACTGTGTCGTGCTCCAGTCCATTCTGGGCCCATAAGTCCAACTAATCGATCGAATTCCGCTTGATCCTCCACTCTAATCTCCTAAAAATACGGAACATTGCTTTCAGGAAAGGAGGTACAGTTGCTAATTGTCAAAAAAAATTAACTTTTAATAACATGTCAAAGAGCTCCTTCACAAAACAGTTGGCACTCCGGTTTCTGATCACCCTCCCTCCCCCTCTCATTTCCGATGCCGCCCATTTCCCAATTACGCACTTTGAGGGGCTGAGCGGCCGAAATTCAAGGAGAGATACTTAGAAATGAGTAGTGTGATTGATGGCGGAGAAGGGAGGTGGCCAGAAACCGAAGAAATGCCGAACAGTTACAGCCCACCTGAATCGCGACTACATCCGGATTCACGAACTTAATCTGGTCGGCGACCTTGCGAAGTCCGTCGTAAACCTGAATGTTCACATGTGCAATCGAGACTAAAATAGCTTCAAATGCCGCCCGATGGGGTGCTTGTCGAAACATGAAATATCTATGTGAAATTCGACTCACAAACGATCCCATGCGATAGGTGTTGAAGGTCATCACTTTGAGGGCGGAAGACTGGCCGATTGTGCAGAAAATCAACAACAGCGTCAAGCGAGTCATTCTGGAATAACGCGTAACTATTGTATACTGATTCTCATTAATTTCGATGATTTTCAGTATTAATTCTAACCCTAATTTCAGGAAAAATTGAAAGAAAATCAGCAAACCAACCTCACCTGATGCGACGATGGAGTGAGAATGAATGGAGAAACGAAAAGGTGATCGCACAATGGCCCATTGTTCGAACCCGAATTAGTAAAATGGTTTTTGATAATTTTTAAGCCTACAAATTACAATATTGAGGCAAATCTTCGTTTCGTTCTTGCTTTATGGAATGTTGATTGTGAATTAGTCTAATTTGCAAAATGTTAAGACAGAATGTTAAGACAGTCCTTCAACGTACGCGACGCACGACGACGCCCTAATTCTAACCCGGCGAAGTTAGCGCGCGCGCTCTCATGCGGGCACACGCTCCGCTTACGAAACCAAGACTTCTCCCTCTCTTTAAAGAAGGAGTGTCAGCAAAGTTAAATTTTTGACGCTTTCATAACCATGACCTAGACAATCATCGAACGATCATAGCGCGAGCTAAGAGGATAGGCAAAGGTCAACCGCATAGCTCAGTGGTAAAGCACCCGCCGCGTAATCGGAAGGTTGCGGGTTCGAATCCCATCAGTTTTTGAAAAATCTTCTAGATATTTGAATTTCCGCATGTCCCTTCCCTTCAAGCTCCTTGACATTCTGCCAACGAATGATAACTCGGTTCAAAATAGAGATACGTATTTGAATTTTTAGAATCTCGGGTTGTACAAAGGTCGGTCACGGCTATGATAACGTCAAACTTTCAACTTTGCTGGCAGTCCTTCTTTAACGAGGCAACGGTACCGTATAGAAACACTCTCACTGAAAATATAATAAACGCTGGTATTTTGAATGAACCGAGATACCGGCAAACAGCCATAAGTGGAGTGTCTTTCGAGTCTCTAGATTCATTGTCCTAACGAGTTGCGTTTAACAATCAATGCTTAGTCATCTACTTTCTCAATGTGCATAATTTGTACCAGAGCGAATATGAAATTTTTGTCAGGGAGGGCTAATTTAGTTCTTTGATATATTGGGCATTCCTCTCGGTGGACGACGTTTTCTTCGTTATTTTCGTCTCGTCGGACTTTGAACGAACTGCTCTTCTTGGCTGAAAAAGTATAAAATTTCAAGAAAAAAATATTAATAAAACAAACTTGTCGATTCTTTCACGCTATTTCGCTTACGTCTTCTCACCAAAAAGACCACTACGATCTCAAATTTGTTCCGTTGATTCTTTTAAATCGTCCACCAACCACAATAAAAATGAGCAGAACTGCACCACCGACACCGCATCCGATGATAATCGCCGCTTGATGGTATTTCATTGATTCAGATGTCTGATCGGTTTTCTAAATATTTATTTATGTAATTTTTAGAACGATTATTTTAGTTTTATCGTACTTACCCATGATCTGTATAAAAATCAGAAAATGAGAATTAAGAGTAATTTAAAAAGTATGATAGAAACGTCATCACTGTACGAATTATCTGCGATTCTGACCTCGAATTCGCTAACGACCGCATAATGGTCACTCGGCCAGGAGTTCGATCTCCAGCATGCGAACTTAGTATCGGTACTTAGTATTGACCCCCCTCTTTTTGATTTCAATATAGCCGTATGGCTAGCTCTTACACATACAACACCTATCACATTAATACATATATAGTTGAATTGCATGTGTTGGTGCGAGGAAAGAGGTGTAACATTGTTGTGATACACCTTCTCAGGAATTTCGACTGCTTCCTATTACACGTTCTTCCTCTTGTAAGTATCTTCTCAGAGTTCATTCCCAGCCGCCGAAAGGGAAGAATCGTCAGTGTAATCTAGTAAAACACACTTTGAAGCCATCGAAATTAAATAAATAGTTCATCTAATTTTATACGAAATTTAAAAAAGCATTTGAGAGGAATCTCGAGATAATTCAGCTGCAAGTGGCTGTGAACTTCAAGTTTGTCCAGTCTGGCTAGAATTGCTATTTATAAGTAGTTTGAATAATGTAAATATCAACATATTTCAGTTCTTTGAACTATTTGGCATTCCTCTCAGTAGACGACGTTTTCTTAGTTGCAGAACCATAACAATGGAGTAAATGTAAAATAGTAAAATCCCAACATTTTGTGTTTTTCTTAGCCGTTTTCGTATTTTCGGGCCTCGATGTAAGTTTGCTCATCTTGGCTATAATTATTACATTTCGAGAAAAAAATAAGAAAATAAACGTGGGTTTTTGCTTACCTCTTCGCACTAACACGGGTCCAGTCTTTGTCGTCTTCTCGTATTTCTAAATACACTCAAGTTTACAGTTCTTCTTGATAATAAATACTCATTTTTAAATGGGTTTTATGTGAAATGTGATGACAAAATGTATAGATTGATCGAGATTCGAACCTCGTACTCGCTAACGACCGCATAATGGTCACTCGGCCAGTCATTCAACCTCCAGGCATCAGTCACGGGATCCGTACCAGCATACGTGTAGGAGGATTTTGTCCTGAACATTAGTTTGTTCATTTTTCAAAGTTCAATTTATATTCATTCCACATTTACCTAATTAGTGCAATTTTAAAATAAAAAAACAATACCTTAACGGCCCTCGATAGAAGATGAAATCTATACGATCCAGAACTTCCGTTGCCAGACCTGCCGTTTCAGTTCTCTTTCTGTGAATGGGCGAATCCCAAGTGAAGCCTGCGAAATTGAAAAATTTTAAGAAACTAATCAACGTAATAAATTCTGTAAATGTGCACATACGCAAATTGTTAAGGGATCAAATAAAAACTGACAAGGAGACGTCGCAGAGCATCGATTTAGTTTACTACGAGACAGAGCACGAAAGATGATACAATTTTAAAACCTTCTGATGTTTTCATTTTTTTGCTATAGGGACATCGCTCAGACAATATCATTTTGTTGGCCATTCCCCACAATGAGCTTAGGAGCCTACAAGACCCGTTTAGCAAATTTGAAAACAGCATAGGTTCATAGAATTGTCTACTCTAGTTATGAAATGGATCCTCTGCGAGCACTTCTTGAGAGATTGGTAGCCTGGGTCCGTGAGTGGATCTGAGTGAACTTCTCTGAAGGAATCGATAATTCGGGCTTGAGTTCTCATCAATTTGGTCACTGGCCAGGGAACCACCCATCCGGAGTGCAAGTGCCTCGAATGATATTTTCCAATGAAATACTAGAAAAGATGGTGGATCAGAATAAATATGATATTTTTCTTGTTTTTCTTTTCTTCTGTTTCTAGGAAATTTCCGGGGACATGATTACGACGTAAAATTATTAGGGAAAATATTTCAAAATATCACTTCGTTGCTTCAGTCCAGTCCAAGTCCGATGGCACATGTAAATATGTGTTTTGAGTGATTTAACAATTAAATTCACCTGTTGAATAAATATCGGATCGTCAAGCAGCTCACGGATATTGAGAACACGTCCACTGTCTGAAGAGAACTTTGATTTTTATTATGTTGTTTTTTTATAAAATTGGCTAAAAGTAATGTCACCTGCGATCTTGAGATCGTTCATTTTCCGCTCTTCGTACTCTCCTTTCAGAATCTGGAAAGATTTCTGTTGTATCACACTAGATAATTACTTTCTCACCTTTTCAAGCGTGGTTGCACTTCCTTTCTTCGCTTCGTCCGGTCCGTAATCCCTCCAAGACAAATACAGCGACCATATCGATATCTGCAATTCACCATTATTTAAAAGTGATGACTCGATGCAAAGAATCGGGCATATTTCTTCAACACTATTTTTAAAAATTAATGTACGATTATTTGTTCGGTAATCACTTCAAGTTACCTCTTGACCGGAGCCATTCAGTCGTATTATTGCATTCAATTCAATTCAATTCAATTCAATTATTTATTCCGTTTATGTGGGAAAATTCAAGATATCATCGTGGAATGGTGTCGAAAAACGGAGGTCCGTCGATGTGGTCGAATCGGGTTTGCTTGCAGCAAGGGTATAGAAGGGAAGGGGCGGGATCTCATTGATGTAGCCAATTATGGATAACGGATTTGGGAAATGATAGAGGGGGCTGTGAGGAGATGAGAGAACGGAAGGAATTATGTGGGAGAACAACAAAATCTGTGGCAAGAGAATTCCAAAAGGAAATGGATCTAGATACGAGTGTGGAATACGACTTCGGAGGAATAAAGGGTAAGGTTATTCGAAGAGGGTGACCATTACGGAGAGGGCGGGTGAGAGGGGCAGGGACAAGAAGAGAAGAAAAGCCAAGTAAATATCGACTGTGTAGAATAGAATGAAGGAACACAATATCGGTTACGGTTCTACGGCTTTCAAGAGTTGTTAATTCAAGAAAGTGCATTCGTTCAAAATAAGGTACATGAGGAAGAACGCACCGGGAGTAAAGCCTACGAGAGAAGTCACGTTGTACTTTTTCTAGTTCCTTAGTCAATTCGACAGAATGGGATGGGTTCCAAATAACTGAACAATATTCAAGGTTAGGAAGAACAAATGTTGTATAGGCTTTCTTGTAAATGGTGGGGCATTTACTATGAAATGACTTAAACATGAGGTTAATTTTGGAGCGGGCCTTAGCAACAATCTTTTGTATATGATAAGCGAAAGAGAGATTGGGGGAGAAATGGACACCTAAGTCTTTAACGATTACTTTTGTTACATTCTTCTCTTTTGCAGTGAGAGGACCAAGAGGAGACCGAGTCTAATGCATTTTGAAGATCGTCAGAATATTTGGGCACTTCAGCATACAATTTGAGGTCATCTGCATACACGGAATAGTGAATGGTCATTGGGAATTGGGAACTAATATCATTAATGAATAGAATGAAGAGGAGGGGACCTAAGCAGGATCCCTGCGGAACTCCCGATCTCATAAGGAGAGGGGGAGAAATAGATGAGTCTATAAAAACGGATTGGGTTCTGTTGGAAAGGTAGGAATGAAACCACGATACAAGGTGGTCAGAGATGCCTAACTGGGACAATTTAAATAACAATAGCCTATGGTCTATGCTATGGAACGCTTTCTTAAAATCAATATACACAGTATCAAATGGGGAACCATTTTTAGAGATTCTAAGATAATGGAAAAGGTTTCAGCAAGATTCGAGGAGGTGGATCTACTATTACGAAATCCTGATTGTCGTGGATCTAAGAGGTTATTTACATCTAGAAAAGTGGTGATCTTCTCGATAAGTATTTTCTCAAAAACTTTGCATACAGAGGAAGTGAGCGAGATAGGACGAAAGTCTGATATGGAGTTACTGGTTTTCTTTGGAATGGGTTTGACTAAAGCTTGTTTCCATAAGATAGGGACATCGCAGGTAAGAAGGGACTTATTATATATAATAGAGAGGGGAGAAAGGAGGGATAATTTGCATTTAGAAAGGACGATGCTGGGAATATTATCAGGAGTAATATTAACTTTAGATGATAGACTACGAAATGCACATAAAATATCTAGGTGGGAAATAGTTGGGAGCTCAAACGTAAGAGATGGTGAAAGGAGCGGGAGAGGACAATTCATTGGGTGGGAGAAAACAGAAGAGAAAAACTGAGAAAAGGCAACACACTTATCATCATTAGTAAGAAGAGTGGTACCAGAATTATCTATTATCGCGGAGGGAGTAAGTTTAGGGGAGCTCAGTTTACCACTACAAAATTGATAAAAGGATTTGGAGTTCGAAGAGGCTACGATTTTACTCTCTATGTAACAATGAAAACGATTAAGCGCGGACTTGAAACGATTATGCATTTGAATTGATGCTACACTGTTAGGAGCGATACGAGCTAAATTATGGCTTTGGCCATATAAAATCCTAACATTCTTGGGATATTTGGAGAACTCAGAGGGCCTAGAGAGGGTAACGTAAGAATCAAGAAGGTTATTAATAAAATTGGTGAAATAAATGTAGGCATCATTCGCGTTCAAATCTCTAAGAGCAATGGTCCAATCGTGACAAAAAATGTTTTCATTAAGGGAATGCCAGTCAGCTATTCTGTACAGCATTGAATGCCATGGAATGCCAGCATTGAATCCAGAACTAACACTTTCGCCTTTGCTGATAATCTGAAAGGTATTCAAACTAAATGTATATATATTTTTTTAATACTTTGTGTCTCGTAACGAATCCCTTTGTCCATCTATCCGTCTCACTATGCCTTGCCCCAGTCCAATCTGGGCCCATAAGTGCAAGAAAGCGATCAAATTCCGCTGGATCTTGTTTAACCTCCTTAACAGTACAAAATTCGCTTAATATTTCAAAAAAAGGACTGTGGAGCAAAGCCCACCTGTAGAGCGACAACGTCCGGATTTACGAACTTAATTTGGTTTGCAACCTTGTGAAGTCCGCCCTTAACCTAAAAAAAGAGTCAGATTAGGTAGAGAAATGGTCAAATGTAGCTTTATGGTTGATCTTAATCGGCATCTAATCGTAACAGCCAATGGAGGAATTTAATCGATAAAAATTTAGAGACTCACAAAATCTCCCATGTGCCAGGTGTTGAAGGTCATCACTTTGAGCGCGGAAGACGAGCCGAGTGCGCAAATCATCACCAACAGCGTCAAGCGAGTCATTCTGGAATGATGCCGAACCATGGTTTCACGTTTCTTTTTGTAAATTTCGTTGGCAGTATTTTCAGTATGAAAAAAGAAGAAAAAGGGGGAAAAGGAAAAGTAAATAAAAATGGAGCAACCAACCTCACTGGACGCGATGATGGAGAGATAATGAATGGAGAAATTGAAAGTGAAATGGAAAATGATCGGACAATGTTCATTGTGCGAATCTAATTTCGGAGAGACTTATGGAAATCGATATTTGATAATAATTGTATGAATATCTGATGATCCTTATATGGACATTCCATAATAAATATGGTATTTGGTAATCATATGTGGTGTTCTCTTACTTTCTGCAATCTCAGCGTTCACTCTCGACCCAATAGTTTGATCCGACAGTAATTCATTGGGTATTGAGCGCAAGTTCAGATTTTAAGTTTTTAAGGCCGAAATATGCAAACAACACAAAAAATCGCTGAAATTTCGGACGCTCTCACCTTCGAAAAACATATTGCAAGTTTTTAAATGAGTTAAATGCTACCACGAATTTATAATTCGATTCTCAGTAGCTTTACAACTGCACGCTGTTCCTCCCTTACGGCTAGCTTGTCCCTCTCTTCCCATAGAATTATCGATCTTGAATCGAAAAGAAAGTGGAGAGCACTCGTCTCTTCAAACACCGGCCAAGTGGTCTAGTGGTATCATTCTCGCTTTGGGTGCGAGAGGTCCCGGTTTCGATCACCAGCTTGGCCCTATCCTTTTGTGGAATTTTCGGTAAGTGTATTTTGAAATATGTTTGGTTTCAGGAGAAAGAAGGCTACATCATGGCATGTGGTTTCCCTCGTTTCGACATCGCATTCAAAATCTCTGAACGAGACAATCTCGGACATGTTCACATTCTCTGAGGATCTGAATCGGCATTTACATATTAACTTCAAGTTAACCAGTATGCTAGGGTCGCAGGATCGAATTCGAACTCGCACTTCGCATTCCCTCTGGCATCCCATCATCTCTCTATCCCCGAAGTTCGATCGAGCTAGCTCGATCTGCCAGAGGGTACGAATCTCGCACTCCCATCGAACTTCGCACTCAACCCTTTTTCACACAAGCGTGGGGAAAAGAGGGAAAGGGGCGAGTGCGAAGTTCGATGGGAGTGCGAGATTCGTACCCTCTGGCAAAGAGAGTGCGAGATTCGATTAGAGAGAGAGGGTTGACCTCTAGCCAGTGCGAAGTTCGATGGAAGAAGGGAAGACACCCAGGGGGTACGAATCTCACGAATTCGATCCTGCAACCCTACAGTATGCTCTTGTGCTTGAAAACAATATTATTCCGAAATATACTTTATTACTCATTTATCACCCGGTTGCATGAAAGAGTGAAAGTGAACTAGGGTAAGCGCGAAATATGCGTGAGAAGGTAGCAATCGAATAGCAGAATGGGAGCAAATGAGGAAGTCGCTATCTAGAACTACAATAGTCAAATTTGTTTGCCAAATCAAGTTCCCCTCTCAAAGTCAATGAACATAGTCTTGAAGAAAACTGCTTTGGTTACTGAAAATGGGAATATGATAACATAGGAAATAGAATTCTGAACAGAATCATTTTCATCATTCCATGAGCGCGTATCGAACAGCAGCTGCGAGGCCAGCGATGCAGATCAAAGTTCCCAGAATACCGAAGAAGACCCTGAAAGAGACAAACTAATCAATAGGTTTCACAAACCGGTTTGATTTTAGTATTAGGTTGGTGCATAAGTTTCTTTCTTTTTTATTTTTCAAATTTCGGCTGGCGTGCCTAGACTCTCATGATTTTCTGAATTCCATGTGTTATGGCCATGGTGGTAGATTACTACCGTACATTTGATTTGGATCTACGCATCATCGTGAGAAGTTGATAAGTTAACATCGGAAAACAGCTATTTTAAGCATTTTGGGATGAATTCAGATTATCGAATACCTGTAGGATTCTGATTCTACCCAATTGAGGAAAACTTGGACAGGAGTTCATTGTTCTACTAAGCACAAAAAATCCGGATTGGAACGTGAGTGGGAGGCAGGGGAATCCAAAAAGTGTTGATTGCAGCGGATGAATCGGAGCATGTTTATTTCGAAGTCTGCAGTTCTTGAACGGGAAGCCATATCCTTTCCTAAATTTGCTAGCATACTTACAGGGGAAAGTACTTCACAACCCATCGAAATTGAGCATTCATCAATGATGCGTAAAGAAATTGCGCTCAGTAATTTGCGACCTATGATTTTCAAAGACAGTAGTTCTGTAATTGGGCCAACATTTCCTGTAGGTTATTCATGGCAGATTTGGTGGGCTATGTCATATGGCATTATCAGTCAAAGTACTTTGTAATAATGTGCTAAATGTAGCCTTTGTGCTATTCCCGTCGGAGCATAGAGCAATTGAAAAGTCGGATTGCGCGACCTGGTCCGATTACTTCCGAACTAAAATGCTATATTCTAATTGATCGAATCAACCCAATATAGTATTCGCTATAGTGTGTACCCATGTCCGTATCAGCAGCAAAAACAACTATTTGATTGGCTCATTGCGACTAGCTGGGGACGTCAGAATGTTGGTGCATGAAAAAAGAAAGAAACTTTTGCACCAACCTAATATTTTCGAAAACTAATTTGCAAGACAAATGGGATTATGTTTCACTCAGACCTCAAGAAACAGCCTGTCTGGATTAATCGCTATGTGGATCATCCCTGCTTGATAACAAGATGTAATTAAAAAAACACAATAAATATTACGAACTTACAACGCTCATGTTTCGAAGTATCAGAGAACTATACCCCAATCCTATATTTTAACAGAATACTATTTTTGTATTTAATTTAATTAATAATAAATAACTCACAGCGCCCAAGTCTCGAAGTAGAAGCAGCACTGGAAGAGATTGTCCTCGCAGCACGCGTAGTAATGCAGGAACGAGCGAGAGGGGCAACTGGAATAAAGAATGAACATTATTCTTCAAATCCTTAGAATTCGTAAGGTGACATGCACCTTTCTCTAATCGCTTCCCTCTCACCTCCATCCTTTCTCGCACATTATTTTTAAATTACTAAAGAATAAATTAAATTAGTAATTAAAATTACTAAAGCACTCTCGTGGTTTGAGACAAATGTAACGGATATTTTGATTTCGCGTATTTTGAAATTTTTAATATTGCTTTTATTATTGTGATGCGTACATTTCGCCCATCGTGGGGTCCATCGGCATTCCCGGAGGTCGCATCAGAGTGAAGGGACATGAGAATGCGGAGGGAATGGCGAGCGAGAGTGTGGGAAGGAGGGCGAGGAGGGGGAGGAGGAGAAAAGTCATCTGGAAAAGATTTTGCACCTGGCGTAGTGTGAGTTTCGACGGAAACAAAACAATTAAACTACCAATAGTGAGGAACAATGAATGGTGAAGCCAGCACTTTTTTTGTATTTTTTTAATAATTTTGAAAAAAATGGCACTGCAAACTGGCCCAAGACGAGCTAATAACGGATGTCTGAAACACAATAAGCGATGTTGGCGAGATCTATTGTGAATTTTGGCTTGGTGAGCCTTACGTAAGATTCATGCCTCGGATTCGGACGGAGAAGGATCTCATAAATCTGTCCAAAAGTAGGCAATAATTGATGGACAATTTTGTTCTTTTAGCATGCAATATTTTTGTCTAACCAACGACCGAGCATCAATCGCGTTGAGCCTATTACGATTAACTGAAACACATCCAAAGGTGCAGGAATATCCAAAGGTGCAGGAAATTTTTTTTGGAAATGTGAAAGGTCTGATGATCGAAAAATTTCGCAGGGACAGTTTATGTGAAATCGCTGAAGCATAACATCAACGTACAAAATTGAACATGACATAGAGCCAAGAGTTTATCGCCACTTCTTCAATATTTGGCCCACACCCCCCCCCCCCCCCCTCTCATGTCTCATTCCATCCCCATCGTAGATGGGCTGTGGTCGAAAATCAAGGAGAGATACCTAGCAATGAGAGGGGTAGGGGTAAAGGAAGGGGTGGACCAAATATCGAAGAAGTGCCGGTGTATCTAATCACTTTGCAGAACGCAAAATTTGTATTTTTTTTGGAAATGTGAAAGGTCTGATGATCGAAAAATTTCGCAGGGACAGTTTATGCGAAATCGCTGAAGCATAACATCAACGTACAAAATTGAACATGACATAGAGCCAAGAGTTTATTGCCACTTCTTCAATATTTGTCCCACACCCCCCCCCCCTCTCATGTCTCATTCCATCCCCATCGTAGATGGGCTGTGGTCGAAAATCAAGGAGAGATACCTAGCAATGAGTGGGGTAGGGGTAAAGGAAGGGGTGGACCAAATATCGAAGAAGTGCCGGTGTATCTAATCACTTTGCAGAACGCAGTGAAAGAACCGTCCAAATTTGTAAAGATACATTCACGATTGATGGATGTTTATTGTATTGGAACTCCAAGGTGGAAAGACCATTGGATTCCTTTCGCTGGCCACGCGGACAGGGAATCGTTGAAACACAACAGTAATTTCTTTCCAAATGGGAGAAGTAATTAGGGCAGAGAATTCCCTTTCATCGTATAAATAAGAAAACCACGCGCGCATCACGACTATAGTGCAGTTATTTTGCCAATTTATTATTTTTTTGGCTTACGCATGCCCTATGAGTAGAGAAACTTTTCCAATTTTGATAGCTGATACGAAAGTGAGCTGGCGTGTTTTGGGGGTAGGGCAAATACCCAACGAAAACTTCCTCCTGGTGACCTACTCGCTCCATAGAGAGCGAGAATCTGTCGAGCGTCGAGTGATTCACAACGAATTTTGCCAAGTTCAAATGTTTCCTTATTAACACGAGTTCGGATGACTCATTGAAAGACTCTCGAATTTCGCGCAAATAACGAATTGTTGAAACATAACCGTCAAAATCGAGTAATAACTAGAGGTGAGTGGGGTTATCCCGTCACTCGCACGATAGCGAGGGAGGATGTGCCAACCGTAGGTATAATTACCCTTCCCCTCCCCCCTCCCTCTCCCACTCTTTCACCAGTTGATCCCGGATCGGCGCATTGATCAACCGGGTGGCAGGTACATACAATGGCAAGCAACAGTATCTCTCTTTTACCCCTCTATCGAAAGACTGGAAAAAGATCAGAGGAAAGGATGAGTGATCCGTTATTCGCGTTGGAAGGGGGGAGGGGGAGCGGAAGGGGGGGGGGAGTGACATGTGGATAGGCAATTATCTACGCGCGAATCGGTGACGCAATCGAGCCAGTTTTGTATGCACTGTGCCGGATTTCGCGCCAAACCAAAACTCATGAGCTGTTGATGACAAGCATGAGAGGCGGCAAATCAATCAATATATCAATTCATAAAATCTGAAGTAGGTACCTTCTGAGCATCTATTTAATTATTTGATATATTAATTGATTGATAGATTGATGAGAGGTGGTAAAACTACATGGAATACGGGGCGATCTCGAATCGTGGAGGGGTACTGAATGCAATGAAAGGGTATCCCGCCCCTGCTTCAGTGACCAGTCTATGATCCGGATCTATACTAGCGCTAATCCCTGGCGAAACACGGGTTGATGACCCAGTTTACTGCTTCTGCCTGGGTGAGGAATAGTCTGACTCTCTCAAAACCAAACGCTCTCTCGCTTTCTCTAACCGACGAGAGAGTGTGTGATAGTCAGACCATTGCTTCTGACTGGGTATTAGTGTTGTCAATGGGGCTCTCTCACTATGAATGATCTCTAGTTGATCAGAAGAGTTAGAGATTGCGCAACGTGAGGAATGGCTGGTGAATTCCCTTGTTTGGCATCAAGGCACTCGTGCGAGGTTACTGCCATTGTACATTTGGAAGACTAGATTATTGGATTTAGCAGGCACAATTTTGCCAAAAATGATTAGATATGGAAAAAATTACATAAAATGGTAAAAGCAATTGAAAGAACTGAAGATGTCAGCAACATGTACTCAATTTCGCCCGTGGCACTGACCTACCTCACAAAAAGCTGAAGGGCGGTTGTTATACCCTTACAATGGGCGCCAAAGAGATTATCGCTCTTGTCTCGGTTCAGCAGCTCACTCAATAGCAGTGTGCTGTCATCCATGCATGACGCACGCATTACTCACAGAGGAAAACCGTGAATGTTCAACATCACAAATACGTTGTGTCTATTGCCCAGTAATTGTACCAATAGCGATTCCTGAACTTCCTGACTCACTTTTACTATTTTGGCGGACCACCTCATTCTGACGATCAACCGACGTTCTCCCACTCTATGTAGAAAGAACAGTTGAAACTCAGCCAGTTCTAATAATAATATATTTATCGCTCGTGGCGGGGATTCGAATACTAAATAGTGAATATTATAGTGGAAAGATTAGTCATCACAACACGATATTACGATGTCGAACGAACGATGAAATTCCTATTGAGAAGAGAGGTCACGATTTTTAATGTAATTGGATACAATAGAGAGATTAGGACTACTAATGAGGACTACTAAAGATGCTCAAAACCAAGGAGAACGCTTCGAATATCAACATCAGCTCACTGACCAGAGAAATGTGTAACATAGTGCAACAGAACAAGCATAGACAGCCATTCAAGCGAATTCACAAGTCAGCCGTCTCTTCAAGCCGGAGATATTATCAAGTTTAGATCCCAACTTCGTTGAGCATATTTCAATAATATTTATCCTTAATCAGCAATGTGCAGAGGCTGGCTAGTTGTCTACGATAATTAGTAGGTCAATAGTTCGAGTCGGGGGGCACTTCTGCAGAAGACCGGACCAGGTCAAGGTTGCGTGTTTCGTACCCCTTAGACGCTACTCATCTAAGGGAGGAATCCATTCTAAGATAGGATGTGCACATCTATTTAACCCTAAATTTATCTATAATGTAACTGCCAAATTATATGGAAAACACTATGAATTAACACTTTTCTCGTGGTCCGGTCTTCTGCAGAAGTGCCAGTCGGGGTACGGTAGGGTCCGGTAGGTCACAGGACGGGGCTTCAGAAGGCGGCCGCTCCCAGAATGGCAAGAGTGGCGAGGAAGGAGACGATCGAAGATGACGAATTGGAGCCCTTCTTCTGCGAATAGGCTTCGGGTCCACTGAAATGGGCACGGTAGCTACAGTACCACAGACTACGATATGCTATCAATCCTACAGTACTCACTTAGCGGTCGCAAAGATCTTGACCGGAACGGTCACGCGGGCGGATACAGTGGTATGCGCGTCGGGTTCACTGAAATGATAGTTACAGTATCATCACTTCCTCGCGCTTCCGTATCCCTACAGTACTCACTGTGAGGTCGTCTTCGAAGCGGCGCCGGCCGTGTTGGAGAGCACGTTGTTTGCCGGCTTCTTGGTCACGATCTAGAATACGGTAGGTTTGTTATTGTGGTGTCCGCTGGGTCAGGTAAACTTCATCGGAGGTAGCGGCAGCAATAGGGGCGGGCTCGTTCACTGCCGCCTGGTCGGCCACTCTCTGCATTAGATGGATACTGTAGGTGCTTACGGTAGGGGTGAGATACCACGGTACCAAGACCACTTACTGTAACGTTCGAAGCGATGACTGCTGTGGCGAGCAGAGCGAGGAGGGAGACGAGCTTAGCCATTCTGGGGGGAGGAAAAAGGGGGGGGGGGAGAGGGGAGAGGGGAGGCAGAAGAGTGGAGACGACTTCCTTCTGCGGGCGATAGGATAGGGAATGAATGGAGGAGAGATAAGATGGAGGTAGATGGGAGAATGGGCTTTGCTCAGACGTAAATGAAATAACATCATAGAAATTCGCAAGCGAAAATAGTGAAATCCATAAATAAAATTATTTATAATAATGAAGCACAACTTCTCACAAGTCACCTGTCACTACCCCTAACTATCGTCTATTTCCCTCCCAAGTCCGGTTGAGTGCGATTGCAAAATCATCGAATCAATAATCATTCTTTATCAGCGAGTATGTCAATGTTGGGTTATTAGATTGGTCGGAGGGTTGGGGTTACGGTAGGTCGGTCAAGGGTACGGTAGGGCCAGTGGGTGGCGGTAGGTCACGGGGCTTCAGAAGGCAGCTGCCAGAATGGCCAGACCGGCGAGGAAGGAGACCATCGAGGAGGACGACTTGGGATCAGCATCCTTCTTCTGCGAAGAGGCGCCGGTTCCACTGGAATGAGTACGGTAACCACGGTATGATTCACGGTACCTCAGACTACGGTAGACGACCGTAATCCTACAATACTCACTCAGTTGTTCCGTTGCTGTTGGGGCCCTGGGTGGTAGCAGTAGAGTTGGCGGCGGTGGTGGTGGGCTTGGGCGCGTCAGTCTTTTTGGTGATAGTCGCGTTGGTCGACTGCGAAGAGGCGTCGGGTTCACTGAAATGGGTACGGTAGCTACAGTGTGGTTTCGGGTACAAGGTAGGCTACCATAAACTACGGTAGACAACCGCAACCCTATAGCACTTACTCAGCGGCGGCAGTGGTCTTGACGGGAGCTGTCACGCTGGTGTCGGGCCTGCAAGGGGTACGGTAGTTAGGGTACGGTACTTTGCAGCGACCACAGACTACCGTACTCACTTATCGAACAGATGATCGTCGTCCTTGTCACTGTACTTCCTGTCCTCAAAGGCGATGATGGGCCTGCAAGGATACGGTAATACAGTACCACCGCCTCCGACCACTGTACATCTACAGTACGCACTTAGCGGTCGAGTTGGTGGCGGTGGCGACAGCAACAGTCGCGGCGGCCTTCGTGGTGGTCGCGGACTTCTCGGCCACCTGAGTCGCATGGTTACGGTAGGTATAGGACCAAGTAACCATGGTGCCAAGTGGTGGAGGCGGGTTACGGTATTGGTACAGCACCCTGGTACCATGGTTCCAAATGGCTACGGTACCTGAGATGCGGAGGGCTTGTCATCACTGCTGGCTTCCTACATTGCATCAGCGGCGGCGTCGAAGGTCGCATTCATCTTCTTAGCCATCACTCTGGAAAGGGCGAGTGAGGTACGGTACCAGGGGTACTGTAGCCTCGCACCTGCCTGGTACCTGGATACCGTATAGGGGGTACGGTACCGTGGTACCAGCAGGGTACGGTAACTCACCCGTCCATCTCATCATCAGTCTCGTCGTTGTCGCCTGCAGCAGCCCTCTTGACGCCGTGCTCTTCCTCCTCTTCGTGCGCTTCGGCCGTCACATTGGCGGTCAGGTTGGCGGAAACCTGGAATACGGTAGGTTGGGCACGATAGGGCACGGTAGGTGGGACCAGATTACGGTACCAGGGCACGTACCGGGATCTTGACGGGGACGGCAGCGATGGTGTGGTTCAGGGCGAGGTCGACGGCGGGTGCAGAGGCGCTCACGGAAGCCACCTGAGAGGGTATGGGTTACGGTAGGTGGAGGGTACAGTACCCGGACCCGAGGAGGGTACGGTACCAGGATACTGTAGGGGTAGGGGAAGGTGCTCACCGTCTCGTTGAGGTCAGAGGCGACGGCGACGGATGCCAGAAGGGCGATGAGGGAGAGGAGCTTGGTCATTCTGGGGGGGAGGGGGGGGGAGGGGAGGAGAGGGGAATAGAGGAGGAGACGACTACCTTCTGCGAGCGAAATGGGAGGGAATGAATGGAGGAGAGGAGAGAGACGGAGGAGGAGGAGGGGGGGGAGTGAAGAATGGCCTTTGTTCGGACTATATTAAAATGAAAATGCAAATTTGGCAGGATAATGCAGTGAGAGCAAACTTTAAATGCAGGTACAGAATGCGTGCATTTCATTTCAATATCTTCAAATTGCGTGCACTTTCGCTCGATACATGACGTTCTGGGTCACTTGGCACTCAGCTACTAGTAGTAAGTTGTTTCCATTAACACGGGTCTTCTGTAAGAATGCAGGAAAATCAGCCCCTTTTGCCACCAGAAAAAAGCCATAGTCACGGATTTCGTTCAAACTTGGTTTATAGATACTATTGAGGGTCCGAAGAAGTCCTATCCACTTGGTTTGGTCAAATTAGCTCATTATCGATTTTTTGATCTACCGGCTCGAAGTACTGTAAATCGTTCAATTTTGATCGTACAGCGAACTTTTTTTTGCATTTTGCTCGTCTCGACGAGTCCTACAAATATGTCTTCAGAGTTCCTTGCCAAAAACGTCAGCAATGTAGTCATTTTCTCGAAAAACTGAATTTTCGATCCAATTTATCGATTTTTCTCGTCAGCCATATGAAATGTTCCTCGTTTTTATTTCAAAAATGGATTCTACGGGCAAAATTAGTTAGGGTTTATGTTGAACACTTTCCATATTTCGTTCCCCGGGATATCGTTTTAGTATGTAGGGTCCTGAACATAGTCCTTTTTTTTGCAAAATTCACATTTTTGTTCATATCTCTTTTCAAAAGGGTCCTCTCGCTAAAGTAAAGAGTGAATTCGAAAGCTCTCGATGATTCCGACAAAACATTCTCAGAGGATATAATCGCTACGTTTGCTCTTTTCGAGTTATTTGCGAAAAACGAAAGTCCAGCTCGCACACGAACAGGTTCACCTTTGCCTTTATATTTGTTTTTTCGCAAATAACTCGAAAAGAGCAAACGTAGCGATTATATCCTCTGAGAATGTTTTGTCGGAATCATCGAGAGCTTTCGAATTCACTCTTTACTTTAGCGAGAGGACCCTTTTGAAAAGAGATATGAACAAAAATGTGAATTTTGCAAAAAAAAGGACTATGTTCAGGACACTACATACTAAAACGATATCCCGGGGAACGAAATATGGAAAGTGTTCAACATAAACCCTAACTAATTTTGCCCGTAGAATCCATTTTTGAAATAAAAACGAGGAACATTTCATATGGCTGACGAGAAAAATCGATAAATTGGATCGAAAATTCAGTTTTTCGAGAAAATGACTACATTGCTGACGTTTTTGGCAAGGAACTCTGAAGACATATTTGTAGGACTCGTCGAGACGAGCAAAACGCAAAAAAAAGTTCGCTGTACGATCAAAATTGACCGATTTACAGTACTTCGAGCCGGTAGATAAAAAAAACGATAATGAGCAAATTTGACCAAACCAAGTGGATAGGACTTCTTCGGACCCTCAATAGTATCTATAAACCAAGTTTGAACTAAATCCGTATCTATGACTTTTTTCTGGTGGCAGACGTTCCTGCATTCTTACAGAATACCCGTGTTAAAAGATGTGAAAAATAGATTTGGGAATTTCAGAGAGGACCAAACTGTCTTTTTGAGTTTAGAGTAATTTCGCTGATAATCCTTCTGAGCTAATTTGAGACAGTGACGACTATCCCTCCTCGAGGTGAAAAGGGTCGCAAAGTGGTTCCAATCACCAGAGCGCAGTCGTCCACCAGGGATTCTACCAGCATTACGATTGGTAGACATCTTGTCCTGACACTGGCTACACGAAGATTGCACGCAGTTCCATCTAGCCATGGCAAGAATATCCCTTCTGATGAAGAGATTGAATCTGGGCTTCCATCGCTGAGCGTGCTATAGGACGCTGCAAACGAGCCCTTATCGTCATTGGACTTCTCGCGCAATCATAAGAAGATCGAGAATTGTGATACCACCAGTTGATTAGTTGATTGTTGACTAGTTGATCTTAATATAATAATGAACACATGATACTAGTTGAAGGCAGAGGAAGTATGAAAAGGCAAAGGAAACGTGAACAAAATGTAGCACAAGTGAGCAAAGTGAAGAAGCAAGAATAAGTCAAGAGTCGAAGTGAAAAAACTAGTCATTCAAATGATCAACTTGTTGTTCTCTAAGTCACGTAAACCTCCCTCACTTTCACCCCTTTCCCGTCTCCCGCCCGGTTCACTGGGATAAAATGCTAATTCAGAATCAATAATCATCCTTTATCAGCCAGAGTCTCGGCTCGAGTCGTGTCAGTGTTGGGTTAAGATTAGTCAGCGGGTAGGGGGTTACGGTAGATCATCATGGGTTAATTACGGTAGGGTCAGCGGGTGGTGGTGGTAGGTCACGGGAGGGCGTGGCTTCAGAAGGCAGCTGCCAGAATGGCTAGAGCGGCGAGGAAGGAGGCCATCGAGGAAGAGCTCGTCGTTCCCTGGGCTGCGGGC
This sequence comes from Pristionchus mayeri, assembly GCA_036245805.1. Lineage (NCBI taxonomy): Eukaryota > Metazoa > Nematoda > Chromadorea > Rhabditida > Neodiplogasteridae > Pristionchus > Pristionchus mayeri. The sequence continues at coordinate 31,643,326 of BTRK01000003.1, forward strand.
CTGCAAGGATACTGTAGTTATAGGGGTACTGCAGACTACCGTAATCATATGATACTCACTTGGCGGTTCCGCTGCTGGTGGTGTTCTTGGGAGCCTGGGTGGTGGTGGTGGCGGTAGAGTTGGAGGCGGTGGTCACAGCAGCAATCGCGTTTTTGGTGGTCAAAACAGCACCGGCACCAGCGGGGACGACCGGCTTCGCTGGGGCCTGAAGTGGTTTTGCATGAGTTACAGTACTCATTAGCACCAATGTACCAAGTCTGTACAGGGTATGGTACTCTGGAGGTGGAGGGCGAGGGGTGGAAACGTACCACGGAGGGCTTGACGACGGGCGCGGGGGGAACAGCCTTGGTGGTAGCGGGAGCGGCCGTGGTGGCAGCAGCCTGGGTGGGGGCAGCGGGGCTGGTTGCCTTATCCTCATCACTGAAGATGAGAAGTTATTACCAGGAAAGTGTGGGTACGGTACCGGTGGTACCAAGATGGAACCAGGGGAGGGTACGGTAGCAATGGTGAGTACGGTAACTCACTCCTGGGTCTTCTCCTCGTCGTCGTTGTCGCCTGCAGCAGCCCTCTTGACGCCGTGCTCTTCCTCCTCTTCGTGCGCTTCGGCGGTCAGGTTGACGGCAACCTGGAATACGGTAGGTTGGGCACGATAGGGTACGGTAGGTGGGACCAGGATACGGTACAAGGGCACGAACCGGGATTTCGACGGGGGCGGCAGCGACGGTGAGGTTCGCGTCGAGGATGCTGGACGCCACCTGGAAGGAGGTGGGTTACGGTAGGCAGAGGGAACGGTAGGGTACGGTAGCCGGGACGAGGGCACGGTACCAGGGCACGTACCGGGATCTCGACGGGGACGGCAGCGAGGGTGCGGTTCAGGGCGAGGTCGACGGCGGGTGCAGAGGCGTTGACGAGGGCATCAGAGACGATCGGGGAAGACACCTGGCATAAGGTGGGGTTACGGTAGGTGGAGGATACGGTAGGTGGAGGATACGGTAGGTGGAGGGTACGGTACTCACAGTCTCGTTGAGGTCGGAAGCGACGGCGATGGAGGCCAGAAGGGCGATGAGGGAGACGAGCTTGGTCATTGTGGGAGAGGAGAGGAGAGGGGAGACTGCCTTCTGAGGGGGAAAGGGAATGGAATGAGGGGGAGAGGCGAGGAGGCCGCTTTTATAGGGGCGACCGCTCCCCAGTTTTGGCAAATGAGCGAGTGAGAGAGACGAGAGGGAGCGGAGAGCGCGGTAATTGGATTAGGAAGATATCGATTCAAATTGAGCGATGTTGATTCAAATCGATCTACGTACGTGCGGAATGAGAGGGAGCGGGACGGATGCCAATTGCGAAGTGACTTTATGGATAAATAGGAGGCATAACTGTGAATAGGGTAGGGTTAGGGATACCTTTTGAATAAAAATGTATTAGGCATGTCATTGTATGAACATAGCCGGAATACAACATGTAAATTATTAATATTTTTAAAAAAATTATGAAAATTTCAAAAAAGATCTAACGAGCCATATATTCTTTAAAAAAACTGTTGTTGATGCTTCAGTCGAATAACATGGCAAGTGAATGATTCAATGAAAATACTTAATTTTTGTTTAAGCATTTTTTTCTAATGGCTCACTCCCGTTTTACATTACTTAGTGATACTGGCACCAATAATTATATTGGGGTGTCCAGAAAGTTCGTATAATTTTTTGTTTTTATTTTTTATTCAATGCTTTACAATTCTCAGTGACCAATGTATGCCCCCTTCTTTCTCACTACCTCCCTCCAGCGATTGGGCAGGGTCTCGATTCCTCTCTTCCAGAATGCGGGTTTCTTCGAGACCGCCCAGTTCACGAAAGCCCTCACAACTTCATCTCGATTCTTGAACTTTTTTCCTTTGCAGAAGTCAGAGAGAGAGCGGAAGCAGTGGTAGTCGCATGGGGAGAGATCCGGGGAATACGGTGGATGGGGAATCCTCTCGATCTTCAGCTCGTCCATTTTCTTCTGGGTCATCTTCGCTCGATGTGGGCGAGCATTGTCCATCAGAAGAAGAATTTTGCCCTGGTTCAGGAGTCTGGGAGGGACTCTGATCGCGACTTCTTCCAGTTGTTGAGAGAAGAGGTCGGCATTGATGGCGGTTCCAGTAGGAAGGATCTCGTATTAGATCGGAACAAGTAATGATAGAAAGAATCAGTGAATTTCCTCATTTTCTTCAAGGGAACGGGTTTGTGCTTCGCATCGGTGTCGAAACACTGTTTTCTCTTCGCTGGGTTATTATACATGATTCACTCCTCGCACATGTCTGTTATGGAATCTGTCCATCGAAGATCCGATCTACGATGGAGCGATTTCCGACAGTAATTCAACACAACTGTATCAAAATATCGGCTATACTTCACCACTTCAACAAGTGTAGAAACTACGAGACTGATCCAACCCACATCCTACTTAACGTCAGAGTGACGCAATACATTGTTGACAAACAGATTGCGCAATCACTGCATTTGATCGCGAATTGACTTTTTTCCGAAGCATTATACGAACTTTCCGGACACCTCAATAGAATAACTACTTTTTGCAGAGGCAGTTTAGTGTCTGAGAGAATTTAGCAGAAACCAATCCATTTATCGATCAATCAATCAATAATTGCCAGCGATCGCGTGGAATCCTCGCACTCCCACGCCTCTGGTCGCGTTCCATCGCAGCGTCATCGTATTGCCGGAGGATACGGTATTCAAATGACGATTTCTGATTTCTAGGTATGCTAGGTATGCTAGTTAGGTAATGCGCTACAGTGTTTTCATTCAAATGCGTCCATGAATCGTCGGAACTTCAAAAAAACGAAAAAAAGTGAATCTAAATTTGCAACTTCGTATCGAACCTTTCGCTTTCACGTCGATTGCAGTGGGACCCTTGTAGCCGTGGAGGCTGGAATATTTTATATTGGTCCGGGTGAATTATGATGAAGAAACCAGGCTTTCTCACTGGCAATTCAAAGGTACAGCTGGAGGCAACACTCTACATTTTCTTGTTCTCACTAGGGATTCGAACAGGAGTAATGAGCCCGTTAAAGGAGGACCAAATGCAAAATTCAATTTTTCAAGCTTTCATGTGCACGGCCTAGATCTCCCCAACGATAATAAGTTCTGAAATTTACTCTTTGATCTCCATTAAGAACAGAGATATTTGTATTAGGTTGTAACATAAGTTTTGTCGCATTTCGGAGGTTCACAATATTTCCATGAAGGATACTTCTCAAACATTATCAATGCCTGACCTCCTAGTATATGTTTGGGGTGTTCATGCACATTCAAACCATAGGGTAGAGCTGAACTGCGCACGCTGGCTATGCGAAAAATATTAATATGAACTGATTTAAATTTGGTGCAGATTTTATTAATTCGTTTGATCGGGTGCTAGTTCGCAGAGATGAATAATGAACCAAACTTCTACAGCATGGTGATATACCCCGTCAATACTCTTTCAAAATATACGCCAGATATGGTGCTATGTTGAGCGGAACCAAAGATATACTTCACTGAGTGTAAGGTTAGCCGCTGATTCGTAGCCAACTTGACCAACTCTTCTGAATCCAGAATTGCAACAACAGTGACTAACATAAGTGCGTTCAATTACCACTCATGGAGGTATAATTTATCATTAAACAAGTGAGAGAAAGAACAATCCATTTGTGGGAAATTTGAATTTTTATTAATTCAATTCGCGCACAATTTTACCAAAATTTGCAAGTTTAGGTGTTTCGAATTAAAGATTGTCATTCAAAAGCTATTTATTTCCAAACTTATCCCAAGTAGATACTAGTAAGGGAAGGGTTTATGGTTCGGATGGACACAACAAATCAGATATTGAACATGTGTGCGAGGTAGGAATATGAACAAAGTGCCGATTTCAGTAGTTTAATTTACATACCATCGTTCTGAATGGAGCCACTTATCTCAACAGAACCCAATCTACCCCAAACTTTGTCTGCACACTGACCACTTTGGGTGAACTATATTCCACCACTATTTGGATCTGGATATCTACTGAGAAGAAAATTCGGCTTGCGAATGTTTTCGCGACCGTCACCAACCATCCACATTATACAAACTCGTCTACATTTCTAGAATGATTTTCGTTTGTCATTATCCGTGAGTGGTTCAAAATTATGCACATATGTAGTACTTTACGCAAATCACACAAAATCGGCATAATTTATCCTTTTCAAGAAGAGCTGATGCGTGAAAATGATTTCTAATCCTTTAGTACAACTTTGTCTGACTAATGTGCCTCCTCAACTGCCTTGACAGGACTGAAGTAAAGCGCGTAAGAAAGAGTACGAAGGCCCTCACTGATGATGAATAACGAAATTGAGATTAAATTAATTCGAAGAATTTCTGAGGTTAAAATGCATAAGAGATTGGACGCGACAAAACTTATGTTACAACCTGATAGTTGGCGAGGAGCCAAATCAGGGAAAGCTCAGGCAACGAGCGAGAGAGCACGTGACTTGAAGAGAGTCTTCCTCTAATTGAAACATATTTCAATCGGGCGCGCGTTTGCCTTTACACCTCCTTTAAGCCTATCCCTCGCATGTTTACGCAATTCGATGAAAAGGAGCAATGGCTGAATCGTTACTTCGCATTGAATGGTAATCCCAGTCAAATCAAGGTCGAAGATTGCGATGGGATCACATCATTTATGTGTTATATCCGTCGCCTAATTTTTCTTTCTGTCACACGTGTTTTAGGTGATCGGTGACTTACAGATATGCTTTGCGGATCCATCACTACTCACACCAGTCATGTGCATTTGAACTCCATTTTTTGCCAGTGTGTTTTCTCGTTGCTTATGTTCTCATGCTACTTCTCACTTGATCAGCTCAGTTCCGTCGGTGTCAAAGACCGTCAAGGAATCACAGCACTCATTCGATTAGAAGAAGACGATCTGAAGCTTAACCTGAAATTTTTATATTTTTAAACATATTTTTATATTGGGGTGTTTCAAAAGTTCGTGGAATTTTTATTCGGTGGAACATAAAATTCGACGAATTCATTGTTCATCCTAAATGTCAATACTGTTGAATAGAACAACCATTACACAATCTCACAAACCATGGAATTTGCATCAGCTGTTCTCTCCTGTTTTTAAGAAACGATTATGTGAAGGGTACTGAAGTGACCCGACGATACGTTTTCGTCAATATTTGTTCATTTATATTTGGCTTCTTCTTAATGATATCATCTCAGTTTCTTCGCTGTTTTATAGCTCATGAATAGCTTAATATACATACTAAATCTGGAAGGAATCGATCCACTCCTATTTCTGCAAAAATAAATATACCGTATTGTTTCTGAAATTTTAAGATCACTTTTTCGATGCCAAGTCATGATCAAACAAACAAATGATATTATATTACCCTCTAAGCTCGCCAAATGTTCCTTCTACAAAGTAATAATAAGTACTACTAATTATCTCCAATTAGCGCATATTCATATCTGGGTTAGATATGGCCGCGTAAAGAAAGAACCGCAGATGTTACGTTTGAGTATGATCAGTTATGAATACTAGCACTCATAAAATACAAATCGTTGACACTAGTGAAGCACATTGTTAGAATTGTGGGATCATGTATTGTCCAACCAGATTGTTAGAGGAATAAAACCTTCGCTTTCCATTGCAGGAAAAATATTTTAGACAAAAACGTGTTAGCGGTCCTCTAAAGTATGTATAACATTAACTTTTGTTATAATTCGAGGAGAGCAGCTGATGCAAATTCCTAGTTTTTTTGATTGGTTAATGGTTGCTCTATTTAATAGTATTCGCATTTGAGATGCAACTTCAATTCGGCGAATTTTATGTTCTTCCGAAAAAATATTCCACGAACTTTTGAAACACCCCAATATATTAGAAAATTTAACAGCACGTTGAATACTAGAACTCAGGCTATGATGTTATCATTAATCAATTGGCTTAGAATACGTGAAGAATAGGCCCACCCTCTTCGAGATATCGGCCTCTCCGATGCGGTAGCTGCAGAGGGAGGCACCTCCGGGAGAGGGGAAGGAGGGAGAGTAGATCTGTAGATACGTGTTGGGCGGCAGATTGTTTCTGGTCACTAATTTGTGGTTATCCTGAATAAAACAGGCTTTTCGATACTTACATTGCTAATTAATTGTAAACAAAACAAAGATCTCTGCATACATGATCGCCGGATTTTTACTGCGCGTTGGAGGGGCATCCGGCAGGCTGAGGCTCGTCGTTGAGAATCACTGCTGCAATTTGAGCTTGAAATTCGGGACGTCAATTCGGGACTGTTCTGCCTTACCATGGGCTTCATGAATCATGATCCTCTTCGCCCTCTAAAAAGGATTCTTCGATAACTATGATGTATGTTTTTAGTGGTAAGGAGGAATAAAAACTCTGTATTTTCAACATTTTTTTGAGAGAGTAGGATTCCCAATAGTTATTGATTGTACGAGCGAATGAAGAGAGAGTTTATTGACGTCGACTCTTCATTCTGCACACTATCCGGAGCAATCTGACTCTCTTCAGTTTGCACGCTCTCTCGTCTCTCTGACCGCCGAGAGAGCGTGCAAACCGAAGAGTGTCAGACGATTGATCCCGGCCGGTCTAATGAAAGTGTATATTAGGTTGGTCCATAAGTTTCTGACTTTTTATTTTTCATAATTTCTCCTGGCCTATTTTGATTGCCTGCAATTCCTCTATAGCTTTAGTGACGTCAGTAGTGGTGGAGTACCGTAAAACATTTACATTGAATATAGCGGTTATTGAACGTGAGAAAATTATTTTCTTATCGAAACTGCCTAAAATAGCGTTTTTCGGTGTTTTTGGTTGAGCTCAACTTCTCAAATATTTGAGACCTCCTGAATCTGCCCAACATATATGTAGTAGGGCAAGAGTTGCTTGTTCAGTTAAACGTGAACTCGTCTTCATTGCGAGTGAGAAGAGAGAAACAACAAAACGTGCTGATTTCAATGTTTCAATTTCTACATCGCAGTTCCGAAATATCCTAATTACCTATTCATTTATGAATCTGCTCCTAAATATAAATATGTACAAGATATGAAGGTAGAAAATAATAAGCCACTATTGAGCTCTCGAGGTCGATCTATACGAGTACAGTGCCAGAAAATATAAAACAAGCATTTTTCAATTGCCGTAGTTTGTTGATTTGGCCAAAATTTTAAACGGGGATCCAGAGGACCAGAACTTCCGAAGTGTCAAATTATATGTCCCTGTAATAGGCTTCTCAACAATCCATTGCTTTCGTCTCGATCACTTCTGCCCTTGGAGTTACGATCAATTGAAAAGTATTGACAATCAAGCACGAAGTAGCTTTTGACTGCGAATAGTGTCATCCTTGCTGATCGAATTGGCCCGAGATTGCATCGGGTAAAAAGTATTCCCAAGCCTTCGTCAACTATGAATAACCATTAGTTGATTGGCTGAATAAGATGGACGGGAACGTCAAAATGTCCGTACATGAAAATAGTCAGAAACTTATGGACCAACCTGATAGAATAACACAGGTCTTCTGAGAGATTGCATTAAATTGAGACCCCCCTTTAACAAACTGTTCAAATTGCTTCAATCGGAACCCCAGTTTGGCGGTTGATGTACCTGAGGCCTAGTAACATTCAGAAAAGTTTCAGGAGCCGTGAATTGAAAATTGCCTAAAAGCCGGCTATCACCATTTTGAAAATTCGAAAATTCATATCTCCCTTCAAAGTTGAGTAATACAGTGCGCAAACCGGGGCGGGTAATTTGTCATTGGACCGCTACCCGCGAGCGGTGAACAACGAATGAGATTACCCGAGAACTCTCTCCGAAATCGATCAATTACCCGAGAACTTGTCTCAATTACCCGAGAACTTTTCTCAATTATCCGAGATAGTCGAGATGAAAGATGTGCAAAAGATCGCTGATTCTTCTGAATAAACGTATTTATCGGCAAAATAGGGTCTATCAACACATTGTTAGTAACGTGCAAGATAACGAAATATATTGGGGCATATTTGAACTAGAACATTTCAAAGAGGAGAAAATTCGAAGAACTTCTAATGCTTTCAACATTGTTAAACAGCCGAGCGGAAGTCTGCGATCAAAGTGGGTAAGAGTCTAAAATGGGCCATTTTTTCAGCTATGTTCATAAACTCACTTACAACCCAGACCCACATGAATGTTTAGCAATTTTGAAAACGACAGTTGTTCTTAGAATGTTATCCTCTATCAGATATGCTAGGTTTCGTTCCGACTTACTTGAGCAGGCACTACGTCGGATGAGAATCCACCGGATGAGAACCGAGAAATGGACCCTTCTGTAGGAGTTCACAGAAACATTTTTGACACTTTGAGGACCTACTGTGATCGTCCTACAGAAGGGTCCATTTTTGGTTCTCATCCGACCTAGTGCCCTTGAGCGCTACTAGTAGTGCACACCAGGGTATATTGAAAGAGCTGAATTTAATTCAAAGGGGTGCTTGTTTAATTAGGGAGGTTTGTACATAATTGCATAACCAAAGGATGATGAAGCTAGCGAGGGACAATATTGAATCCATGCTCCCAAGGATTAACTTCTTCATAAACATCAACGTGGATGTTCATAGGCACAACGGTCAGAATGCAAATAGGACTCAATAAGGACGTTTTGTGTGTATCTCTTGAACTTGTGATATTTGGGGGTAGTTTTTTTGAGTAAAGGGCTGAATGCGACCTGATATAACGACATTCTAGTTCAAAGCTTTTTCTCGAATTTTCAGCTAGAAAAAAATCATCGGTGCTATCCCGTTGAATAGGTCCATTAACCTTGTCTTAACGAACCGATTAGGGAAACATATATCGACAAAAGGGGAACAATATCTAAGAAGATAAAAGCAAAATATACAAGCATAACGTATCTGAGAGAGCGAGACCGGAAGATCGTTCCATAAAAATAGCGAGCAACCGATTGACGAGAGCGAGTGCAGTTGGAATGATGAGAAAATGATCTCGCGATCTCAAATGAATGACGACGAATCGCGCATTAGTTCAAGTCCACGAGATCAAAAGTTCTCGGGTAATAGATCGATTTCCCTCAATTGCCCGATAACTCTCTCCCTCTCATTCCTTGTTCGCGGGTACCCGAGGTGTCGGGTTATCTCACATTTCGAACTCTATTGAGTAAATGAGTCGTTAAAAAACTAAAATGATCCACTCGTCGAGTAGAATAACTTTGTTGTTAAAGAGAAATTGAAAGGAACACAAGTTAATGGCGAATATTCAAAAAGTTTTGATTTTGCGATGAGAAAAATAGAGACAAATTCATTTCCTGAAAAAAATATCATTACTACCTAAGAGATTATTTAAGATTCGAATTCTACGACCTTTTTTACCCCGGGGAAAATTAATTCCAAAAAAATCGCGATCGTAATATTGCGCTTTTTTCGCCGAGAACATGTCCGATCTCATGTTTTTACTCACGATTGAAAATTTCACTTTCTAATTTTTGTGTCGAAATCACTCAGATATATCTTTTCTTTCAATTGTCGATGCATACCAACCTTTATATGCCAATTCCCGTCGAAAAAACCGGAGATTTCAATATTTTCAAAAATCATGTTTTTCACCAAATTTTTCAAATTTTATGTAGCAAAACATGATTTTTGAAAATATTGAAATCTCCGGATTTTTCGACGGGAATTGACATATAAAGGTTGGTAAGCATCGATAATTGAAAGAAAAGATATATCTGAGTGATTTCGACAAAAAAAATATAAAGTGAAATTTTCAATCTTGAGTAAAAACACGATATCGGACGGCGAAAAAAAGCGCGATATTACGATTGCGATTTTTATGGAAGTAATTTTCCCCGGGGTTAAAAAAGGCCGTAGAATTCGAATCTTAAATAATCTCGTAGATAGTAATGATATTTTTTTAAGGAACTGAATTTTTCTCGATTTTTCAAATCACAAAATCCAAACTTTTTGAATTTTCGCCATTAACTTGTGTTCCTTTCAATTTCTCTTTAACAACAAAATTATTCTACTCGACGAGTGGATCATTTTAGTTTTTTTAACGACCCATTTACTCAACTTTGAAGGGAGATATGAATTTTCGAATTTTCAAAATGGTGAGAGCCGGTTTTTAGGCAATTTTCAATTCACGGCTCCTAAAACTTTACTGAATGTTACTAGGCCTCAGGTACATCAACCGCCAAACTGGGGTTCCGATTGAAGCAATTTGAACAGTTTGTTAAAGGGCACCTGCGATCTCTCAGAAGACCTGTGATAAAGTGATCGTAGTATCGTTTCTCGAACTCAAGCTACAATGTGCGCTATCACTATGCATGGTAAGTTCAAAATAAATTAGTAGTAATGATTTTAGTTAATTTTTGAAATCTTTTTGAGCATTTCTGATGCTGATCATCATTTGCGGACTCGCCTTTCTTGGAGCAGAAGTAGGGAAGGGCGGCAGAAACGCAGTCTCCACTCACCCAGGAACCTGCAAAGGTGAGATTGCATTGAATTGTATATGTAAATGCTCACCTTTCGTAGTATCAGTGGCCATCTTCATGCAGCCTCCCATCGTCTCGTCGGGTTGTCCTGAAAATCGCCAACTACAGTCAATTGGCATCACGATGCATTACCTCACATTACCTTCATTCAAACTTGAGACGTTGTGGATGAATAGGCTTCCAGTTCACCGATTATTATAATGTTATATTAGATTGTTCGGAAAGTTCCTTTCCTTTTTCATGTATGGGCACTATTCACTTCTCCTTTATTTAACCTTGACCAATCAGTTTAATTTTTTGTATTGATGTGGGCTTGGATACTCGCTATGACAACCAGTAGTACATGCATTTTCTATCAATAGATCTTGAGCAATGGAGGTCCGAAGTTAGCCTAGTCGATTTTTCTCCCAGATTTTTAACGGCGCACGTTTCTTTGCAGAACATAGATAGGTATGCAAATGACCCACCATTGTGAACACCGTCAAATAGGGTTATTAGTAAAAAAAAGCTGTAAATCTAGGACGTGTTCCTCAATCTAACGAAGAGTCCTTGGAGTAATCCGCACCACGATTTTTCGAGCATAATTTTGAACTTATTGTGTTTCACCTGGTCAACCTACAGACCAAACTGATTGTTATTTGAGAAGTACATTACATGGCTACTTGTTATCCCTAATTAGGTAGGAATCCAATTACGCATTTATGAGCACAATTTTTCAGAAAATGTATGCCGAAATTTGAATATCGAAATGGTGACATATTGATATCTCCCGTCTCGCTCGATGGTTGAAAGCCTGATTTTTCTTTGTTATCATTAGTATCAACTCTTTCATATCACATATTATCTGATTAGTATCGGTAGGCATCTAGTTCTCGGGAAAAAAATGACCCAGCAAAAAACACTGAAATTCTGCTTTTTCAGGTGTCTTTTTACATTTTCTAACTTTTGATATTTTCTCTAGCCTGCTATACGTCCGATATGTGATTTCAACATACTGTAGTATCCCACCACCAAGGCCCTAACGTATACCATAGACAAAATAATTGAGGTCGAATGCAACAAGAATTGGCATGAGAAAAATAAAAGAAAGAAACTTTCCGAACAACCTAATAGTTATATCATGACTTAGATGGTATACTTGTGGTTTGATTAAAAACACATTAGTCTTTCAACTGCTACTAAACATGATATCATATCATATCATGGTATCAATGCAGTGGTTGGACAACCATAATCGTTAACGTTAAACAGTCAACATTTTCGGTTTTCTTGAGTAATTTTGTCAATTCGTTCAGTTGGGTTTCAAAGTTAGCTCAAATATAATCTGCTCGGAAGATGGACAGTAATTGACTGGACGGCCTATGAAAAATCACATTCTTATCATGAATCGATGCCAGATGAGAGCCGACCACCTGACAGCCGAGTTCTGCCGAGTAGGCACTGCAAATAAGATACAATTAAAGCGTGCCATCGTCATATTTCCGAATTTCCCTTAAATCCGATGGAAATAAGGTCGCCTGTATCAATCATGTCATGCCTTATTAAAAAGTGAGGTGGACTGTTTTTTATCGACGGATTTCGTTACCTTGTCGATCCGGTCTTCAGCAGGAGGCAGTCATCCGCACTATTCGGCACCTCCTCGAACTCGTCCATTTCGCTACTGAAACTTTCTTCCTTTGTTCCAACTATTATTTTTGATAATTATCACTTGAGAAAATCATGCTAGACTATTTCGCAAGTTGCTGAACTAAAAAAAATCATAAGCTGCGATTCTCTAACATATCAAAACTTCTTTCACATGCCGGGTAAAAGGTGGATGAGAAGCATGACGTCATGCCGCGCCTTGATATTTCGTAGGCTTATGTGGCTTATGTGGTTTCAAAAAATCAGCTCAAAGATCGGATCTTTATTGTTATTTCTGCTTGAAAAATATAAAATGATTCGATCTTTGCAGTGATATTTAACAACACATTAGACAGTTTACTCACCACTCGGGTTCTTCCCTTCGCACACGACCCACTCGATGCCGAAGATCGTATTGCCCGACTCGTTCCACTGCCAGTCGTATTTGATAATGCATATAATATAAAACGGGCAGAACCATTATTTTGAGCGGCAGGGGCTGTTTGGCAAAACTCGTTTTCCGAAGAGCGATGAATCGCATAAAATAGATTTTTCAGAGGTTTCAATGTTTTCCGATAAATATGTGATTTCAAGTTTATATATTTCTGTGAATCGCATGTTCTGTACATGCGTTGTGCGTTTTGAATACAGTTCGTTTAATGATATTTTTTTCGAAAACTATTTTTTTATGTAACAATGATTTATTACATTATTTCAGTGTTAATGCGGGAATAAGAGTATCATGACAAAGTCTTCTTCATGGCAAGTTCTGGTTGAATTCCAACATTGGCCAATTCCAGGTGAATACTTATATTAATGCAGTCGGACATCGATCGAATCTGGAAATAGTCTTTACGGGTTTTACTGTATCACCACATTTCGCATCTCACTCCTCTCACTTGATGCGATTTTCAACTTGTGAAACGAGTCACCGTCCCTCCCTTTGTCCAAAAAAATCACTCCTTTGGTGGATTGAAACATAACTGAATCTACTCCCATCACTCCTCTCACTTGACGCGATTTTCAACTTGTGAAACGCGTCACCCTTTGCCATCCTTTATCCATCCCTCTCATTCTCTCATTCGGTTCAATATCGTCAGTGAGGGGCGGTCACCCCGTCAATACATGCAACGTTTCACCAACCTCGGTAATGATGTGAGTTTGCTCCTTTGAAATGTTCGAATTAAGATGGGTTAAGATATATCGGTGCCTGAAGAGGATCATAACAGGACTTTACGTACCGTTAAAATATTATTTATACAATATTGATCAATCGCAATGTTTATCGAGGTATTTTAATCCTTAACAATGCGGTTCTCAGGAGAAGATCATCTTTAAATTTAACTAATCATGGGAAAAAGGAAATAACACAGAAAAGATAACTCACGTCATTCCCGAGGTTCGTGAAACGTTGGATTTATTGACGAGATGACCACCCCACACTGGCGATATTGAACCGAATGAGAGAATGAGAGGGAGAGAGAAAGGAGGACAAAGGGTGACGCGTTTCACAAGTTGAAAATCGCGTCAAGTGAGAGGAGTGAGGGGAGTAGATTCAATTATGTTTCAATCCACCAATGGAGTGATTTTTTTGGACAAAGGGAGGGACGGTGGCGCGTTTTACAAGTTGAAAATCGTGTCAAGTGAGAGGAGTGAGATGCGAAATGTGGTGATACAGTAAAACCCGTAAAGACTATTTCCAGATTCGATCGATGTTCGACTACATTAATACAAGAATTCACCTGGAATTGGCCAATGTTGGAATTCAACCAGAACTTGCCATGAAGAAGATATTTAGCTGTATCCCTCAAAACACGAGATAAATAAAGAAATTAACAAAAAACGTGAATAAATTTAAAGAACAAAAGAGCATTACGATCTATTGAAATCAGAAAATAACAGAAAAATTAGCTAAATTGAAGTTGTGGAAATATTTCAAATAAGGAGCCAAAATAGTACAGCCTTTTTTCGATTTTTCCCGTTACCATAATTTTCCATCAAAATGTGTACCATTATACGGCACTCAGAAGATAAGATTTCGCAATCAGCCTCTGCCTTTCAAAAATATTAGTTTTGCCCGTTTTATATATTACGTATGTTTCAATATTACCCAACACCGTTCGAAAAGTTTGAATATGTTTCAAGGTTCATTCATTTCTTGAACAGCAAACAAATTACAATCGCGCTTCTATTCGGATACTATGAACAAACTATTTCATTTCTCGATTCATTTCAATCATATTTCACCTACCATGTAGTCATTATTCATGAAGAATAAGATCTTGTTAGCTGTATTCCAACTCTGAAAATCGATGAACGACAAAATTACTTCATTGTAGTTCCACTTCTTCTACAAATCATAATGGTCGAGGTTTAGAAAACAGCGTTATTATTGTATGATTGGTTTCGAACCTTGAAGCAGCGGCCGTCAAACCAGTCATCGAAACCGAATCCACCGCTAAAGTGTACGAAATACGAAACTAGCAAAGTCCCTAAAACTACCAAGGGACGGTACGGTCAGTAGAATCGAGAGGACGCTCATCACTCCAGAATAGATTGAGAATTCCTGAAATATTATGTGCGAGACTCCGCGTCTCAATGGATTGAAGCGTCTCGGAGATATTTTTACGACCCTTCATCTCTTTCTCTTATCAGGGAATACTCAGGGATAGAGTCTAGTGGGTCCTGCCAGATTTGTTGCTAATCTTTAGTCGAGTGCTCTCCAAAATTGGAAAAAAATGTGATTTTAAAATAAAGGTTTTTTTTGATAATAAAAAATAGTGAAACTCAACATTTAAAAGTTCATTTGCTACCACCCCGTTTCTTTTACCTGAAAGCGCGGGATGATTCAACAAGAGAAGGACGCCATTAATGTGGCGATACGGGCTATAATTCAGTCAATCGGTGCATTTTCGAGTTTGTTTCTAATTGCCTCTCATTTATTCTTAAGTGTTTCTTATGTTTACCATTATAGTTAAAATACAATTCTAGTTAGGAAGATATTCTTCCCTGTCTTCCCTTGTTATTAAAGTGAACAAAAAAAATAAATTCATGCAATGGAGGTACAATTTCATTTCTCGATTTCATTGATCAAATCATGTTCAGGTTAACTTTCCCGATCTTCCGGATGACCTGCTGCGAATGATTTTCACTAAGTTATCGACGGTAGAACGAGCTCCGCTAGGAACAACTTTTTTCGGCAAGAGGTTTTTCGACAGTATCTATGTCAAATGGGTAACCACAACTTATGTAGTAGTCAATGCTTATAAGCATCGTTGGTTCAGTATCCGGACACGTTCTTAATCTGCGGAAAATCATCACATGTGGAATACAATATTCGTGGTAATAACCAAGAAGACACATCTGTAACTATTTCTAAAATGAAGATTTTCCAAAAGGCAATAACTTCTACACTGAAAATTAAGGTTGATTTTTTGTATATATTTTCTATTTTTGGATATTTCAGTTTCCCATAGTGGACGGCCCTATAGCAGAATTTCAACATGTTTGGAGCATGGTACAAACGTTCACTTATGATAAACTCTTTGTCGAATTCGAATGCGATCACGGATTTGACTATGGGTAGGTTTCACATTTTACTATTTCAACTTAATTTCGCTTCAGGTTTACCCATTCTATCATCCGAGATAACACTTCTCTCGACATCAGCATTGGAAGGCACGCGGCCCGCGACCTCACGCTACCTCGCGCTTGGATTATGCCCAAATTGGAGGCGTCGATTCTTCATTTCTCCTTCACAATTCACCCCGTAATTGATGATTCGACACTTTGCCACATTGTTTCCTGCTCAAACATTGCAATTTTGCCAGAATCGAAAGAGTGCAGTGCAGAGGGAATCGTGCGCGCTTTCGAGGTACGAAAATGGTGATGCCAAATCGGCGTGCGCTCTCCTCCTTTCACACGCTCGGCCAGACAGAGCGAGAGAGCGTGTGAAACGAGGAGAGCGCGCCGATTTAGCATCACTAGTTGGCTATTCGGTGCAGAATTGTGATATGGCAAGCTTCCCCTCCTCACATTTCGCAATATGCGACGAGGAGAAATTGCGATATCGCAATTCTGTTCCGAATTGCCAACTCTAGAACAAAATATGAGAGCTTTAACGGTAAGAACTATTAAAAAACCTACTATTTTCAGTTCTTTTGCCAGTCGAATTCCGAAAATAAGAGTGTGGATGTTATTGTTCGCAAACGAGCTGTGCAAGAGATTTTCTATCGGATGAAAAATTTGCAGTTTGAAATGGGAAAATCATGTCTTCGAGACCGTCGGAGAAATGCTTTGTTAGAGGCTAAAAGAGCAAGCTATGAATTATATCGAATAGCCATGCGTAGGCATCATTTTGTTTGAATTCATGTTTTCGAGAAACTTTGCTTCGCACTTGTTTGATTAAAAAACCCAATGGTAATGGTTATTCATTTTTTTTGTTTTCATTGAACATTTCGGGAAATAAGAATGTTAGTTCTGTTGAATATGGAGTGTTGCACATTTCTCTCCTTCTCGTTTTCGTTTCATTCGAGAGAAGAAAAAAACCAGTATGGTAAACAGAGAGAAGTACGAGAGACCACGATAAAGCGATATTCAGAAAATTCAATCTATTATTTTCAATTTTTTTGTTGTTTCTCAATTTCTTAATGGGCGTCTTGAAGAGCGTTTGTAATAACTCTGTTAATAAATAACCAATAAATAGTTCATGAGAATTGCTAGAGTTATGTTTAAAACAGAGGAATCATGACAAGCTAATTGCTTGAAATCATGAAAATCGTAGCATGTTTTCTGAAAATCTTAGCATGTTTTCTTTAAGATCGTAATTTCGCAATTTAAAAATTACCATTTCCACAAAATAAATCTGACAAAAAACAAGGGGCCAAGCCGGTGATCGAAACCGGGACCTCTCGCACCCAAAGCGAGAATCATACCACTAGACCACTTGGTCGATATTTCTAAACGCGCGCATTCACGTGTGAATACACAATTCATGGAATTTACAGAACATGGAACTCAATTCTGTGAATCAACTCTGTGAGTACATATTGAGCATACTAATGATTGGACTAATTAATTTCGAATTCAAATAATTTCATGAGTTCGTCAATTGAGTTAAACTAATATGCCAAAAATGCGGATCACAGAATCAGGAATGATACTAGCTGCGAGATTGAAGTTGAGAAATCAGATTGCGAATCTGACCAATGCATTTACACTGTATGACGAGGTTTTTATAGAAAATATAGAGCCTTTCAACAAAATATCCAACAGCGGCAAAAATATAGGGCCAAGCCGGTGATCGAAACCGGGACCTCTCGCACCCAAAGCGAGAATCATACCACTAGACCACTTGGCCGATGTTTGGAGAGACGCTCGCACTTCACTTTCTCTTCAATTCTCGATCGGGAATGGTATGAGGGGATAGGGATAAGCAGGCGTTTTCTCATCTCCTACTTTTTTCAATTGAAATGCTGAATGTATGCGCATCAATTCATTGTAACTACTACTAATGACCAGCAATGAATTCTGAAGAAGTTAATTGATTTTACAAAAAAAGTCATATGTATCGATTTAATTAGAAAAATACAAATAGTTGGGATACCATTGCTTCTTTCACGACATTCACTAGATTTGACTGCCAGAGTACGTGGTGTGGAGCAAAACTCGAGATCGTATTTTTAGAAGATATGTACAGGGTGATATAATAGAGCGAAAAAGATTAAATTGCAACAACTCTCAATTGCTTCTTCGAGGTCGCCGCAATATCTGATCTTTTGATTTTTTTTTTCAATTTAATTATGTCCGCCATCCCAATTCGGAAGGAAAACCAGAGGATTAGAGGATGTACTTCTGGATTGTTTTCCTGATCTCCGATTCAGTTTTTCATATTTTTCCTTCTGGAGGAGCTGAATAGCGTTTTTCTGAGGTGGAATAACTGCATCGTTCTTCTCGAAGGCACATCCATTCCACCTGTTTACGACCCACAGTTTCGTTGTATAAAAGCCACGCAGCAGCTTTCTTCTCCACCTTCCAAGATGCGCCTTCTCTCCACTCTCCTACTTTCTTCCTCCGTGCTTCTCGTGGCATCTGGAGATGTGAAGTCGACTCCGCCCGTTCAGGAAGTCAAATCGACGCCCGCTGCAGAGGCTGCACAGTCCAGTGCAGCTCCTCTTCCCGCCGTTCTTCCTGCTAAGGTATGTATGGTTATAACTTCCCCTCTAGGTATGATACGTTGCTCCGTATTTCAAAACCATCCAGACCAATGAAAGTCTTCATGTAGGGTCACATTTCAGGTCGATAAAGAGCTTGGAGATCCCCGGCCTGAAACGAAGGTAATTTTGTCGTTTTGAATTAGTTCTAGAAGTTGAACTGTTCATTCACAGTAGTTCCATTATTACCAATTCACAAGCTGTCGAGTGATGAGGGGATTTATCTCACTTGAAGAATATAATTTTTGCTTAACATCAATCGTTACTTCAGGAGGTGAAGAAGGGATCTACAGACGAAATTACCGTCACTGGAAAGCCAGATGTACAGATTCTTCCCTTCGAAGGTGTACGTGGCTAGATTACTTCAATTTCCCCTATTGAACAATTGTTGTGTAAATCAGACAAGCTGAGCACAAGCGTTTTGCCGATTTGTTCACTTGCACAATGCATCAGGTAGACCTCAGGTTAGATGGGCTAGTGAGAGGAAAATATTGGAATTTTTGCTCTTTACAAAATACATTGAAATATTTTTCAGGCCGAGGTGCAAATTATGCCTTACAAGCCCAAGCCGCTTGTCATGCCCCTTGAAGGAGTGAGTACCACAATTGTGTTTGGGGGGAGAAGTCGATAATGCGGTACTATTGGTTACACTCCAAAATATACATTCAGATGAAATAAGGAAGTGGACATTGGGGAAGATGCGTGATTTTTAAATCAGACTGCAAGATTTTAGTGGCCTTTGTTTCTACATTAAGTTCAATAAACTCTTTAAAAATTTCAGAGCGAGGTTCGCAGTCCCAAGAAGGTCATGCCTCTTGAAGGAGTAAGTTACATCTGACAACTTTGTAGAAATAGGCACTAGGTCGGATTGAAATTATGACGTCATGCTGCGCTTAAAACTTCAAAAGCAGCATCACGAATTAGTTCTCATCCGACCTACTGCCCCGAAATAAGAGAGACAATTAGAATACATGGCATATTCAGAGCGAGTTCACGGGAAAACCCAAGTTCGACAAGCTTATTATGCCTTTTGAGACCGTGAGTGATTCATAATTGTGAATTGTATGTGGAAATCTAGGCATTAATGGTGGAGAATGTCACTGAGTGAATCCAAAAAGATCGCCTACTTAAAAACTATTTTTCAGAAAGAAAGTAAGTTCCTTGGAAGGGATGCTGAGAACTGGGCAAGAATCTCGGGATTGTTCAACTCGAGACCCTTGGTAAGAATTACGGTAGCATAATTAGCAATAATCGGTTACAATTCCAGATCAGACCCGTTCCTGGAAGCCTTCGCGCGGAGAGGGGATTGATAAACATCGAGAAGATCGATAAGATCGAAGTTACTGTGTACGGTTATAAGAGGGACGACTCTAACAAGCAGTAATTGTGTTGTGAACTGCTCAATTCGAGCACGATGAATGAATAAATAAATTATTCATGATTATAATATTGCCATATAATATTGTACAGGTTGAACAATTCTGCATTCGTGTCAAAATGACTAAATAAAACTGAAACTCCAGCTTGCAAAGTAAGTAAATATTTGTGCAATGCCAAGTCTCGTTTATCACGTCGTTCTTATCGTCCGTTATTATTCTGATTCACCATCTTTCCTCTTTCCCAACCCCATCTTGTTTACTGATAAGTTTTCATGATTGTGTAGAATATTCTCGTCCCTTGTTCCCCTCCTTCTCTGAAAGTAACACATTTAGTTATTTTTCCTCTCTCTCTCTCCTGCACATCAATTGAACGTATTTATTTTGTTGTGTTGCGTTTGCGCTCCAGCTGACACTATTTTAAGAAAAAAATATCAATGGAATCGACAGGCCGAAAGAATGCGCAACTAGCAATTGTAAGCCTATTTTTGAGCCATAACTCCAGTCGCGGTACTAAATGGGGTTCAGTAAAATGAGAGAGCGTGGCGAGTGGAGATTGTCCCTCTTCCATTCCCACACTCTCTCATTCTACTAGTAACTCCATTTAGTATGACGGCAGCTTGTGATCATCTTTTTCAGAAGGGTCTCGATCTCTTCCTGAAGACTGCCGCGGCCGCAATAGGACCTCCCTCGGCGAATTTCAAGCAAGAAACAAAGTATGGGCACTTCTTCGAGATTTGGCCCACCCCATACCCTATCATTTCCCTTTTTTCCCCATCGCAGAAGAGATGTGTGACCAAAAATCAGGGAGAAGACCTAGAAATGAGCGCGGTAGGTGAGGAAGGGGGGGGGGGAATTTCGAAGAAGTGGCCAATATGTTTATTTCGCGGCTCCATAATCGATGGACAGCAGAATCTGGAACATCAGAGTATAAAATCGCATTCATTCTCAGAGAAGTGACGTACGACGACGATATTTGTGAAGATGCATGCGTACTAGTGGAAAAGTCCTCCACACAACCAACTTCAGACACTGTGAGTCATTCATAACAGAATCACAAAATTTATCAGAAATGTGCTATTAGAGCTGATCTGTGGTTTAGGCAACCCATTGTGGTTTAGGCAACCCAATACTAAGATTCACCTATTGAATCTACTATTCACGAATTGCAAATGAGATTATTCCTAAAGTAGCAAACTAAGTGCTAACTATTGCAGACAGATAAACCCCTCAACGATGAAGCTATCCCATCCGCTCCCTCTTCATCTCCAGACGGTTCCTTCGTCATCTTCCGCGACGTCTACGACAGGGCACGTGCGGTGCGCGTGCCGCAACTGGTGGTGCGTTTTCTCAAACCTCGCACATGCACACATAATGCAATTTTGTAGGTAGGAGCGATATCATTCGAACCGGCTACGCTCGTTCTCGCCTTTATCTCCCTGCTCATCTTCGGAATAGTCGGACCATTTCTGGTTATCCTCGCGGCAATTACTCAATCTAGTCCGGTTCATGATTTGACCGTCCCTAACCAGATGCCGTCCAAGGCGCCTAGTGAGACCAAACCTGAACTTGGCAATAATGAACCACCTCCGTATCCCTGGTGGATGCCCAAGACTGTTACTGCCCATTATTAGCATCACTCGCCCTAATTTGTTTTTCTCGATGAAATATTCGCTTACACCAATACTCCATTCTATAGAAAACAGTGATTGCATGTGAAAATTTATCGTATGGCTCTAAGCAGAGGAATACCAAGACTTTCACTGCATATTTCTAGCCACTTGAAATAAATTAAGGTCATGGCGAGAGTTCACAATCGAGTGCATGAGCAAATTGATGATAGAGGTTGTTCTTGATAAGTGACTCAGCTGGCACTCACATTAATTTTGTATGTTCCACCATTCCACACTTACGATGTTTAGAACAACAGCATTTGGAGGGAAATTCATTTGAATATACTTCATATTAGTCATTCATTAAATAGTACTTGATTATCGCTCTTGACAATATATGTGCACTATGAACAAGGATGACAACATACTTTCCGATGAAGTGAGTTTTTTCTTATACTTAGCAACGTATAATCAATCAATATATTGTATCAGGAATATGAGGAAGAAGCATGGCCCGACGATTACTTCGACTTTGAACGCATGGAGATTGTGAATCAGGCCGAAAAAGTGAGAAAAATCGTAAGCTTATTATTTAAGAAATACGAGATGTTGTGTTCATATGAAAAACGAAAAACTACTAGGAGTTGATGTGCTTGGCACTACAGTCAATATTCATTTCAGACAATCTTCTCAGACCTACCAATGGACATACTCCGGAAGATAGTTGAACCCCTCGATCTGAGAGACCGGTTAGTCGTTTTTTGATTTATCAAGAGCGACATCACAACTGTTCTGAACCCCGCCTAGTGAGCAATTTTTTCAATCCATATTGCTACTCGCAGATTCCGACTCTCCCGTGTCAATCACACTCTGAAGGAAGCAGTTGCAACGTCAAGATGGTTTGCTCTCGGAGATGGAACGATCACTGCGTCTCTTCCAGCATATGGAAAATATACGGTGAGACATTTGATACCTCTCCTTCTTATGCGATCTCTCTATCTGATCCGATGTGTCATTTCTTGCAACCATCTCCAATGCGCAACTTCCTCATCTCTCCACTTGCAGGTACAAGTACACATCGGCGGTTTGATTACAATTCAAGAGCTGGAGCCGCTTGGCGCACAGAGACAAGCTTCTGGAAGCATATCGCCGAACTCTGCCTCAGTTTTTCCGTGGTTAAAGCGCCTGTTTGGAAAACTATATCTGAAGAGCATCCAACTGATGTGAGATAAATCAGTGATTTGACTAGAATACCACAACAATAAGATGATCACCGATTCTAAAATTTCTTGTTTTTATGATCCCGATTGCGTAAGACTCAAACAAATATTGGCACACCGAATTTTTCGAAAACTTGGGTGAATGGGTTTTCAAGGGTGCAGATCATCATGCTCAACTTCATTTTGCACCATCTCGATCGGCTGAGCCAGGCTGCATGTAGGCTGCATCTACATGTGTTTCCATAACTCAACAACCGACTTATGAATCGACGCCAAACTTTTACAGGGGTAAATATAGACCCATAAGAAGCTGAATAAGTCGAAAAGTCGTAATGCTTATCACATTAAATATCAGAAAATTTAATTCTCAAATATAGGGCCGAAACTAACGACAAGAACTGCACAGGGAGAAGCGCCTTGCTCTGGCGATCATTTTTCGTATGCTATGTAGGATATTATAACTAGACATATTTTTGTTATGCACTGTTTTCTGACGATTTTATCAGTCGTGAACTGCGTCTAATGCTCAGAAAGTGTAGAATGAGGGTATGTTTCAATCTCATAGTCGACAATTTAATTAAAAATTGAGCAGAACAAAGGAAATCCGGTTCATTCTACACTCACAGAACATTAGACGCAGTTCACGACTGATAAAATCGTCAGAAAACAGTGCATAACAAAAATATGTCTCGTTATAATATCCTACATAGCATACGAAAAATGATTGCCAGAGCAAGGCGCTTCTCCCTGTGCAGTTCTTTTCGTTAGTTTCGGCCCTATCTTTGAGAACTAAATTTTCTGATATTTAATGTGATGAGCATTACAACTTTTCGTCTTATTCAGCTTCGTATGGGTCTATATTTACCCCTGTGAAAATTTGGTGTCGATTCATAAGTCGGTTGTTGAGTTATGGCAACACGTGTAGATGGAGCCGACATGCAGCCTGGCTCAACCGATCGAGATGGTGCAAAATGAAGTTGACCATGATGATCAGCACCCTTGAAAACCCCTTAACCCAGGTTTTCGAAAAATCGGTGTGCCAGACCCTGCGGGATATTGTTCGACTCTTACAGAATCGGGCTCTTATCTGTTTTTTTCTCTACTATGCACTGAGTTAGCGCAACTTGGCCGGCAGCCATATACATTAGGAGGAATTGATCAGGGCAAAATCTAGGCGAGAGTGCGGCGCGGGTTTGTTGGCACTCCTCCTTTAACCTAATCACATCAGATTTCCTTCGACAACGACCTTCTTCTGCCTTTCTTCGAATTCTTGAAGGGCGTCCACATCGACAATCTATCCATCTGTCCTTGGTTTAAACCTCCTTACCAGTTTACGGACAGGCGCGTTCTTTTTAATCAATAACATGTAGAATAACACTAATTTATCATAATATTTGGCACAAGGGTATATGTTATGAATACTTAGGATATCAGTAACATTAACGATATCACAATTAGGCATCAAATGAGTGAGAGTGTGAATGCGTACTGAACATTTACATTTAACATATAATTTTAGAATACGCGAACTCATACGCAAATCAGGCAAATGCACAATCTACATGAATACGGCAAAAAAATTGCCAGTGAGTCAAGCACAATTACTGGCTATTGATTGGCCTGTTCTTCTATCCACAGGAGATTTAAGATGGGGAGAAGAGGTAAGAATGAGTAGTATAATCGGGAGGGGGGGGGTGACATTTGCACAACGGACATTTGTGCAACAATTCGCCGGTCGCTTGCGATTCGAAGTAGGAACGTGGGAGTTGTTTCATTGTGACCAGTGTGTGCTCCCTTACATTTCAATATATAAATCTTATTACCAGGCGATCTTGAGTTTTACTCCAAATCAACGTGTAGGGGGTCATGGAATGTGCATTTCAATGACCCCCTATAAATTGAAACTCATGATCGCCTGGTAATAAGATTTATATGAAAGAAATCGCGAGAGAATCGAGCACTCAGCGGCGGTGAATTCAAATTTGTCCTATCTGGCTGAAATTTTAGTGAGAAGTTTTTTGGATGATGATCTTTCAAACTGCGTCGTCAGAATTTTTATATCTGTCGTCATCATCGAGATTCAGAAGGTCAAACTTGGCACTATCACTTTTCGACATTCAAATCGCGCTCACTTAAATGATCATAAATCGGTTTAAAAATACGATAGAAGGTCGTTCTTTGTTTCATAAGAAAGCTACTATCATTCTCTATAACTTTTATGTTGACGATGTCATTCGTTGTGCTCGTCCTGGTTCGGGGTTGTTGGGTTCACTAAAAATGGCTGTTCTCAAAACATCGGAAAAACATCTTGAGATCGGGTGCTTTTTTGATTGACCCTATGGTGAGCTATCTTGTGCCCAAAAAGCAGGCAAATCGAGATGGGGAAAAAAGTGGGCTCACTTTTTGTACGGTGACCCCGAAATCGGTCCCTGACAGCAATACTTCCAAAGCTCTAATTGGCTGCCATTGGTTGCAAATACATTCAAAAACATCAAAAACAACATTCTAAGTTGTTTACCCAATAGCTGTACCACTTTCATCTGTCGAAATTACGGTAGGACCTCAAATTCAAAAATCGAGATGTTGATCCTCAAAAACCTATGGGATGGGTGCTACTGCTCTAAATAGGTTCAAAGCCATGTAGGAACATCCTTTGAAACGTCTCAATCAAAGTGGGTACGTATAAAGACGCTATTTCATCGGCTGGAATCAACGAAATGCACAAAAGTGTAAATCGGTTCAAAATTGACATTCGGACCTGCCCCTAGGCTAGAACTGTAGAGAACAACGAGCTAAACATTTTACCCGTTGAAAGTGAGCTTCTATCTTTTCGTTTACGTGAGCTACAGAGCCTAGAAATTGACAGAAATGGGCGGTCGAGGCGCGCAATGGAGCGCTAAATGGAGGGGAGAGAGAGGGAAGTCAGGCAGCGAGAGCGGCAGACGGTTAAAGCACGCGCTCTCGGGGGATTCTAGCCCATTTCTTCACAACTTCTAGGCTCTATAGCTTTCTTCAACGAACAGATAGAAGCTCATTTTCAACAGATAAAATGTTTAGTTCGTTGTTCTCTACATTTCTACCCTAGGGCAGGTCCGAATGTCAATTGTGAACCGATTTAAACTTTTGTCCATTTCCTTGAATCCAGCCGATGAAATAACGTCTTTATACGTGCCCACTTTGTTTGAGACGTTTCAAAAGATGTTCCTACATGGCTTTGAACCTATTTAGAGCCGTAACACACATCCCATAGGTTGTTGAGGATCAAAATCTCGATTTTAGAATTTGAGGTCCTACCGTAATTTTGACAGATGAAAGTGGTACAGCTATTGGGGAAACAACTTAGAAATCCAAAATTGAGCAAACACATATTTTAAAGTATCATAACGTATCTCTAATTACCGTAGAATCATTTTATGATCGATTTGAAATTTTTAGAAAAATGTCTTAAAATTATTGAAAAATGTTTGACCTAAGGAACTGGATCTGACCCATGGAACTGGGTTACGGTAGTTACCTGAGTACTGTATAATTGATTGGACACGGTACCAAGACTTTTTTTAAAATAAAGTTTGTTTGTGATAATCGGGGTTTACGGTAGTGGTATACGGTATCTGGTGGTACTTTACTATCGATTGGGTACGGTACCTAGTCTTGACCTACCATTGACCTACCGATCGAATTTTGACCATGACCCCCTATTCAAGGTTCAAAACTAGGATAATAAATATACTTCCGGCTGCCTAGAGTACGGTAGTTTCGGAGTGATCGAGAAGTGACTTTCTAACATATTTTGGACGATTTCGCAAAAAAAAAAGTTTTCTTTTTAATTTTTTATGTGAATAGCACGCACGCTGCTCTAGATAATAGAGAAATAAAAAGTGTATCTACCTACCCTTCTAAATTAATTAAAACATTTTGAAAAAAAATTGTTGTTGTTTCTTCAAGAGTTGATGTCCAATGGTTCTAAAATTTGGCACTTATAATCCATGGAATATTCGTGATTTTTCGAGACATTAGTCATTCACATCGGATCCGAATTGGCATACTTCGAAATTTGGATTCTATGAAACAAGTGTGTCCTATTTTGCCGAGAGTGATCTAGAACACTCCGTATGTGGTACCCGAGCTACGCTCGTCGAGTACTACACGTACACGTGGGTACATTTAGGGCGATTTCGATTTTTCGCACTTTGCCAAGCATTTGTTCACTGAACCAAAAAGTATCTCATAAAAATTCTGACCACGCAGTTTGAAAGAGCATCATCCAAAATACTTTTCGCTAAAATTTCAGCCAGATTGGACAAACTTGAAATTCTCCGCCGCTAGCCCCCCTAAAATGCTCGATTCTCTCGCGATTCCTCTCATATATTGAAATGTAAGGGAGCACACACTGGTAACAATGAAACAACTCCCAAGTTCCTACTTCGAATCGCAAGCGAACGGTGAATTGTTGTGCAAATGTCCGTTGTGCAAATGTCACCCCCCCCCCCCCGATTATACTACTCATTCTTATTTCATTCACCACACGACCTAGTAGGACTGTCTATGGTTCATTGCAACTTCGGAAATCCTTGCATATTTCGAAATATGTTTAACAATCCCTGATGTCTAGATATGGCGTAACACTTTGATTTATTAATGAATAAGTGTCACGTCTCGGTTCAGGCTACGCTCTGTCAGCCTTTCTTCGTAGAGCTCGTCCGCAGGGACCACAGCATTTCCGGATTCTCGGCTGTTTTTACAGTCGATGCACTCGCTGACGTCATCGAGGTGCTGCATTATTTATTCAGATGGTTCCGATACCCATTCAGATGGTCTCTTCATCCAAAAGCAATCAAATAATAGACATTCGTAATATAAACTTTCAAGTGTGTCAAGCATATGTGAGCAGTTTGTCCGGAGTAAGGCCCATAAAGGTGAGCATCTACATTGTAAATATGTCAATATAAGCAAAACATATGCCAGAACAAAGGTATTCGTGTATTTGCATCACGAATTTTTGATTTGCAAAATGCATTTGCAGATCGGGTGTCTGATGCCGCTCGAATTTCCGTGGTTCAAGGGAACGGAAGTCGTAATGTACAGACATCGGGGAGCGATGATTTTCTTACGATGGATATACGGAAGAGAGAGAAGCTGCAGAATAATTATTGGGAGTAAAAATGCAGATTTCAAAGATTTGAAAAATCAAAATGATTGTTTTGTCAAATTGTTTATGTATACGAGCAACAATGACACATAATTAAAGATATATTAGGGTGCCCATAAGTTTCCGGTCATTATGAACATTTTGCTTTCTAAGTTAGATATCTAATCTAACAACATTCTACAATAGACTATTTGAAAGTGTGTGATACTACTTTCAATATAAATCATTAGACCAGCATAGCTGGTTCTTTTGGAGAGTGCTACAAATATTTGAAACAAATATAACAAAATCCAAAAAATGATTTTTTTGAAATATTTTGCTAATGGATGTGAGTTGAAATGCAATTATAGTCTTCAATTAATACACACATCTATTCAATAATTTCAGGAGCATTTCTGATATCTGGATTTGCTTTGCTTCATCGATAGGAAATTGTGTTTTTTACAAAGTGTCTTCAAAGGCATTGCTTGGTTACGTTCTAAAGACAACCTCAAGAGGGCACTACAAAAGTGTCTGACCTTCTCAGAGGAGTCAGACTCAGTTCGTCGACCAACGATTGGATTCCTCTCTGGGAGATCTTTCAGATTCTTTTTTGAACGAACAATTTGGTTGAAAATGACGTTTGTGCTCTCTCGATAACACTTTCTGCTGGAATCGCTTCGGAGTCTAGTGAGCGGGGCCTAGATATAATAATATATATTATTTTGTGATTCCGATTGTGTTGTTTATGCATGTTTTAATGGATTAGCTATATATTTATCTTTATTATTCACTGATTCTCAAGTTCATCCATAGATCGGAAGAAGCTATTCTCATTCAGACGACAAGCGATCTTGTTTACTATCATCCCATTTGAAGCGATCCAGTTCTGAAACATATAATTGAAGCATTTGCAGAATTAAAAAAAAAACAATATATGTGAGGCTATGATGTTGTAATGGAT
Organism: Pristionchus mayeri; assembly: GCA_036245805.1. Lineage (NCBI taxonomy): Eukaryota > Metazoa > Nematoda > Chromadorea > Rhabditida > Neodiplogasteridae > Pristionchus > Pristionchus mayeri. Next base: position 31,671,966 of record BTRK01000003.1, read on the forward strand.
AGCAAATTATCGTTTCCAATTAGTGATTCGTATGTGGGAAATTACTATGGATCAATGTATGTTTTTTTTTCAAAATGTTAGTTAAATTCAATTTGCATACTCCTTTGTAGCAGGAGAGATGGGCGGATGGGATTTTGCCAGTAATCTTCCTTCGGGCGTTTCTTTCATTCGAGTTCAGTCCAAGAAAACTGGTTAACACGATTGATTTCCGGGACTGAAATATGGATTTTCAATGACGAACGCAAAAATTGTCTCTATGATCAATGATAATAATAAAACAAACATGTTGGTGTGCTTGTATTATTACAATAAAATTTATTAAAATAAAGTTTACCTGCACTTAAAATATATGTCCCTAGGACATGTTTTCAGTGCGGGATCGAATTTCATTTTATCCTGCGCTGCAGTCGGTACACGATCTTCTATATTTTTGCAGCAGATCTTTTTCACTTTAAATTAGTACTAGAGCAAAATTGTATATTGTTCTCACATCCTAAGTGATCAAAGAGATAATCGAGAGTTCCTGGAGATTCCCCGTTTGTGATCACGACTGCAAGGGAAATGATGATGGTGAAGAAGAGGAAATTCATTGATTATTTGCACAGGATGAGAATGTGCAGAACTTACGCGCTTTTACATTGAGCAATGATCAAATAGTAAACTCGGTTTATTCATTCAATACAGTAATTGATTTGATTGGGCAACGTTATTTTCACAACAATGCTTCAACCCATCAAATTGCTCATATCTTTGCTTTTATTGACGAATACCTCGAATAGCAATAGATCTGCATACCGACATACACATCTGTTTTCAGGGTCCTGAAGAAATATACACGTCTTCTAATCGCATTCGGGAAATCTCCTAATCACTAATCGCATTTGCTAATCAATGTAGGAGCTAATCGCATTTCCTTGTTGTAGCGATAATGTTTAATAAATGAAACAAAAAAAGCAAACATCATGCATCTAATGGGATTGTGTTATTTGTGCTCGTTAGATGCTTGATTAAGGTTAAATTCTCAACAAATTTGAGCTGCATAAGAAATATATGTAAACAAATCATGGTCAAATAGTTCGAAGTATTGTAGACGATATAAAAACAACTGTCGAACTTTACCGCCTACCTCAAAAGATTTCGAACTTAGAGAAGATAATGATAGTCAAGGATAAATGGAGTCGGTGTGAATCAGATAATTCGCAGATTATATAATTTAGTATGATAACATTCAATAATCATTCAAATTGTCTACAAATAAATTACGAATTTTGTACACAAATCGGATAGCACAGTCTAATACAATTTCTGATTATTTTAAGTTAAGCTATAAATAGTCCGAATTTTTAGCCAGATCTCACATCGGGACTGTTCGACATGAACTATATAGGAGAGACTATCTGAGTGAATGAAAATATGCTTGGCACTAGCGAAAAATCGAATTCCTCCATAATTGGTATACATGTAGTGCTTGGTGAGTATTGCTCAGGCATAGCTTATTTAGTGGTCTAAGTCGCGCATAGAGTAATGAGATACAACTTTGTCCGAAAACGCAAATTTTCGAAATTTGCCATTTCGCTATCGATCAGAACGAGTTATATCTCTAAAAATGCGCAATATTCAGGAGATCGAACCTATCAATTTTCATATGATTCCGATACAGTTGAGAAACAATGCAAAATTCGAAATATTTGACCTTTGCTCAATTTTATCTCCTTCAGATAGGTAGAGTTGGACCATTTTTATTTTTTGCATTTGTAGCTCTGGGTACTAACTAACTAATAAAAAATTTAAATTAAAATCAAAAAATAATGTTGGGAGGAATCGGCTAACAACGGCCGGAAACTTGAAATAAAGCCAGTTTATGATAAGCTCAACAACCTACCGTATCCCAATCGAACCTTAGGAAATAGGTTCTAGAGAGATCCGACACATAGCAAATAGGTTCTAGAGAGATCCGACACCAGCGCGCTTATGTTTAATAATTTCGAGAAATTACGGTAGTTTATTAACATAAGCGCGCTGGCGCGCGCGAATGCATATCGAAATTTTATTCATGCTGTTGGATTCCCCTCACCGAGTACTACGTGCAGGATCCCTCTGGAACCCATTTCCTAAGGTTCGATTGGGTACGGTAGGTTGCTGAGCTTATCATAAACTGGCTTTATTTCAAGTTTCCGGCCGTTGTTAGCCGGTTTCTCCCAACATTATTTTTTTGATTTTAATTTAAATTTTTTATTAGTTAGTTAGTACCCAGAGCTACAAATGCAAAGAATAAAAATGGTCCAACTCAACCCATCTGAAGGAGCTAAAATTGAGCAAAGGTAAAATATTTCGAATTTTGCGTTTTTTCACAACTGCTTTTATCGGAATCGTATGAAAATTGGTACTTTCGATCTCCTGAATATTGTGCATTTTTAGAGATATAACTCGTTCTGATCGATAGCAAAATGGCAAATTTCGAAAATTTGCGTTTTCGGACAAAGTTGTATCTCATTACTCTATGCGCGACTTAGACCACTAAATAAGCTACGCCTGAGCTATACTCGCCGAGTACTACATGTATTCCAATTATGGTGGAATTCGATTTTTCGCTAGTGCCAAGCATCTACACAAAAATGTTCACTCACTCAGATAGTCTCTCATAGTTATGAGTGACTATCTGAGAGGATTAAGCATGTGCCGTACAACGAAAAATAAAGTCTCAATTTAAAGATTGTCCTAGGGGTAACTTTTCGCGTAGTGTTCGAAAATGGATCTTAGAAAGCCGTATCTCTGACCCCTCATTTCCTGTGTCGCGCTATACTTGGGTGGTCGGATTTTGTAACTTTTGAACGGCTCATCCAAACCTCACAAATGCATAGTAATTCTGAAATGACTCGACGAAATAAGCATTTTTACTGTTAGAAGTGAAGAGCTAACTCATCTGTGAAAAAAGTTTAGGCCATTGGAATTCTCAAAACGTGTGCCCGGAAACCTTATCCTCTGAATGCCCCTTTTTGAACATGTTCATTTTATTTTACGTGAAAAGTTACCCCTAAGTGCATATTTTTGCTCCAAATGAGTGGGATGCATGGGGTTTCCCGCTTCGATGGATACGAAGTTGTGTAAAATCTCAGTATAAATATGTATTTTTCAGGCGAACCATAATGATTTCAGATCATTATTGAACAAATATTTACTATTCAATAATGTAGACGTATGATTACGCTGAAAAATGTGGAGTTTCGCACATTCCTAAAAATCGATTTTCAAAACTTCGAAAAATCTCCATTTTGGCCGTCGCTAACTTTAAAACTACAATTGAAATATCGCAAGTTCAAAGTAATTCGTATAATATGTACCGATATTAATGAGAAAAAGTTGTATAGAGGCTCCCAAACATTGTGATTTTTGAAATATTCTTGCATGAACATGGGATTTTGAAGGTTCCGGATTAGAAATAAATTACAGTTCGAAAGAATTTTCGTGAAATTTTGAGCAATTTTCACTTATTATTGTTTTTGAACACGAGATTTGTCAATTGGCACTGATCAGAGTGGGTTATGCGTTGTTTTCCAAATTTCGATTTTCACATGCTAAAAATTTTGAAATTTTTTAGATCGTTGAAATTTAAAATAACGCACACGTTTGCCAATCACCTTATAAGCCAACATTGTGTAAGACTGAAATTAGTCGAATCCCCTCGCAAATACATATTGAATTTTCATAAATAATTTTTACACACTCTCAAAGCAGCGTTTCCATGCAGGAATATTGCAAAAATCACAATGTTTGGGAGCCTCTATACAACTTTTTCTCATTAATATCGGTACATATTATACGAATTACTTTGAACTTGCGATATTTCAATTGTAGTTTTAAAGTTAGCGACGGCCAAAATGGAGTTTAGAAAGTTTAGAAAATCGATTTTTAGGAATGAGCGAAACTAAACATTTTTCGGCGTAATCATACGTCTCCATTCTTGAATAGTAAATATTTGTTCAATAATGATCTGAAATCAAAAAGGGGCATTCCGAGGATAAGGTTTCCGGGCACACATTTTGAGAATTCCAATGGCCTAAACTTTTTTCACAGATGAGTTAGCTCTTCACTTCTAACAGTAAAAATGCTTATTTCGTCGAGTCATTTCAGAATTACTATGCATTTGTGAGGTTTGGATGAGCCGTTCAAAAGTTACAAAATCCGACATCCAAGTATAGCGCGACACAGGAAATGAGGGGTCAGAGATACGGCTTTCTAAGATCCATTTTCGAACACTACGCGAAAAGTTACCCCTAGGACAATCTTTAAATTGAGACTTTATTTTTCGTTGTACGGCACATAGGTGCAATTGCTTAGTTCTCTCAGATAGTCACTCTTATCTTTTACTTTCTGGTGCTATACAGTGTGTCCACCAATGGTAAACAATTTACACTAATTCGTCATGTCTTTAGATATCGAAAAAATAGTAATAGAAACCTACAAAGATGTCCATTCAGCTCGCATTTGCTGCGAAAATAATCTGGACACCATAACCGCCGACGAAAAGAGGAGCAATGTCACATTCACACCCGCACTTACACCTTGCCTGAAAGCAACAACGATCACTTGCAGGTACTTTTCAAATTATATTTCTTATTAATCGTATTTTATTATTGTGTCCGATAGAGGCGTTGCATTCGCCTACTCTATCGATTATCGTTTTAATCCATTCGCTACACTTGTTTCAGTTCGGTAAGTGCCCGTGCTGATAATGCCCGATGGGAGCGACTTAAAGGTAGATGTGAAACCCGCTGTCGCTAAATGTGATGATAAAAACGGAGTGAGTACTTTTAAACGTCGATTGTTGATATTTTTCATTCATATTCATCGTTTATTTTGATGCATTCCCATGATTCAGAATTGGAAGTTCCGTGGGTCAGTATTCAGTGCTGCCTTCTGCATTATGCCACAGGACTGGACCGATTAAGCCATCCCTAATTTATGATGAATAAATATAATTTGTATGTGAATACCAGAGCAGGACAATACACTTTTAAACACCCGTTGATGAAGTGGTTGCGATGCATTTTCATGAAAAGCTGTTTTTTTTTATTTCAGCGTGATTCGTCTACCTCCAGACTCACGTTGCTTACATTATCAATTATCTTTTCATCAATGATTTGCTAACGAAAAGCTAAAGCTGAAAACTGATGGATTGTCACCATCGACCGTTGACTTTTAGCTAAACGGTGGGGAGAATTATGAGATATTGTTTTCATATTCTTCCGGACTCATGATGACTATTATATGACGATTTGAACGAGTGAACGAGTATCTGGCTTATCTAGAAACGGAAATCTGAATTTGCGACTTCGGACGGTACTGTAGTCTAACATTGTGAACATTTGTGCATGCGATCAACAATTCGTATTAGTTTCGAGTCAAACTGACACCACTTTAGTTGCTTATCTCCTCGGACAAAACTGAGAGGCATAACAATCAGAAACACGACAAAATGAACAAATAAGAATATAGTTCCCGTCTTCTTTCATACACGAACACAGAGCATTAACAACTTCTTTGTCGATCTATTGGGGTGTCCGGAAAGTTCGTATAATTTTTTGTTTTTTATTTTTTATTCAATTCTTTACAATTCTCAGTGACCAATGTATGCCCCCTTCTTTCTCACTACCTCCCTCCAGCGATTGGGCAGGGTCTCGATTCCTCTCTTCTAGAATGCGGGTTTCTTTGAGACCGCCCAGTTCACGAAAGCCCTCACAACTTCATTTCGATTCTTGAACTTCTTTCCTTTGCAGAAGTCAGAGAGAGAGCGGAAGCAGTGGTAGTCGCATGGGGAGAGATCCGGGGAATACGGTGGATGGGGAATCCTCTCGATCTTCAGCTCGTCCATTTTATTCTGGGTCATCTTCGCTCGATGTGGGCGAGCATTATCCATCAGAAGAAGAATTTTGCCCTGGTTCAGGAGTCTGGGAGGGACTCTGATCGCCGACATCTTGCAGTTGTTCAGAGAAGAGGTCGGCATTGATGCTGGTGCCAGGGGCGAGGATCTCCCAGTAGATGGGACCGAGCACTGAGAAGAAGAAGCAGAGGAGTTCCTTCTTTCCGTGCTCTTCCTTCTTCGGGACGGGCGTGGGTTTCTCATCTGCATCCACCCATTGGAGTCTCCTCACAGGGTTATCGTACGTGATCCACTTCTCATCTGTAGCGATGATGGAATTGACCCATCGAAGATTGGATCTACGATGGAGTAATTCCCGACAGACTTGAACACGATTTTTCAGCTGTTCGGGGGAGAGGTCATGGGGAATCACTTGTGGGAGTTTCGGCTTCTTCCCAGATCGATGGAGGATATCGGACACCGTTGATCTGGGAGTACCAGTATCCTTCTTCAACTCACGCACACTGGCCATGGGCTTGCGCTTCAGTGTGCGGAGAACGAGAGGCTGATCGAGGGAGGGAGGGCGTCCAGAGCGGCGTTGATCATCGAGACCAAACTCCCCTTTCTTGAAGCGGGAGAACCACTTATAGCAGAAGGGTATGGAGGGGGCGTCAGCTCCTTCCGGCCAGGGCAGAGTGGGCCTCCTTCACGGATCGGCCAAGACGGTAGTAATGAAGTAAAACTGCTCGGAGGTAGAGATGGGAGTCCATCACAAGAATCAATGTAGCAACTAGGAGACTGATTAAATCCTCTCACTACTCAACGTCAGAATGATGCAATACATTGTTGACAAACAGATTGCGCAATCACTGCATTTGATCGCGAACTGACTTTTTTCCGAAGAATTATACGAACTTTCCGGACACCCCAATAAATTATTTGTTTCGGTCTAATTCATGCTCTTGGAAAGTCATAAACCGGAAGTTGCAATGATGATGCAAGGTACTAATTGTCTGTTGAATTCGGAATTGATTAGTTCGCAATTATATCCTTCTGCAACCACATTTGAGAAGAGCTCAAACCAGGTGTCGTGTTGTGCTCATTTATACATCTTCTGAAGTCACTCAATCATGTGAAACCTAAACGCACAAACAAGCACAATATTTTAGTCACCGAATAGAAATATCATGTGAATCGTCCCCTCTAAACTTCAGTGGTGTGTCGCCTGTTTGATTGCTGATAACGAAGAGGGCACTAGAGGCAAGCGTGTTACCGATCTAGCTCCATACACCATAGTTGGCGATAGCAACATCATCTTCGTCTATTTGATTGCAGGTTGGTCAACAACTATGATGTCATAACGCCTTTGTTAATGCAAATGCGACATGATTTCCTAGTTCTCATCCGACCTAATCCATTTTAATTCGCAGTTTTCGTCATGGCCGATCTTGAGGATTGCCGGCTTTGCTTGATCTGTTACGTGCCCGTGACTGTTTCGCATTTCGGGCTTGACGCCTGCAGGTTTGTTTCAATTTTTGAAAGTGTTCGTCTCCAAATTCTTAATTGAACACGTTCCAGAGCCTGTGCACTCTTCTTCAAGCGCGCCAAGACCACCGGGGCGCAGTATTCATGCCGAGTGGGTACGGGAGATTGCACCGCTGCTAATGGTTTGATCTTTATCTAATTTGTTTTGCTTCTTTACGATGAAATACAAGGATTCAGATGGGAAGTTCATGTGTCGGCTATGCCGTTTCAATCGATGTGTCTTGGTGGGAATGGAATACGATGGTCCGATGAAAGTACGCCGAGTTTCCTCCGTTCCTTTACTTCATCGAATCGGGAAAGAGTTCAAGTAAGCTTGGGGTGTGGCATTTTTGAGCTGGCCATTTTAGAAATCTACAGAGGAAAAAAAGTGTTCCAAAATGATCATTGAGTTAAAAAAAGCAGGAGAGCTAAAATGACCAGTTCTAAAATGAAGTAAACGTTGCAATAAGCGATTGTGTACATTCGCGTGCACTATCACAAAGCTAACAAAGATGGACTCCGATATAATGCGAGTTTCTATGATGGTATGATCGAAAGATCGAATACAGTAATGTCGACATAAACATGAACTCTTTTGAGAGCCTTCAATGAACGACGTCGCTTGAAAGAGATTAAATTGATGCGGGCTTACCGTGGAATTCGAATGCCTCACCCAACAGAGGTTAGTGTACGAATGTGCATTTTCAATTGTTCATAATGTGTGTTATTCAGGAACTTTACCACGTAAATGCGCAAGCAAGCAGCGAAATTTATTCAATCGCTATTTCTGAGGCGTTTACTTTTTTCGAAATTGCGTTCCCAACGCTCCAACAACTGGACAGAAGAGAAAGAGTACGCCTCTGTAACAATTTCAATAATTACAATCAATTTTAATATTCACAGGAAGCAATATTCAAGGACGCATTTCCGAAATTGAATCTTGTAGCTGGTTATAATTCCGGACAAAAATTGTGGAAAAGCTCTTCGACAAAGTAGGTTATTTTGCACTTTCATTTAAAAAAACTAATTTGTACTCAAGTGCTTTCAGAATAATGGTATCTGCAGTTACCTGCTATGATGTGAATATCCCATTCAATTTTTCGTTTCCGGGTATGGAATGGAATAATTTTCCGTTTAAGAGGTTGCAATTTTTGAATTATCAAAATCTGTATTTCTGCCTTTTTAGTTCATTGAGCTCGCATATCGGCGAACACATTTCCGTTTTCATGCCAATACTTGAACGAGTGAGGTTGACTGAGAGAGAGTGCCATGCTCTCGCTGGTCTCGTTGTCACCGAGCAAGGTATGCAACGAATTCCAATGAACATTAACACACAACCATTTGAACAGAAAATTTTAGATCTTCCCTTGAGTGAGCAAGCTAATCAACTTCTCGACCACATACGACTCGAAATATTCTCGAATCTACACGCTTACTACAGGAATGAAATGGGCCTGAAAGATTACTCTGAGCGATTGGGCAATCTGATGAGTGTCGCTCATACTGCGCAGGTGGGAAGATATAGTACTTGTATACTTCATCAACCAACCTTAAACTTGTATCCGTTGGATGTTTGTTAGGATCTCTTTTGAATGAATTTTTGGATGTGCAAGATTTTTCCATGTAGAGTACGTTCAAAAGCCTTTTCCACGAAAAGACCCGAGTTATTGTTTGTTTCAAGGGCTCGAATGACCTGTTTTTGAAAAAAAATACAATACTTATTCAGGAATGCAGCGCGCTCTTCCGAGTATTCTTCCGAATGTACTCCACGATGTTTGATATCCAAATGGCAGATCGGATGATGGCAGAGTGCATTCTGGGGTCGTAAAGTTGGACACGCGCCTTCACCAACAGAAAAACAAACAAAAACACCCTCATATTTACCATCATAAAATCGCACAATCTACACTATAATTCTACCCAGATGATGACAGAAACCATGATGGCACCATAAATATGAATTTCGATTAATTTGTATATAATAAAGCGTACTTGGCCGGCGTGGCGATCGTATGTTATCCCACATCAGTACAGTAGTTTGTCTGGCACCTAAGAAGATGCAATGATTTGAAGTTTATAAAATTAGGCAAAAGAAGTTTTAATAAATTTATTAGCGTTTCATGCGATGCCGAAAAGGATCAACTAGGTGAAGTTAAACAAAACAATTAATGTATGACTTTGGACAAAATGTATTGTGTTTAGAAGTATTGAAGTTGCTTCCGTTTTATGCTCGCAAATTCAGCTTTAACGTAGATTTGTCCTTCTCGATCTTGACTATGCGCAAAGACAACTTTCATGCCCGTACTTTTGTCCTTCAAAATCGATGGTGTGTCTATATGGAGCTGCAATTCTGATTATGATATATGTTATGAATATGAAGGGTATAAATTATGAGTTATGTCTTTAACTTAAATCACACTTTACTAAACTCATAAACAACATTACAAACCTTCAGATGGGGGACAGTCTGGAAATGGTATCTATAGAGTTGTTCGGTGATTCCGAAGATCCAGAGGCCCTGCTGGCGCGTTTGCATTCTCTTCTGAATTATGCATTTCAAAAATTAGAATGTATGTTTCTAATAAACTTCAAACAATTCTGGGATGCGATGACTCGGAACTACGAGCGATGTCAATTGAATGCTTTTGTATCGAACAAGCGACGCGGAAAGGTTCCAAGAAGCGGTAAATCGGCAAGCCTGAAAACTGTTTTTATCTAGAACTATCGCAGTGAAAAATTAACCATCACCTTCACAAATCCATCATAATTAAAAATGTTTAGCTCGTATTGGTTCTTCCATTCATTATTTTGAACAAAATCATGCAAGAATTGTTCATTTAACTGAGTGCGCAGAATGGATTGATTTGAATTCATCTCGAGAGTAGCCGTATTTTTCCATTCAAATACGCGCAATTTGCACGCAAGCACAAGAGTAAATATGCTGGAATTTTCAAGATTTTTGTTCTACTGAAATTCAGCTTACTTATTGATTAGTTCAAAATCCATTTGAATAGCGTCCAATACGATTGAGTCGATAGTTTTGCTTATTTTGGAAATATAGCACAACTCCGCCACATCGATTTTGATCTGGAAATGTGATGCATGCATATGGAAGTTTTACAATGTGATATCCAAAAATTCCACGAAGTTATATGTAGCTGTCACATTTATGGTAAAAATTACTAAACCTTACATTTGTTATCACTAGTTTCTTGAATGAATTTCCTTCTAGCAGTATATCTAGTTGAGAGAGGAGCGTCGGCAAAATTGTTTCACCATATGGAGATCGCGAAAAATAGGAAGAAAACAAGTTCTGTGAATTTTTTTACGGTTCTGAGATTTTTTTTTCAAACTCACATCATAGAGGAAACTTGTTGTGCCCTCGTATGAATCTTTGACAGTGTGATGAAACACATTTCCCGCTTCCTTCTCTAGAATACACACATAATTCCTCAGATTAGCGCGCTTTTTATGCGGCATTTCAACACCAGAAAGTCGAAACATATCGAGCCCTTGGTCCTGAGGATGCATATTTTCAATAAATCTATCTGAGTGCAAACGTTTTTCATAATTTTCAATTCCGAGCCTATCCGCTTGGGAGTCCGTCGAAGTTGATAATTAGATAAATCTAGCATCTTCCAGTTGACAAATCGAACAGCTTCCAGATCAGTGCTGAAAGCTGGAAATTTTAATTCGAAATATATTAGGTAAATGATTACCGATTAAGTATGGACAGAATTTCCATGATGCAATCTGTTGGCAGTGTTGACAGTACATCCTGATAAAATCGGGATGCGATTGAAAGGTGAAATTTAGAGGGTGCAAATGAGTTCGGAGATAATTATTTAACAACTTACTGCATTGTTTCGTTGGCGGAAACGCTTCGCAACCTGAGCTCCCATAGAGTTGAGTGAGCGCAATCGAAATCACTCGAACTATACTAGAGTGCAGGTTGTCGATCTGTGATGGGAGAACGCGTTCGCGCCTCCTCAATAAGCGCGCGAAAATTGTAAACGCCAAGAGAAAGAATATGCGCATACTGTGGTTTACTACACCCTTTGTTCACGTATGCGAGTGGGAATATGCTATAACGATCTAGAGATATAGTAAAGTTAATAAATTTTTAATAAATTGATATAATAAATAAATTAATTAATTAATTAACTAAGTTAATAAATTGATAAAAAACAAGCACAACGAGTTAAAGTGAGTGATTCCACTTGATGTTGCGTAGCTCCTTATTATTCTTTCTCCGAAGAAATGAATGATTTGTTAGGGATGATTTTGTTCTGATCCTGTCATTGAGTCAATGATGAATCGATTTCTGAATTTCTAATTAGAATACGATAAAATTCAAGTGAAAATTACTTTATATTTGTTTAATCATAAATATAGTGTGTACAACATTTGGTTTTTAAAACACGAACAACATATATGTGACATATTAAAATGTTATTCAAACAATGCCTAATTTCCATCTCATCAATCGATCTCTCGAACGATGCTTACCTCCTCCATTCATATCCACCTCCTTCTCTCCTCCTAACTGGTCTTATCCTTCTCTCCTCGCTATGAAGGACCATCCATCATCAATGGTACGTCTGCACCACGCTTCCCCTCTTTTTCCCTTTCTGACCCTTGATACCCTCCTCCACCCCGCCCGTTTATCCTTGACACCTTGTCCTTCCCTGTAACCCATCATACCCTCCCAACCCACCGTACCCTTGGCATTCTTCCAACAACATACTGTACCCTCGATAGCTACCCCTTCTTGACACCATTTATGCATCCCCATCCAACCGTACCCACTGATGGCACTTTCCCTCTATCTACTACCATTCATGTACTCCTCACTGTCGTACTAAAGTATAATCTATTCTCCTCCATCAGCATCGACTATTTGTATTTTTTATTATAAAAATAAATATTATAAAGCTCAGTTCTCGATTACCTCGTTCGTATAAATATCGTACTCGCCCACGTTCAATAACAAATTCACAAAGGCTAATCCGTCTCTTCTATTCTTCTTGTCTCTCAATTCAATTATCCAAACAATACCTCATTTCCATCTCCACGATCGATCTCTCGAACGATCCTCTCCTCCTCCATTCATATCCACCTTCTTCACTCATCTCGACTGGTCTTCCTCTCCTCTCCTCCCCTCGCTCCGAAGGACCATCCACCATCCAACGGTACGTCTGCGTCACCCCTCCCCACCCTTGAGACCCTCCCCCCACCCCACCCGTTTCTCCTTCACCCCTTGTCCTTCCGTGTAACACTTCACTCCCTCCGCAACCCACCGTACCTTGATACCCTCCCCAACTTACCGTACCCTTGTCTCCCTCCCCAACCTACCGTATCCTTGGCATTCTCTACCCAACATACCTTAACCTTGGCAACTCCTACTTCTTGACACCATTTATGCCCTTCACATCCTGACCGCACCCTTGACATTTCATCCCACCATAACCCCTGATGACACTTTCCCTCTATCTATTGGGGTGTCCGGAAAGGTTCGTATAATTTTTTTGTTTTTATTTTTTATTCAATGCTTTACAATTCTCAGTGACCAATGTATGCCCCCTTCTTGCTCACTACCTCCCTCCAGCGATTGGGCAGGGTCTCGATTCCTCTCTTCCAGAATGCGGGTTTCTTCGAGACCGCCCAGTTCACGAAAGCCCTCACAACTTCATCTCGATTCTTGAACTTCTTTCCTTTGCAGAAGTGAGAGAGAGAGCGGAAGCAGTGGTAGTCGCATGGGGAGAGATCCGGGGAATACGGTGGATGGGGAATCCTCTCGATCTTCAGCTCGTCCATTTTCTTCTGGGCCATCTTCGCTCGATGTGGGCGAGCATTGTCCATCAGAAGAAGAATTTTGCCCTGGTTCAGGAGTCTGGGAGGGACTCTGATCGCGACATCTTCCAGTTGTTCAGAGAAGAGGTCGGCATTGATGCTGGTGCCAGGGGCGAGGATCTCCCAGTAGATGGGACCGAGCACTGAGAAGAAGAAGCAGAGGAGTTCCTTCTTTCCGTGCTCTTCCTTCTTCGGGACGGGCGTGGGCTTCTCATCTGCATCCACCCATTGCAGTCTCCTCACAGGGTTATCGTACGTGATCCACTTCTCATCTGTTGCGATGATGGAATTGACCCATCGAAGATTGGATCTACGATGGAGTAATTCCCGACAGACTTGAACACGATTTGTCAGCTGTTCGGGGGAGAGGTCATGGGGAATCACTTGTGGGAGTTTCGGCTTCTTCCCAGATCGATGGAGGATATCGGACACCGTTGATCTGGGAGTACCAGTATCCTTCTTCAACTCACGCACACTGGCCATGGGCTTGCGCTTCAGTGTGCGGAGAACGAGAGGCTGATCGAGGGAGGGAGGGCGTCCAGAGCGGGGTTGATCATCGATTCCAAACTCCCCTTTCTTGAAGCGGGAGAACCACTTATAGCAGAAGGGTATGGAGGGGGCGTCAGCTCCTTCCGACTGGGCCAGGGCAGAGTGGGCCTCCTTCACGGATCGGCCAAGACGGTAGTAATGAAGTAAAACTGCTCGGAGGTAGAGATGGAAGTCCATCACAAGAATCAATGTAGCAACTAGGAGACTGATTAAATCCTCTCACTACTCAACGTCAGAATGATGAAATACATTGTTGACAAACAGATTGCGCAATCACTGCTTTTGATCGCGAATTGACTTTTTTCCGAAGCATTATACGAACTTTCCGGACACCCCAATACTACCATTCACGCACTCTTCCTATCTACCGTACCATAATTTTATCTATTCTGACCCAACAGCTTCGACTATTTGTATCACATGTATTTTTAATTATAAAATACAAAATATAATGGTCAGTTCTCGATAACCTCGTTCGCCTAAATATCGTACTCATCCAAATTCAATAACAGACTCACAAAGGCTAATCCGTCTCTTCTATTCTTGTTGTCTATCATTTCAAATATCCAAACAATGCCTCATTTCCATCTCCACGATCGATCTCTCGAACGATCCTCTCCTCCTCCATTCATATCCACTTCCTTCTCTCCTCCCGACTGGTTCTCTCCTCCTCTCGCTTCGAAAGACCATCAACCATCCAACAGTACGTCTGCACCACCCCCTCCCCTCTCTTTTGACCATTGATACCCTCCCCCACCCCACACCTTCCCCTTGATACCTTGCCCTTCCGATCATACCCTCCCAACCCACCGTACCTTTGACACTCTCACCAACATACCGTACCCATGCCACCTTACTCTTCCATCATACCCTCCCCAAACTACTGCACCCATGTCACCTTGCTCTTCCACCATACCCTCCAAAAGCTGCCGTACCCTTGTCCCCTGGCTCTTCCATCATACTCTCCCCAACCTACCGTACCCATGTCACCTTGCTCTTCCATCATACCCTCCCCAAACGATCGTACCCTGGTCACCTTGCTCTTCCATCATACCCTCCAAAAGCTACCGTACCCTTGTCCCCTGGCTCTTCCATCATACTCTCCCCCAACCTACCATACCCATGTCACCTTGCTCTTCCATCATACCCTCCCCAACCCACGATGCCCTTAACAATCACACCAACTTACCGTAAACTTGTTACTCTCACCGGCTCTGTAGTAGTAGAGGGATCCCATGGTGGGACCCCGGAAAATGTGTGGTCCCATTTTTTTTCAGGGACCCCGATAAATCGGGGACCCATAAGGATCGGGGTCCCAACTTTTTTCCGGGACCCCGATAAATCGGGGACCCATAAGGATCGGGGTCCCAACTTTTTTCCGGGACCCCGATAAATCGGGGACCCATAAGGTTCGGGGTCCCACTTTTTTTCAGGGACCCCGATAAATCGGGGACCCATAAGGATCGGGGTCCCAACTTTTTTCCGGGACCCCGATAAATCGGGGACCCGTAAGGATCGGGGTCCCGACTTTTTTCCGGGACCCCGATCTTTTTTTTCGAAATTTATGATACCTTAAATATTCATCGAAAAATAGGGGTCCCATCAAGATCGGGGTCCCACATTTTTTGGGACCCCTTTTTTTCAGCATTTCAAATTACCGGGGTCCCTCAACATTTTGCACATTAGAAAAATCGGGGTCCCAAAATAATCGGGGTCCCTTCGAAAAGATAAGTGTTAAATAATATTTTATAATTGAAAGTATTGGCAGTAAATGTAAACTGTCAGATGATTTGTTAATGTTTGTGTTATGCATTTGTAATAGCAATTGTCATGGACACAATATAAGACACTGAAGTATTTGCATTTAAATTATGTAGAACCTGTCTGCAATTACTTTGCTGAAGCTTTTGTTGTACGTTGTTGTCGCATACGATTTATATCTTTTGGGGTGTAAAACGATTATTGAATAAACCAAATATTTATTAAAGTACTTCACAACACATAAACTTGACATAGACAATACAAATAATGAACTACATAATGAACAACAATTAATTCCCATTGTTTGACTTTCTTCTTCCAGTTCCTCCTCTCGTTCCTACTCCCGTTCCTCCATTGCCTCCTTTCGTACCGTCTCCATTGCCTTTCAAAATAAACTACTACTCGTCCCATAATTTTTGTCCATCCCCACACTACCCTTACATTCATTGACCACCACCCACGCACTAGTCCGAAAAGTCGCATCCTAACCCGTCCCCGCACAACTACTCGTCCCAGAATTACTCTTCGCCCCAACACTGGTTCATTTCTCCCCCAGGAATCCCCTCGGGTAATTATTATTACTGTTAACTAAACATTAATGCGATAAATATTATAATCATAATTGCAAAATAAACATATGAAACACGTACATGCATATAATCAATGATTAATAAATACATTAATCGGAGGTCATGCCCAGAAGATCAGCATTCACAAGTTGGTGCATTTTTCAAGTTAGCCTTTCGTATTAGAGTTCATTTGAAATTTCTATAATACACGACCATGGTACTCCAAAAATATAATTCAATTAGCGCTACCTCTATAATACACGACCATGGTACTCCAAAAATATAATTCAATTAGCGCTACCTCGCAGACCGGTGACTTTTGCACATTTTTGGACAATCCTCATTGTGAAATTAGCCCCGGCGCGAAGCGCCGGGGCAATTGTGGCCGGGAAACGAGAAATTCCCACGATCGGAAAGGTTCCTGAGAGGGTAGGGTATCGACATCCATTCAAACTCAAATCCAAGTATCCAGCTTTTGGGGATCCTCTGCGCGAGCATGGGAGATGCTAAATCGGAAATTTCAAGTCTCTATCATAACCGGAAGTGCCTCAGGCTGACTCCGATTTTTTTCGGTTTCGTGTCGTCCAGGTTTTTTGAGAGTAGTCCGCAAGCATCGTAGAGAGACGTGCTATAGCTCATTCGATAGAGCGTACACGGTTGCCCGCCTAGAGACTTTTCAGAATTGAAAAATTCCGTCCGCAAAGGTGCGAAAAATGCCTCCAAAGTTCGAAATTTTGAGCCCTCTGGCGGCTCGGCCACATTTTTGGCTATCCAAGCTCTCAATGGAAAATCAAAGTTCCTACCGGCCCACAGTAGACTAAAGTTGATACGACGAATCCAATGAGCTTAATTTCGAAAGGATTGGTTTCCATTTGTAGGTGCTACCACCTTTCAAACATTTTCCCGCGCGAATTTATCCCTCTGCCTCCTCCTCCCCTCTCCCTCCCCCAGGCCTCTCTCTCAGGTCGTAAACACGACGAGTCGTCTCAAGTTGTAAACACTCTGCCTACTACGAAATACAAAAGTTCAAATTAATGTAATACAAGTACAATTTTCGGAATCAGCGGGTGAAATGGCCCCCGGTGGTATCATTGGTTGGGGTTGAACGGGCACCATCACTGTTGTACCCTCTGGGAGAGAAGGTGTACGAGGAGGGAGTTGAAAGCTTCCGACTTGAGCTGCTTTATATGGCTATTCAGCTGTGCCCCTTGACATATGCACTGACTTCTCCCCTCTCCTTTTCGGAGCATCATTTGAACTGTTCAATTACAGTCGCTCCGGTAAGTTAAGGGACACTGTTGGAATTTGTTGTAACTTTTTGCCCATGAAATGCATCATTCTGGCACTGAGGTGTGATGTACCAAATTCATCGGAGATTATGATCATAGTATTATGGTATGACGTCATAGCATAGTTATTGCGTAGTGATGACGCAATCAATCATCACTTTTTCAAAACGGCATTATTTTTACATAGATTTTTTCCTATTCTCCATACTTTCTATGATTGGAGATATGACCGAGGCCTACCCAGAATACATTTTTGAAGGTGCTGCTCGGTCGCACATTTGCTGCAGCGAAGCTGCAAAAACAGGATCTGAAATTCGGAACTCGGCTTCTAGAGTGGCTAGAGACCCGTTCAAAGCATCAAAATGATCGGCATCATGAGTGAACATGATCCTGAGAATATGAATGCGATAACTCATAATTTGCCCTTAGGCATGAAAAAAATTCTTTTTTGCATGACCATTTTTTGGACATCCATAACTTTACGGAAAAGTTTAGTAAAAATCTGATTTTTATCTGATAATGTTCAAAATGTACTGAAGAAGTGAATTCCAACTTTTTAGAGCGTTTGGATTTCTTTCCAGCCCGCGGCGTGCGTTTTTCGGATGTATACTAGGGTCGGAAAACACCCTGTTTACGCACTCTCGTCGTCTGCACTCTCTCGCCCATAGCGGTAAACAAGGTGTTTCCCGACCCTAGTATACCTCCGAAAAACGCACGCCGCGGGCTGGAAAGATATCCAAACGCCCTAAAAAGTTGGAATTCACTTCTTCAGTACATTTTGAAATCAGATTATCAGATAAAAATCAGATTTTTACTAAACTTTTCGGTAAAGTTATGGATGCCCAAAAAATGGTCATGCAAAAAAGTAATTTGTTCATGCCCTAAGGGCAAATTAAGAGATATCGTATTCATATTCTCAGGATCATGTGCACTCATGATGGCGATCATTTTGATGCTTTGAACGGGTCTCTAGCTACTCCAGAAGCCGAGTTTCGAATTTCAGATCCAGCAAAAATTTATCAGCAGCACCTTCAAAAATTTATTCTGGGTAGGCCTCGGTCATATCTCCCATTATAGAAAGTATGGCGAACATGAAAAAATCTATATAAGAATAATGCCGTTTTGAAAAAGTACAGATTGATTGCGTCATCACTACGCAATAACAATGCGATGACGTCATACCATAATACCATGATCATAATCTCCGATGGATTTAGTACATTATACCGCAGTGCCAGAATGATGCATTTCCTGGGCAAAAAGATACAACAAATTCAAAAAGTGTCCCATGACTTACCGGCGCGACTGTAGCCATTGGTTATTACGATGTTGATCGGCGACTTCCAATTACATTTCCGTTCTTACGCCGCCAGTCAATGTACGCTCCATCACTCATTCACCTGTCAAGTACTAGTAACACTGGCAACGGCTATGCCTTGAAGACTGCGCGGTCTGGTTGATTCGTTGCGTCGAAAATTGACGACGAATGAAGTGGGGGAGGAAATAACACAATTATATCGGCAGATTCTGAGCGCGACAAATATCAGGAAAACCTTATGTTGCCTATTCTTTCCCATCTCTAGCCTCTCAAAGCACTAAGTAAAAAATGCTCATCACGAAGACAAATCAATCGCTCCGCGCCAATAAAAGTCCCGAGATCCACCTTCCGTGGGAAGGTGGCATATCCTGGCTTTGCAAGCAAAGTCAACAGCTGAGTGAATTTTGGCAAAATATCAATTCAATAAAAGGATCCTATTACACAAAACAATCAGTTCAACAAAAGTCCCGGGATCAACAGCCAAAATTCTCTCACTATTTTTGACAATCTCAATTACAAAGAATTTCAAAAAAAAAATTTATTATTATACGAAAATACTCAGATTTCTTAGCGAAATTTGCGAAAATAGTGAGAGAATTTTGGCTGTTGATCCCGGGACTTTTGTTGAACTGATTGTTTTGTGTAATAGGATCTAACTCCTTTTATTGAATTGATATTTTGCCAAAATTCACTCAGCTGTTGACTTTGCTTGCAAAGCCAGGATATGCCACCTTCCCACGGAAGGTGGATTATTATTAGTATTATTATTAACTGAACATTAATGGGACAATAAATATGTGAATCATAACTGTAACCATTGCAAAAAAATGTCACGAACCTATACATTATATTATAATTGGTCGACAACGCATTACATGCTTGTATTTAGTCTTCATACTATACAGTATTACAATTATATATTTATTTCAATAAATAAATCCAATTCTAATGACAATTCCACCATCCTACTGCATATGTGCATCTTTTTTTCGAAGGGACCCCGATTATTTTGGGACCCCGATTTTTCTAATGTGCAAAATGTTGAGGGACCCCGGTAATTTGAAATGCTGAAAAAAACGGGGTCCCAAAAAATGTGGGACCCCGAACTTGATGGGACCCCTATTTTTCGATGAATATTTAAGTTATCATAAATTTCGAAAAAAAAATCGGTCTCCCGGAAAAAAGTCGGGACCCCGATCCTTATGGGTCCCCGATTTATCGGGGTCCCTGAAAAAAAGTTGGGACCCCGATCCTTATGGGTCCCCGGTCCCACCATGGGACCCCTCTACTACTACAGAGCCCTCTCACCAACCTACAATACCCTTGGCATCTAGCACCACTCCCTGTAACCGATCATACGCCCTTCCCCAACCACCGTATATGCCCTCCTCACCCTACCCTTGACATCTTCCCCTTCCGTACACCCTTCATACCCTCGTGAGCACACATAAAACAACTCTATCGTACCCTTGTTATCGTCGATTTAATATTCATACCGTAAACCTCCAATATTTAGATGGTATTCTGGTCTCGATCTCGGCTGCTGCAGCAGCTGCAGCTGGTTTTGCTGCTTGGCAGCATATCGACCCTCGCCTACTCTATCGCTGACATGAAATGCGATGAAATAACTCTGTTCGCGGTAAGATACGTTGTGCGGATACTATATATAAAAATGAACATCTAAACATGAATACATTTGGCGCCAAAATTGTACATTGATCGTCGATGAATGATATTCAGATCATCTGGCATGCACTATTAAAAAATAATAATAATATGTTTATCGCTCGTGGCAGGGGTTCAATTAACAAATAGTAATCATTATACATGAAAAATAGTCATCACAAAACGATGGTATAGAGACCGTCTGAGAAAATTTACCAGAGGCCGTACAGCAAAAAATGAAACTTCCAATAAATTTGTCCCTGGGGGTAACTTTTCATGTAGAGTTCAAAAATCGACCTTAGAAAGTCGTATCTCCAACCCCTCATTTCCTGTGTTGCACTGCATCTGAGCGGTCGGTTTTTGTAAATCGTGAACGGTCACTCCAAACTCCATACATGTATAGTAATTCTTAAAGATCTCGACGAGATAAGCATTTTTCTTGTTGTAAGTAAAGGGATAGCTCATCTTTGAAAAAAGATCTGACCGTTTGAATGTTGGAAAAAATCATCATAAATTTGGATGCCATAATTATTCGCTTTTTTTATTTCATTCGATTCCTCGTTGAAAAGTTCCACTAGGGTTTTATTTTCATGGAAAATTTCGTTCCTGTAAAGGGTCCGCCAAGATGCCGAAATAACACGCATTCCATGTTTTTGCCAATATATGTAGTTCTAAGCCGCGCCGATGTGAACCACGATTAAATCTACCTGGTGTATGACTATACTAAAAAAAAGTTTATCTTTGAACTTTGAATCGAAGATTTCATCTTAATTTTAGCACTGCATTTTATACATCAGTCGGAAGAGCCTAAAAAATTATGTCAGAATCCAAGTTTTCGCTACCGTACATCATCTGGTATTCAAGAAACCTTCAAAAATGTGGAAATATGAATATTTTTGAAATTTCGAAAAAGTTAAGGTATGTTCCAACTGCGGCTACAAATTTTAAGGCGGTGTCCTCTAGTGATACCTATTCGGGAAGAGAAATTAAAGAAAGAACGACAATCTATATCATGAATCGGACAATTGTTGGCATTGCACAAAAATGTAAATTTCCTGAAATTATGTGCTTGGGGTTTTCAGCGATGCTGAAACCGATGCGCATATTCAGTTTGCTCGTAAAGTCCTCGTTGAGGCCAGACGACGTCATGCCATTTTCGTTTTTTTAGAATATCGCCTTGCCCGATATCGCTAAAAATATCGAAAAAAACGGTCAGATCTTTTTCTAGTGCAGTTTTTGATGTTGATCACGCCTGTCCATTTCATTTTTTATGATTTTCAAAAATAAATTATTAAGACGTAACTTTTCGTAGACTAAAATATGGTCTTCGAATGTGGTACATATCGGACCGGATTGACGAGAAAAATTTAATCAGAAGTCGAAAATGAGAAAAAAATCTGAGTTTCGCATAGCATAAAAGATAGTGAACGTTCTTGTAAGTAAAATTGGTGGCCATCCATCTACCCTTCCCTTGATCTACCCAGTCTCTCTGTCTCGTGACTCCTTCCTTTGCTTCCTCCCCTTCGCCTCGCCTCCCTCGCCTCCTGCCTCCCCATCGTCCCCTCTGGCAGACTGTACTCTCCTCGAATCCCGTCATATCTCGCCTGTTGGCGATCATTATATTTTCTGCTGGTTCACGATGGGCCTTTAATTTCAATGATATTTCTGAGATAGTGTTGGCAAATTATGATTATTGCTGACACTGTGTGGAAAAGAGAACCAAAGCACATAATTTCAAGAAATTGGCAATTTTTCGCAGTAGCAGCTTCCAGTGGGATTACAAATTATGATTACTGTTATTTGGGCATGTCTAAATAAGCAAAACTGTCGCTATATAAGTCTTGTAAACTAGGGTACTCTCAGTAATGAGACTCGGAGCTTCCCTCAACGCATCCCAGCAACAAGCCAAAATAAAAGAGGGATTTTAATTTATCCATAGAATATTATTTTCATGCATATATGGAAAAGTAGTACTTTTCGACCAATAATCGCTGCTCGATTACTGCGTTATCACACTTCCTAGGATGACTACTTTAACCACCTTGACAATGCGAATTTGAATTGAAAATGATGACCAGAAAATTTTGAGCTGCTGATATTGAAATTTATAATTTCAGTGTCTCGAATTCGACAAGGAAACTGCGCCGAAAAAGCTCTTTCTAATCACACACAAACCGACGATTGGGATGGGAATATTCATAGAGTGAGTTTATTTGATTGTTTGTTTGTTTGTTTGTTTTTGAACGAAAACAATTGCAAAAAAAGATGCACGCATGTGTCGCCCAAGTCGTTGCTTTAAAAAACACTGCATCGAACGAGATAAAATGATCAATTGCAGTAGAGGCTCAGGCCAAGAATGGACGATCCTGCTTGCGTGGCCAAAAGGAAAGGACGGCTGCAAGTTCGAGATGAAGGATGCAACTCAGCAAAACACAGTAATAAACTGGTATTGCAAAGGGATTCCCGCACCAGCAAAATCGCAATCAGGCGGTTAGTTTGACCTCGTACAAAAAGATTTATTTTTTTAGTGAAAATCGAGACTGTCAAAACAGTGCATAAGGGAGGAAAAGATACGGTGGATCAAGCGATATTCAAGATTAAATCGGAAGATACGCAGATCCCAGTCAGTTGCCGATAACAATCCTTTTTATATTTTTACGTATTCAGGTTGAAGACGTTAACAAACTATACGTTGGAGTGCATGTGTATATGGATTTGGGTTTGGGATATAAAACATTAGTGCATGGGATAATGAGTAAGTATTAGGGTGTCCGGAAAGTTCGTTCATTTTTTGTTTTTATTTTTTATTCAATACTTTACAATTCTCAGTGATCAATGTAAGCTCCCATGTTTCCCCTCACTTACTTCCAGCGATCGGGCAGAGTAGCGATTCCTCTCTCCCAGAAATCGGGAGTCCTCGAGATCATCCATTCCACGAAAGCCCTCACAACTTGATCTCGATCTTTGAACTTCTTCCCCTTGCAGAAGTCAGAGAGAGAGCGGAAACAGTGGAAGTCACAAGGAGAGAGGTCCGGTGAATACGGTGGGTGGGGAATCCTCTCGATATCCAGCTCGTCCATTTTCTTCTGAGTCAATTTCGCGCGATGAGGGCGAGCATTGTCCATCAGAAGAAGGATTTTGCCCTCGCTCACAAGACTGGGAGGGGTTCTGTGGGCGACTTCTTCCACTTGGTTGGAGAAGAGGTCGGCAGTGATGTTGGTGCCAGGGGACAGGATCTCCCAGTAGATCGGACCGAGCAGGGAGAAGAAAAAGCAGAGGAGCTCCTTCTTTCCATGCTCTTCCTTCTTCGGGACTGGCTTGGGCTTCTTATCCGCATCGACCCATTGTAGTTTCCTCTCAGGGTTATCGTAGGCGATCCACTTCTCATCTGTGGCGACAATTAAATTGACCCATCCAAGATTTGATCTGCGATGGAGCAATTCATGGCAGATCTCGACACGGTTTTTCAGCTGTGCCGGAGAGAGATCATGGGGAACCACTTGTGGGAGCTTGGGCTTCTTTCCCACTCGATGGAGGATATCGGACACCGTCGATTTAGGAGTGCCAGTCTCTCTCCTCAAATCGCGCACACTGGCTTTGGGCTTCCTATTCAGAGTGCTGAGGACAAGAGACTGATCGAGGGTCGGAGGGCGTCCAGAACGGGAGTGATCTTCGAGACTATAGTCTCCGTTCTTGAAGCGAGAGAACCACTTCTGGCAGAACCGAAGGGAGGGGGCATCGTCACCTTCCGATTGGGCCAGGGCAGAATGGGCCTGCCTCACTGATTGGCCAAGACGGTAATAATGCAGCAAGACTGCGCGGAGGTAAAGATGAGTCTCCATCACGAAAATCGATGTAGAAACTAAGAGATTGATTCAATCCTCTCACCACTTAGCGTCAGGATGATGCAATACTTTGTTGACAAATAACATTGCGTGATTGCGAAATTCGATCGCAAACTGAGTTTTTACAAAGGCATGAACGAACTTTCCGGACACCCTAATAGAAGATTTATTTTCCATATATGTATATATATTAAGAATCTTGTATCCCAATGTCAGCGGGCACTAAACCGAACCCTTCAGCAATAGAGGTAATCCCGCTCCCCCCAAACATATTACATCAACCAAATTTTCAGCCAGTGCGGGAGCGTGAGGGCACATGTAAGTATGCATGCACAGATCCCACGAATATTCACATCTTGTAAGACTTCTTGTAAGATTAATACACTCAATTCATTTTCAGTACCAAAGACAAAAATACGAAAACATCTACAGTTTACGCCTCGACAAAGAGTGAGAATGTTTTTTTAGGGATAGGCATTAAATAAAGTCTCATTTAATTGGCGAGTTTGAGGCTGGCGCGACGAGAATCATAAATAATTACAAAATTTTGATCCTGGAGTGGATTCATTATTTTGTTATACTGGTGAGCTCAAAATATTAGACCAATTGTTATTTGGGAAAAAATCATATTCACCAGAGGTCCACTTTTTCCTTTTTGCTCGCGTATTATATATTTTTTCGATTTTCATAAAAGAGGAGCACAGGAAAAAATGTAAAAATGTCTCTTTCATTACCATTGCCTAGCCTTCCCCAACTGTAAGAGAAATTTATTTTCTGAAATTTATTTTCGAAGCTTGGCAGAATGCCAGCCATGGACATCAGGGGGAAATTGCTCAAGTAACGATTTCGAGAGCGTGTGAGGCGAAAGAGTGACCCTCTCGTGTCTCTAAGCGCGCGCGATTCCATTGACTCATCATGTAATTGTGGCACTGATATATAATTTCAATTCTACATGTAATACAAAAAATTAACTATAATATGTATAACCGACTACAAACTAGCTTATAAAATGTTCTTGTTCATTCTAATTTATTTCAGATGCAATTCCAATGTTCGATAACTGCGCTGCCAAGGTTTACAAGGACTTTTATAGAGAAGATAATATATAATTCGTAGGAATGCCACCCAGCTGATAAGAATGACAACTCGAATAAATTGGTGAAAGTTACGACAAAACCATCTGTGAAAATTGGCGTCGAATTGGAGTGAGTTTTAGTTTTTTTCTGTTATTTCCATTTCAATTCAATTTCAGCAAATCAAACACAAAGGAATGGACTCTGATTTTCGCGCGAAATGGGGACGACCCTTGCACATTTTTTATGGGAACTTTCAATTTTAAGTGCGGAAAGGACGGAATTACTGATCAGATTGTACACGGTGGTTCGGTGGAATATATGAGAAGAGCAATATCGTTTTTATTCAGTAAAAATGAGCAGAAAACAAACGGGATCTGGCCTGAGCGATCTCGAATTCGAAATGTACACTTATTTCACAGACAGCAGATCAAGAGGTGAGTGAAATCACCATCCGATTTTTTTCTTCATTTCTTCATTAAAATCATAGATTTATGATTCATAGCATTGTATGCGACACAGTTGCAAAAAATAAAGGGTTACATCTCCCTACAAATCTCATTTACAAATCTCACCTACAGAAAAAGTCTGCCAAGCATTACTCAGTTATTCCGCAGGTCGCTGAAGCTTTCAAAGATAATTCGAATAAAAAGGGATCGATATTTCTAAAAGATAGTAAAATGAATGTTAAATCGGAAGGGATTGTATTCTTCCAAGGTATTTTCTATGTCTTTATATATTTGTAAAATATTCCTTTTTTGCTTCGACTGATTATCGCTTAATTTCAAGGTTTGTTATATGCAAATTATGGAGTAAAAATATAGTTGATGTGTTATTTCATTCCATTTTTTTCAGATTCTTGCCAGATCAATCATCCTCTTGAGAAACCATGTAATCAGAAGGATAACTTATGTGTAGCGGTGCGAAATACATATTTATAATTTTACAATTAATCTCTTCATATT
Organism: Pristionchus mayeri; assembly: GCA_036245805.1. Lineage (NCBI taxonomy): Eukaryota > Metazoa > Nematoda > Chromadorea > Rhabditida > Neodiplogasteridae > Pristionchus > Pristionchus mayeri. The sequence goes on from BTRK01000003.1 coordinate 31,698,237, forward strand.
TAGTGGAGTCCAACCGACGACGGCCAGGAAAAGTGCACGAAAAACATGTTCTACGAAGATCAAAATGTTGTGGTATCTCATCAAATGAAAGTAGCAGCATTTTATAATATGACTCAATCAGGTGGCAATAATTACGCTGTCATGCAATCGTGATAAAGGGAAATGGATGATAACAAAAGCAAAAAGCGCGGGTGATGATGAATTGCCTATTTCTAGTAAAGTGTCTTGCCATCCCGGATGCGATATAAATGCTTACATCAAGACAGGACAAGACTGTGGAGGAAAAAAATGATTGCCAAATGGTACTGGAAACCAGCGTTACTACCATCATAGGCAATCCAAGAACTAAAAAGTAGCCGAAAATCAAGAAATTAAAATTTTTTACTATGCTAGACTTCTTTAATCAACTCTATCCTACGGCTTCAAGATCAATTATTTAATAAATATTAAGCAATAATAATTCCTTGTTTCAGAAGCCAACTATACCGGAAAAACTGGTGAAATGCGACGAAGACTATGGCATCGAAGTTGCCTTCAATTCACAGTATGCGAAATACTCAATTTTACTTGTAAATTCACTTATTTAGATCGGGATTGGTCTGGTATCGTGCGGACAAAGTGGAATGCGTTGAGAATCGATTCAAAGCATCTGCCCAATCTATTACTTATCCCACCGAATTCCTACAAAAAATTAGATGCATTCGAAAAAAGCTTGACATGTTCTACAAAAATGAAGATTGTGACTCGTCTGAAGAAGATTGTGCGCAGGTGTCCAATATTTCAGAGATTGAGACAACAAGATGCTTGCAGCCGAAAAATTGTAAGCAATTGAAATGCGAAGACCCTCTATCTCAGTTACAGTACGAATTTCTGATTTTGTTTTCGATTGGAAAATGTGTATCTTTGAATGTGAATGTGAATGTGTGAATGAGAATGTGAATGAGAATGTGAATGAGAATGTGAGAATGTGTATCTTTGAGCATGTGACAGGCGGCAGTAAATGGACAAGTTTAACTCCGAATGTTGAAAATCGATGCGATTCAAGCAAATTCAAGCTCGATTCTGTTGATTGTGACGACACAATTTCCAGCAGATGTGTCCGCAAGAGTAAGCTACATCTCTACATCTAGAAGTGATCGTAAATGATCGTAATAGAATGTAATAGAATGTAGTGATCGTAATAGAATGTACGCAATGCCCAAATCCGTGTCCTGGATGCCCGGCTTCCGACGCCAAATTAAATCCACCACAACATGGGATCAGTGCTCCACGTTCCAAGTATGTCAATTGAGATACGCAATATTAAAGGGGGCATGTAGCAATATTTCCCATCCGACCTAGTGCCGTCTATAATAATTCAAATCGTGATAACAATGATATACATATTTATTTGATAATTTCATTTATTTTCACTTGTTTGCATCATATACTATAATGACGTGCTTTATAATTTCAGTGCATCACGAAATCATGGATAACTGTCTCTCAAGCGGAAACAATTGTCTTTGATCATTCGCATATTACATGCAACAGCAAATTGTGGGATGTAATCGGAACAGCACACAAAGATATCGATAAAGTCGGGTGTAAACGTAAGAAACATTTTTTTTAAAATTTAAATCCGCACATTCTTGTCAACTCCGGCAGCAACTGATAGGTACTTGCCGTCAGAATGATCCTGTGTGTGTACCGGTGCGTATTGTGCTGTGTTCATTCGATATTTCCTTCTTCCAGTGGACTCCATCTGACGAATTTCCTGAAAAATGCACCATCAGTAAATTCTACAAAACACCACAAAGAATGGGTTCGGGAGTCCATCTGAGCATGAAAAACAATTGTGGTTATCAGGGAACCATGTCTGAGCTGAAATGCAGCCATGCAACTGGGAAGTGGATGGCAAAGTTGGACGGTCAACCGGATCAGGAAGTTCCTCCTCAAACTACATTATCTTGCCAACCCGGATGCACTCTCTCGGCGTACTACAAAGACGGCGAAAACTGTGGAGACAAGAATACTTGCGTAAAAACTGAGTGTGTATGCTTTTGATAATTACAATATCGATGATTCCAGCCAACAGTTTTGGATAATCTCTCATTGGGCTGCAACGAAAACTTTGGACTCGAAGTCAACTTTGGAGCAAAGTATGCGGACATGGGGGCCATCCCCAATACTCCCTATCATTTCTCATGCACTCCTCATATCAAAAATGTTTTGTGATCGAAAGTCATGGAGTGTGAGATAAATGGCATGGAGGAAAAAATAACCAATAAATGTCGAATTTTATTTCAAACCATTCATTAAACATGTCTACAGGAGTGCATCGAACTGGAAAGGAGTTTCGAGCGTAACTTGCGTGAATCATCGATATATTGCCGCTCCGGCTCCATCTGCTTCCGTTTTACCTCTTAATATCAGATGCATTCACAAGAATCTGAAAAAGTTCTACGATGACTCGAATTGCGATGGGAACTCTCAAGACTGCAAGGAGGTATCACAAAATTAAAAAAAAAAACAGAAATGTGCGAAATCATGTATTTTTCAGCAGGAAAATTGTAAGAAATTGAAGTGCGATCCACAGTGGAATTTACAGTGCGGCAAAGCATGGTTGCAACCATAGTTTCATATTTTCAGAATGAAGGAAAATAATGGAGATTGGAAAGAAGTAAAGTCGCCGAATGAACTTAAGTGCAATTCCAAGGAATTCACACTTAACAACGACATAAAGCAAGATGATATTAAAATCAGATGTGTCCGTCGCAGTAAGTAGACCATAGTTTTTAAATTACGTTGTGCAATGTAGCATATTTGAATATTATTATATTTTCAGAATGCACTCAGTGCGCAAAACCTTGCTCAGACTGTGAGACCAATTTCGACTCTGTCTTCACACCGTCGAATGATTGGAATCAATGCTCAACATTCAAGGTGCATCCATCACCTTTCCGGCTTGTATGATGTTATCTAATTTAGTGTGGTCTCGAACTACGATTGGAACGGACAGTTTCATAACTAAAGCAAATGAAATTAAACAAATTGAGTGCGGGAAAGTCTCCAAAGATATAACGACACAGATAGAAACCACCACTTGGGAAATGAAGGATGAGACGGGGAAAATGAATTCGTATAAAACCACTAAAGGAGTGATTTGTGAAGGTGCAAGTTTAAGCAAAATTTTTCGTTTATTTTGTATTTTTTATTAAGTTTAATTTTTTAATAGTTATGGACTCACAAAAGCTCCTGCCGTGTTTCGTTCAAAAATATTTGTTAATGCAACCATATTGACGGCTACAGTGAATATCAGATATTAGATAATATCAGATATCAGATATGAATATCATTGTGATAATGCGATATTGCGACATTGTGTGCACATATAAACATAGTAAACATGTTCAGAACTCTGCACACTCGCCAATCCAATTAATACAGTCTGCAACGATAAGGATAAACATTGCTTCGACGTAAATTGTATATATAATTACGATATGTGATCGACTACTTTAGAAAAGGATGACAAATCCTGTAAATGATGATGCGAAATCAAATGATGATACGATTGAGTGTACAGACAATCGTGAAAACAAAAACAAGCTACTGGTAAGATTCGAAGAGTTAGGAATACACTATGAAGCACTGAAAACCATTTTTGAGGAAGAAATACTTTTCATCAAGTGCAACAAAGTTACTGGAGAATGGATGGTAAATGATAAGGATAAGACGGTTCCAACGGGCAGTAACGTCCATTGTCATTCCGGATGCAATATTACTCGCTCCTTCGATCCAAGTTTGTGCGGATCGGAAGAGGATTGCGATTCAGTAAGATTTAATTAAGTATGATTAATTTAATGAAATATTTCAGCCTAGCGCTGCCACTCTAAATTGTCGTAAAGATTTTGGACTACAAGTTGACTTCGGATCACAGTAATATCAACATGTCTTCCTAAGATGCGAAATGTCATTTAGAATGAGCAGCACTCGTAATTTTAAAATAATTATTGTAATTAAGGACACCTTCCGGATGGGTGGACGTGGCAAACATCTCTTGTATTGACCATCGATTCAAAGCTTTTGATATGGACAACAAGCAAATTCCGGACCCATATGCACTCGGAATTCGATGCATTCGAAAGAAAATCGACTCATTCTACAAGGATAAACAATGTGATAACACTGACGACTGCAAGATGGTAATAATTGTGTTTTTATTAAAATTAAGTTTAACTCCATTTAGCCTCGCAACTGCACTTCTCTTGAATGTGATAAACTATGGGATCTGCAGTAAGCGAATTTTCGAATTTTCAACAAAATCACCATCCATTGGTGGAAAATTACACGGTTTAATTCAGTAATTCCTTCCATTTTCTGTATAGAATCCAGACCAACGAATCGCATAAGGAGTGGAAAAGTGTGCTGGCGAGATGCAATTCGAACACATTCATTGCTAATGATGAAAAAGTAAACGCGATCGGAGTAAAATGTGTGCGGAAAAGTGGGTTTTATTATCCAGAAAAAAATTGCCACCGAATTTTATTAAGAAAGTTCAATGTGTGAGAATCCTTGCTCTAGCTGCTCTGATGCTTCTGTAATACCATTCAATCCGCCTACTTCGTGGAACGAAAGCGTTGTATTCAAGGTATCATGATAATATTTATGATATTTTGCCACAATTATTATTAATTGTGACATTCCAGTGTCACCCGGAGGCCCAGACGGGCATTCAAGGTCCAGCGGGAAATTGGACTCTACTCGCAAATGCGCATCTCGTGTGTATTACGAACGGAACGGACGGGAACTTGTGGTCTGTAAGCGGATCATTGATCAACGCGAAGAAGGGCGGCGTGACCTGTGACTGGGAGATTTCACTTATATTTTGTTAATAAATTTAACCATATCTCATATCATCACAAGTGATAAAATGCTCAAATCTCATGTATTTTCGAGTATTCATTACCAAATCTCCAGTCATAATTAACTAGCTAAATAATTACCAAATTGCAGTCATCGAGGATCGTCCGTTGAACGCGGGAGCGTATGCCCTCTTCGTTGTTCTTCTCCTTTCCCTCATTATTGTCGTCATTTCGATCGGATTGCATGCGGCCGGAAAGGGATGGATGCTCGCTAAGTCCGTTTTTTTTAAATTTAATTTTATTAATTATGCTTATTAATTAGTTTATTATATTACAATGACACGTTTTGTTCAGCATAATGAATGCAATCAAGAAGAAGTTTGGCAAGAACGACGTGAAGACGAAACCAACCTCATCGGAGAATAAGCAACCTCCATCAACTGATGCCAAGCAACCGCCGTCATCTGGTAATACCAAAAGGTGTGCTTTAAAATTTTTAAAAAATCACATGGGAATAGTTATCGCTAATAACACATGAAATTCCACGCAAAATGCAATATTATTCAATATTTTTGCTGCGAGAAAGGCACTAAGACTCAACCAACATCGACTGATAACAATCAACAGCCCTCGTCTGATGTCAACCAACCGCCGTCCTCTGATATTTCCAAGAAAGAGGAGCCATCGAAATGATTGCCCTGCCAAACCTTAGATGCAGTCCAGCTAACATAAGATAACAAAATATACATAAGCACATGAAAAACACTATCCAAAATGTGCTGTTTTCTAATTAGTTGCTCATATATGTAAATGATAAACTGATTGCTAATTTATTGTCTCATTTTAGTGCATCTCTCAATTTTGAGCAGTCTTGGTAGCCACTTGATGTATATTTTCACTTTGTTTGTTGTAGAATAACACATATAGCACAACTCAGAAGAAGTTTACTGGATTAATTTGAAACTAGTCCTCTATTCTGTATCGATTAGAGTAGGATAAACAACTGAACAATATTTTAAGAGACCATCCACCAGAAAACGTAAATAGGAAACGGATGGGCAAAATTCGAAAAAATATCGACACATCGATTTTGGGGTCGAAAAATTTCATATATCAAAAGTACACAAATTATAGATTTCCTGGTGTATTCTCACCAGTTGAAAATGAATTTCGATGTTAGAGATCGAGAAAATGCAAATCCAAAAAGATAGGAGACAAAAACTGCTAAAAAGTGACATTAGCAAGCATAACTTTTTTCTATGTGAGCCGTCTTAACCGGTATTAAGGTTTTGCAAACTTCAACATGTGTCAACTCTACCATATCTTTTGCAGAATTTAAAAAATGGAGCCCGTTAGGTTTTTGTGTCCTCAAATTCAGCTCCCTAAGAAATGAGCTAACCTGAATCACAAAGCGCAATAGACATAGCTAACAGCATTTATGCTCGAAATGTAGAGCACGATTTGCTGAACTTTTCATCTGTTGAAAGTGAGCGTTTATCTTTTCGTTGAAGCCCGCTACATGGCCTAGAAGTTGGCAAAGAACGGCGGTTGAGGCGAGCGAGTGAGCACTAAAGGGAGGGGGGCGGGAGAGGTCAGGCAGAGAGAGCGCCAAACGGTCAGAGCGCGCGCTCTCTATCCGTTTCTCGCCAGTATTTCTCGGCTTCGAAAACTTCTAGGCCCTGTTGCTCGCTTCAATGAAAAGATAAACGCTCACTTTCAACAGATTAAATGTTCAGCTCATCGTGCTCTACATTTCTAGCATAAAATCAGGTAGCTATGTATATTGCGCCTTGTGATTCAGGATAGCTCATTTCTGAGGGAACTGATATTGAGGACACAAAAACCTAACGGGCTCCACTTTTAAAATTCTGCAAAAACTATGGCAGACTCGACACATGTTGAAGTTTGTAAAGCCTTAATACCGGTTAAGACGGCTCACATAGAAAAAAGTTATGACTGCTAATGTCACTTTTTTAGCAGTTTTTGGCTTCTATCTTTTTGGATTCGCATTTTCAGATCTCTAACATCGAAATTCGCTTTCTACTGGTGAGAATACACCAGTAGATCTATAATTGGTGTACTTTTGAGATATGAAATTTCTCGACCTCAAAATCGATGGGTTACGGTAACTTTTTAAAAACCGACCTATATACATTCCCATATAGCCTGTTAATCAGCACTCATGAGGACCAGTTCAAGAAAAACGTTCGAGATTTTTTTTCGAATTTTGCCCATCCGTGACATTTTCCCATCTGTTACGTTCTCTGGCGGACTGTCTCTTAAGCAATACAGTATACATACCCCGACCATTCCAACATAGTGGAAGTCATTATAGGAAATGAAATGCCGTTAATGCAAATGTAAATCTAAATGAAATGGAACAATGCAATGGAAAAATGTATAGCCGATGTATAACAAGGAGGGCTCGGGTAGACCAGATTGACTCTGCTTTGAGAACCAGCATCCGTGTATCTCTATAGGGAGCAATCGAAAGGAGTAGAATGGGTGGAGGCAGAAATAGGGGAGGGAAAGAAAGGGGGAGAAGTGAAAAGTGGAGAAATGACGGTAAATTGAGAACATATAGCATGGACCTCCAGTAAAATCGTAGGAAAATAAGACAAAAAAATAAGATATCAGAAAATTTGTTTGGTCTCCGATTTCGATGTAATTGGCAACAATGACCAAAGTGAGGGTGGAGAGAACGCCATCCAATTTGTTGTTCAAAATCTGCATATTTGGCCTACCTCATCAAAGGGCAGTTTCTCAAAAAGTAATCGACTTACAGCGCAATTTGTTTTCAAAAGATGCGTATTATACTAATCTATACTATTATTAACTTTATTTGCATACATACGAATAATCTTCACCTCCACATGCCCTAAAAACTGATTTTTTCATGCCACTCTCAAAATTTTTCTTTTAACTATACGCATTTTATTGCAGATTCGGATTACCCATGGTCGAATTGAGGTACCCTTTTAGTTCGTTTTTCATATCTCGCTCCTCCACATACCGCTACTCAGTAGGGATAATGAAAACAGTGCGATTTTTGAAAGAAAAATGTTTTGGTGCGTATATGAGTGACTATCTGAGAGAACCGAGCAATTTCTCCCATAGGCCGTACAGCAAAAAATAAAGTGTTGATTTTAAGATGTTCATAGGAGTAACTTTTCACGTAGAGTTCGAAAATCGACCTTAGGAAGCCGTATCTCTGACCCCTGATTTTCTGTGGCGTGCCTCACCGCTGAGGTCGGTTTTTGTAAATCGTGAACGGTTGATCCAAACCCCACACATAGATAGTAATTCTTAAATAACTCGACGAGATAAGCATTGTGACTGTTGGAAATGAAAACTTATCTGTGAAAAAAGTTGTGGCCCTTTAAATTTTCAAAATGTATGTCCTGAAAAGGTGGTGTTTCAATGTGTGTCATTTTAATTATGATTATTAGATTCCTCGTGAAAAGTTACCCCTGGAACCAACTTTTAGTGAAAAAATTCGTGCCCATAGGGGTCTCCTAAATCAAAGAAAAGGAAAGTTGGTTCTTTTTTCGCAAATATATGAAATTTTAAGCCGAGCAACAGGGAAATCCGATCAACTCTATGCAGTTTCTAAGAATACTAAGGTAGGGTAAAAATATAACACAGGAAAAACGACCATATCTCAATTTGAGAAAATTCGATATTCTGGACTTCGATTTTTTGCGTGTTTAGACTCATATATTTTTTCAAGTTCGACACGAATTCCCACTTTTCTACGTAATTCTGATATTACAGAGGAACTTATGTCAGAAAATATTCAGTTGGGTCACCACCTATAAGGAAGGTTGTCATATTTGTCCTTGAAAATTCACCGCAGGGTTGGAAAAATAGGTTTTTTAATGCTAACAGGCGAAATTTCGAAGACAATCGGTTGCATTTATGCAGTAAAAGACTTTAACTATAATTTAATTGTGAAATTGCACATCCCCTTAATCTAAAAAAATATGATTTTTTCACACCTGAAAATCTACATTTTTTTAAAAACGTATCATATTTCGCAGTGATACATAAAATATTAATAATTCTGTTTGGAAAAGTGCAATAGAAATATAATTTAGCAGAATTGCACATAACGGAGCTTACAATTTAATTTCGTTATTTTCCGATACTCTAAATTTTGCATTTTTAAGGACAAATATGACAACCTTCCTTATAGGTGATGACCCAGCTTTGAATATTTTCTGAGATATGTTGCTCTGTATTACCAGAATTACGCATAAAATTGGGAATTCGTATGGAACATGAAAAGGTATATATACCACGTGCGTCACGAGTCAGTGGATGAAAAATAGGCCCCTCGGGAACATTTTGAAAATTTGTATCACGAATTTGGCCCATACTATGGTAGTATAATACCCTGGAGTGATGATTTCGGAAAATATAGGCCATTTGTCCCAGAGCCGGCTTTTAGAAATTTTCCGGTTTTGTACCGTATCTCGGCTTCCAGTTTGGCTACAAAGGTGGCAAAGGGCTTAAAATGTGTGGGAAATTATTTTGAACAACTTTTATGTTGACAGCTTTTGTATGCGATGGCAATTGAAAATGTTATGGTAAAAGGTCCATTTTTTCAAGCAAAAAAATAAATTTTTTCGACATCACGCAGGAAACTTGCAGCGAGCGGATTTTCTTTGCATATTTCGAAAGAAGAAGTGAACCTGCATTATATAAAAAATTAGCAAAGAAATTGAAGGGTAGATTTGCATTGTAATTTTGGGCCAAAGGTGGAACTTTGGCAAAATCGCAAAAATCATTATTTTGAAATTCTTTCAAAACTTATTTCTTTCACTTAATACGATCTTTTGACACCGTAAATGTATGCATTTCGAATTTAAAAGTTCATAAAAAGTTCAAGGTGTACATTTGGAAAGAATTTGAAAAATGATTTTTGCGATTTTGCCAAAGTTCCACCTTTGGCCCAAAATTACAATGCAAATCTACCCTTCAATTATGCAGGTTGAATGCAGGTTGACTTCTTCTTTCGAAATATGCAAAGAAAATCCGCTGCAAGTTTCCTGCGTGATGTCGAAAAAATGTATTTTTTGCTTGAAAAATGGACTTTTTACCATAACATTTTCAATTGCCATCGCATACAAAAGCTGTCAACATAAAAGTTGTTCAAAATAATTTTCCACACATTTTAAGCCCATTGCCACCTTTGTAGCTCAACTGGGAGGAGAGATACGGTACAAAACCTGATTATTTCTAAAAGCCGGCTCTGGGACAAATCACCTATATTTTCCGAAATCATCACTCCAGGGTATTATACTACCATAGTATGGGCCAAATTCGTGATAAAAATTTTCAAAATGTTCCCGCACACCTCCACTGACTCGTGATACGTGTGATACATATCAGGTTGTGAAAAAAGTAATTGTAGATTTTAAAATTTTCGATTCTGAGATACCCCGTCCTTTGCCGAATATTGAATATCATATTGATGTGTATACTCGTTATTCATTTTGCTCAAATATTGGTCATTGGCTCCAGATGGCGTAACGTCGAAATCGAACTTTTCCGAATATCTAGATTTCGGGAGCACTAAAATTAAGTGCGAATTACGTCAGGGGCAGCATTGGATGGTGATCACGCCTGTCTAATGTATTTTTCATGATTTAAAAAAAATAGATTTTTAAAATCAAACTTTTAAGTGACATTCCACGAGAAAACGTACCTTTTGGGAAGGGACGACGGATGGCTTTTTTGCAACCCCCCTCAATATTTTGCTGGTGAAGTCCCCATACCAAGTGCTGATATTTGGCCCAATATGAAGGGCTCTGGTGCACTTTCCGAAAAATGCCAGACTAGGCCCAAAAAAAATCGAAAATTTCAATTTTTTGAAAAGTAAGATATTATAGGTTTTTCGGGAATATTTTTCGATTACAATAACGGAAAACATACTTTGAATGCGACCAGATGTCGATAAAGAGTCGAAAACGTCGATTTTCGAAGATTTTTGCCCGTCCTGAAAATTTTTCCAACCAGCGTACCAAAACTAATTACATTTTCGGATTCCTTGTGTAAAACTACGTATAAAATCCGAATTTCATGAAATTTCTACCATATGCTCTGAAGTTATGGTTTCCAGAAGAAGGGTCACTTAGGGCAAGGTCTTGGAGCAAAACTATCACACTTTCTCCAAATCAAGCCGAATGGGCTCTTTTGAGCACCGAATCTTATTTTTATATCGAATCAAACAATTTGAGACCATAGTCAGGCATTTTGAGGTCTTCATTTTGAAATTTTGGTTTTTGGAAAAAACGAATTTCTCACATTTCACAAAGAGTGATATTTTTTCGTCAAAATCGGTTTGCAATCATCGGATATGCCTAATTTTTGTCAGATTCTTATTTCTAATGCATACTTACATCGTGTTTGTGCATTTCACGCTCAAGTGCACATGCTAATGACTTTAAAACCCGAGAAAATGCGATTTTTTTCGAAATTTTGGAAATTTCTAGAGTTTGAGACACTCTCAGATTGCTATTTGAAGTTCAAATACATGATATTTTGTTCATCATTACTAAATCTAGCCCATATAATGATTTCCAGTTGGTTTGGGAACTATCGGGCAAAATTATTTTTTTCGGAAATTTTGATCCATCTCGAAAACAATGAAAAAAACATTTTAGCCAGATAGCTCCCAAACCAACTGGAAATCATTATATGGACTAGATTTAGTAATTCTGAACGAAATATCATGTATTTGAACTTCAAATAGCAATCTGAGAGTGTCTCAAACTAGAAATTTCCAAAATTTCGAAAAAAATAGCATTTTCTCGGGTTTTCGAGTCATTAGCATGTGCACTTGAGCGTGAAATGCACAAACACGATGTAAATATGCATTAGAAATAAGAATCTGACAAAAATTAGGCATATCCGATGATTGCAAAACGATTTTGACGAAAAAATATCACTCTTTGTGAAATGTGAGAAATTCGTTTTTTCCAAAAACCAAAATTTCAAAATGAAGACCTCAAAATGTCTGACTATGGTCTCAAATTGTTTGATTCGATATAAAAATAAGATTCGGTGCTCAAAAGAGCCCATTCGGCTTGATTTGGAGAAAGTGTGATAGTTTTGCTCCAAGACCTTGCCCTAAGTGACCCTTCTTCTGGAAACCATAACTTCAGAGCATATGGTAGAAATTTCATGAAATTCGGGTTTTATACGTAGTTTTACACGAGGAATCCGAAAACGTAATTAGTTTTGGTACGCTGGTTGGAAAAATTTTCAGGACGGGCAAAAATCTTCGAAAATCGACGTTTTCGACTCTTTATCGACATCTGATCGCATTCAAAGTATGTTTTCCGTTATTTTAATCGAAAAATAGTCCCGAAAAACCTATAATATCTTACTTTTCAAAAAATTGAAATTTTCGATTTTTTTTGGGCCTAGTCTGGCATTTTTCGGAAAGTGCACCAGAGCCCTTCATATTGGGCCAAATATCAGCACTTGGTATGGGGACTTCACCAGCAAAATATTGAGGGTGGTTGCAAAAAAGCCATCCATGGGTTGGTACGTTTTCTCGTGGAATGTCTCTTAATAGAGATAAAAGTTATCGGATAGACTACAATAGTTCGAACCCTCTTGATAAGAGGAGTCAACACATGTGCTCACATGTTAGAAAACATCGCCATAAGATTTTTGGTGGCAGAAATTGAAAGTGAGTTTTTGCCAGAGAAATCAGCGATAGGCGAGAGGGAGGAGAGGCGCAGCGGAAGGAAGAGGTCAACCGAACGAGAGACTGGGGTAGATCAAGGGAAGATACCAAGTCCGACAGCCGATTTCGCCGGCAACAACTCACTTTCTGTCGCCAAAAATCGTATTGCGATGTGTTTCCTAACATTTGAGCAAATATTTTGACTCCTCTCATCAAGAGGGTTCGAACTATGGTAGTCTCTCCGATATCTTTTTCACAAATTTATTTTTTAATTCATGAAAAAATGAATTAGACAGGCGTGATCGCCATCCAATTCTGCCCCTGACTAAATTCGAACTTAATTTTAGTGACTCCCGAAATCTAGATATTCGGAAAAGTTCGATTTCGACGTATCGACATCTGGAGCCAACGACCCATCGTTGAGCAAAATGAATATACCTATCGTCATCCAGAAAACCCCAAAAGGTAAAGTTTCAGCGATTTGACTTTTTTGGCCTTTGCCAAACATCGTCAAAATTGTCCGATTCTTACGCAAACGGGCTCTTTTGCCCTCCCCCCCCTCTATCCCCACCATACCCCTGACACCCCCCCCCCCCCATCATACCCCTGATGGCACTTTCCCTCTCTCTACTACCATTCATCCACTCCTACCGTATCAAATTACAAGCTACTCACCCCCGTCAGCATCGACTATTTGAATTACATTTGTTTTTAATTATATTTATAAATAACATACATGCCAGTTCTCGATAACCTCATTCGTCTAAATATCGTATTCACCCAATTTCAATAACAGGCTCACAAAGGCTGATCCGTCTCTTCTACCCTCCTTCTCTCTCAATTCAATTATCCAAACAATGCCTCATTTCCATCTCCTCAATCGATCTCTCGAACGATCCTCTCCTCCTCCATTCATATCCACCACCATCTCTTCTCTCGACTGGTCCTATTCTTCTCTCCTCCCCTCTCTCCGAAGTACCATCCACCATCCAACGGTACGTCTGCTCCACCCCCTCCCCTCCCTTTTGACCCTCGATATCCTCCTCACCCCTCCCCACCCCAGCGGATCCTTGACACCTTCCCCCTTCCCTTCTGCCCCTCCCACCCTCTCCGACCCTACCGTATCCCCACCCCAGCGGACCCTTGACACCTCCCCCTTCCCTTCTGCCCCTCCCACCCTACCGTATCCCCACCCCACCGTATCCTTCACACCTCCCCCTTCACTTTTGACCCTTGATACCCTATCACCCTTCAAAACAGTATAAGGAATTGATAGCTCTTATTCAAACGGCTGAGTTCAAAAAATAACACCATAAAATCGTCATTTTCAGAATTTTTGAGATTTTATTTATTTACCCGCTTTATATGCGAAATAGAATCGACTTAAACTGTTGATGTATACTACTTACATCACTTGAGCTTATGTTAAATTGAATTTCCAGACGATTTATTGAGTCAAGAAAAAAAGGAAAAATAGTACGCGACAGAACTCTCTTACCAACCTAATACCTTGAATTCAACGCATTCGTCATACTCGGAAGGCGGCTTGAATGGTATTACAGAGCTATCAGAGCAGCCCGGGCAAGGATTCTCACACATTGAGCATTCTTAAAAGTTAGCCCATTCAGCTCAAGTTTGCATTTTACAATGCAAGAAAAACCAACTTTTCCTTACGCATTTCACTCTGGTTGCGTTCACTCTTCTTTCCATATCATTGTTCATCGTAATGAATTTGTCCGAATTGCATCGAGCCTTTACACTTTTCCACTCGTTAGGCCTCTTGTCGGTCTAAATTCTGAAATGAAAACGGAACTAATTATTGTATTAATTAACACGGGTACTTACTGTAGATCCAATAGTTCATCACATTCTAGAAAAGTGCAGTTCCGAGGCTAAATTTCATAAAATTAATTTTAAAAAAATTAAAAAAATTACCTTCTTGCAGTCCTCTGTGTTATCGCACTGCGAGTAATTGTAGAATGAGTCGATTCTCTTTCGAATGCATCGAATTCCGTATGGGAAAGCGGTAATCGCCGTGTTTTTCTTATCGAATACTTTGTATCGATGATTGTCGCATAACACCCGGGAAACTTCTACCCATCCGGATGGAGTCCTGAATTATGTTTGGGGGTTTGAAACACATATTCAGCTTACTGTGCTCCGAAGTCAACTTGCAAACCAAAATCGTCACGGCAATTTCGAGACGAATCAAATAATGAAATATTTTTAGGCTAAAATATTTAAATATTTCTAATTAATAACAGATTAAATCTCACTAATTCGCAATCGTCATCCTCTCCACACGAACTCCGGTTGAAGTAGCGAGTCATATTGCATCCGTGATGACAATGGACATTGCTGCCCTTGGGAACCTCCTCCTCCATATCTTCCATCTTGGCCATCCATTTCCCACTCGTCTTATTGCACTTCATGGAATGTATTTCAACCTGAAAATGGAAATCGCAGCTTCGAAGACAAAAATGTTCTCAAATCATACCAGCGGGTTTTCCCCGGACAATCGATCGTAACATCGTTAGAGGAATCGTAGGAATTGTTTGAGACGTCTCTCTGAAGTAGTTGATCAAATGATGCAAAAAAGGTCAAATTACCGTGATACAATGGTGGTCGTCCGCTGTGCAATTACTTGTGATTTCATTAGCGAGTGTGCACAATTCTGATTATTGATATGATAGTTTCATTATAAAAAAGTGCTCCCACGAGTCTCGCGGATGACACACTGGCACCATGGGGTTATAGGGGGCGCTTTTCCGATCAGAAATAACTTGGTTTCATGTTAAATAAATGTCTACAATTTTCAAAATTAATTTCTAAAGTTCATTGAAAATGCAGGCAAATTGAAGATACTGAAGCCATTCAAGCCATTGATTGAGAAAACGGCCGCTGGATTAGGAAAGACGGAATTTCGAAATGCACGCTGCGTTACACCACGTTGCTTAGTATCGGATTTTTTCGTTATTATTGAGTTTAATGGATTTTTAATATGAAAACATGGATTGTGCGTTCGAGTTTAATGTAATTTGCATAAAGATATAGTCGAATTACGCAAATAGTGCGTTGCGCGGAATTTAGAGAAAACCACCGTACAGTACTCAGCATGCAGTACAATCGTTGTGAGAGTCCATTATTCTGTTTCATGAGAACCCTTTTTCAAAAAGAACTTATTTAAAATATTATACCTTCACAAATCACTCCATCCCTGGTTTTCCACGGTCCGTTTTGTCCCTCTCCAGTTGTGTTTGTCCGAGAGGTCACTCCTTTTTCTGATTTGTCACACACAAATTCTTCGTTGAGGAATCTTTCCGTAACAATTGTCGTTCGAGAGTGTTGACCACAAATTAATTTTGAAAATTGTAGACATTTATTTAACATGAAACCAAGTTATTTCTGATCGGAAAAGCGCCCCCTATAACCCCATGGTGCCAGTGTGTCATCCGCGAGACTCGTGGGAGCACTTTTTTATAATGAAACTATCATATCAATAATCAGAATTGTGCACACTCGCTAATGAAATCACAAGTAATTGCACAGCGGACGACCACCATTGTATCACGGTAATTTGACCTTTTTTGCATCATTTGATCAACTACTTCAGAGAGACGTCTCAAACAATTCCTACGATTCCTCTAACGATGTTACGATCGATTGTCCGGGGAAAACCCGCTGGTATGATTTGAGAACATTTTTGTCTTCGAAGCTGCGATTTCCATTTTCAGGTTGAAATACATTCCATGAAGTGCAATAAGACGAGTGGGAAATGGATGGCCAAGATGGAAGATATGGAGGAGGAGGTTCCCAAGGGCAGCAATGTCCATTGTCATCACGGATGCAATATGACTCGCTACTTCAACCGGAGTTCGTGTGGAGAGGATGACGATTGCGAATTAGTGAGATTTAATCTGTTATTAATTAGAAATATTTAAATATTTTAGCCTAAAAATATTTCATTATTTGATTCGTCTCGAAATTGCCGTGACGATTTTGGTTTGCAAGTTGACTTCGGAGCACAGTAAGCTGAATATGTGTTTCAAACCCCCAAACATAATTCAGGACTCCATCCGGATGGGTAGAAGTTTCCCGGGTGTTATGCGACAATCATCGATACAAAGTATTCGATAAGAAAAACACGGCGATTACCGCTTTCCCATACGGAATTCGATGCATTCGAAAGAGAATCGACTCATAGTTTGCATTTTACAATGCAAGAAAAACCAACTTTTCCTTACGCATTTCACTCTGGTTGCGTTCACTCTTCTTTCCATATCATTGTTCATCGTAATGAATTTGTCCGAATTGCATCGAGCCTTTACACTTTTCCACTCGTTAGGCCTCTTGTCGGTCTAAATTCTGAAAAACTCTGATGGATCGATGGAGAAACGAGAACGTGCGCAATGCGACGAAAGTGCGGGATTGGAACAAAGAAGCGCTGAAAAGGAAAGCTCAGTGGGCGTTGAAGATTAGGAGAATGGAGCTAGATGAGTGGACCAGAGCGACTACGGTATGGATCCCCTACAACAGGAGCCGTCCCCAGGGTCAGCCGAGAACGCGTTGGCGAGATGACCTCAGAAGAACAATTGGCCCCCACTGGTGGTCTGCAACGACCGACGAATTCCGACCTATCCTCACCTAGCGTTAACGCTTGAAGTGATAAATATTGATTGATTGATTGATTAGGTTGGTGCGAAAGTTTCTGACTATTTTCATGTTCGGGCATTTTGACCTACCTCGTCCATCTCATTCAGCCAATCAACCAATGGTTATTCATAGTTGATGAAGGACTGTGAATACTTTTTACGCGATACAATATCGGGCCAATTCGATCAGCAATTTTGGCACTATTCACAGTCAAACTCTAGATTGTTCTTTTTTTAAATACTGTTCAATTGGTCGTAACTCCAAGGACAAGTGAGATTGAGACAAACATGAAGGATTATTGAGAAGCCTATTGCACAGGCATATAATTTGACTCTTCAGAAATTCTGGTCCTCTGAATTCCCGCTTAACATGTAGTCCAAATCAGTAAACTACGCTAATTGGAAAATGCTTGTTTTATATTTTCTGGCACTGTACTCGTATAGATCGACCTTGGGAGCTCAATAGTGGTTCATTATTTTCTACCTTCCTATCTTAGAACACAGTTATATTTAGGAGCAGATTCATGAATCAATAGGTATTTAGGATATTTCGGAACAGCGATTTAGAAATTTAAACAGCGAAATCAGCACTTTTTGTTGTTTCTCTCTTCTCACTCGCAATTAAGACCCAGTTTTTTACGTTTAACCGAACAAGCAACTCTTGCCCTACTGCATATATGTTGGACAAATTCAGGAGGTCTCAAATATTTGAGAAGTTGAGTTCAACCAAAAACACCGAAAAACACCATTTTCGGCAGTTTCGATATGAAAATAATGTTCTCACGTTCAATAACCGGTATATTCAATGTTAATGTTTTCCGGTACTCCATCACTACTGACGTCACTAAAACTATAGAAGAATTGCAGGCAATCGAAATAGGCTAGGAGAAATTATGAAAAATAAATAGTAAGAAACTTTCGCACCAACCTAATATTAGGTTGGTGTGAAAGTTTCTGACTATTTTCATGTTCGGGCATTTTGACCTACCCCATCCATCTCATTCAGCCAATCAACTAATGATTATTCAAAGTTGATGAAGGCTTAAGAATACGTTTTATGCGATACAATATTGGGCCAATTCGATCAGCAAGGATGGCACTATTCAAAGTCAAACTCTAAATTGTTCTTGATTTTCAATAATATTCAATTGATCGTAACTCCAAGGACAAATGAGATTGAGACAAACGTTAAGGATTATTGAGAAGCCTATTACACAGGCATATAAATTGACTCTTCAGAAATTCTGGTCCCCTGAATTCCCGCTTAACATTTTGGCCAAATCAGTAAACTACGCTAATTGAAACATGCTTGTTTTGTATTTTCTGGCACTGTATTCGTATAGATCGACCTTGAGAGCTCAATAGTGGTTCATTATTTTCTACCTTCCTATATTAGAACATAGTTATATTTAGGAACAAATTCATCAATCGATATGTAATTAGGATATTTCGGAACCGCGATTTAGATATTTAAACATCGAAATCAGCACTTTTTGTTGTTTCTCTCTTCTCACTCGCAATTAAGACCCAGTTTTTTACGTTTAACCGAACAAGCAACTCTTGCCCTACTACATATATGTTGGGCTAATTCAGGAGGTCTCAAATATTTGAGAAGTTGAGTTCATCCAAAAACACCGAAAAACACCATTTTCGGCAGTTTCGATATGAAAATAATGTTCTCACGTTCAATAACCGATATATACAATGTTAATGTTTTCCGGTACTCCACCACTACTGACGTCACTGAAACTATAGAGGAATTGCACGCAATCGAAATAGGCTAGGAGAATTTATGAAAAATAAATAGTCAGAAACTTTCGCACCAACCTAATACAATATGAACCAGATCAGACAAGTTTCAAAGGTAATAATAAGAATTGATTATTTACAAAAAAATTAATTTTTTGATGTTCAGAGCAAAATTTCATAGAAGACCCATATACGAAAACTCGATTTTTCACCTGTATTGTATATATGGCCACTCGTACTCTGCAAAATAATCCTGGAAAATGGCACCTCGCAAGAGCAGTACGATGTAATATTCATCTGCAAAAGCGGTCTCTCGACAATAAGCTCGGATCTTGCATCGTTGATCTTGCAAATTCTGTTAAAGCATAGATTGTATAGAAATAATTGTCCGAATATTTTAGCCCAATTCCATTTCTCTAGTTCATCTGGGAGCTAAGATACAACATTATGTTTTTCCAAATAAAAATGCAATTTCTCGATGTTCAGAGGCAAATTGCAAAAAACAAAAACTCGATTATATATTTTTAATATGTAGAGGGGCACTTATACTTGCATATTCTGTAATAAAATTCTGGAAAATTGTATCTCACAAAGGCACGATTTATTTTTTAACTCCAAAAATGGTTTTTCGAACATAACTTTTTGATCTTTGATCTTTAAACTTTGGTTAAAACACACAAGTTTCTTAAAATAATTTTCCGATCTTTTTGAGCACCAAATCACTTCTCTAACTCATCTGGGAGATCAAATACAGAAATTCGTACTGCAAGTTCCATTCATCTGTGTGATCGCATTTCAGTGGACCACATGTGTTTGGCTGAAAATATAGAAATATCATTTACGTATATCTCTGAAGTATTTAATACCTTCTTGCACTCTTCAGTCTCTTTGCAATCTTTAGCAACGAAGAACTCATCAAGCCGTTTTCGAATGCATCTAATTTGTTGTGGGAATTCATCAAAATTCTTGGATTTTAAAGAGGCTTTGTATCGATTCTCAATGCATTCCATTTTGTCAACACGTTGCCAGCCCAATCCGGATCTGATGAAATATCTTGATAAGATTCGATTTTTCCACACACTGGGAGCCGAAGCCAACTTCGATGCCAAAATCATCGTTGCATTTCACCGAATCGCCCAACATAATTGGCTGAAAAAAAAAACATATTTTATTAAATACCTTCTTCTGAAAATGTAAAATGCTCTAAAGCACCTTTTCACACTCATCCTTTGTCGGGTCACAGCCGAATCCTGGCTTGATATATGCAGCGAGATCGCATCCAGGGTGGCAAGATACTGTGCTTGACGCAGGCAAGACTTCCTCGTTCGAGCTTTCTTTCTTCGTTATCATCCAATTCCCTGTCCCATGGTCGCATTTCAGATCGCTTATCTCCACCTGAGAACATAATTTTTTTAAATGTGTCATCATCAGAAGAAAATACCACATTATTTTGTTTGTAGAACATCTTTTTTGGTGCACGATTTTGTATTGTCGTCAGTTGGATTCCACTAAATGAAAATGTATAAATTAAAAATATATATATTAAAATATTTTTTTCGCACTGGTTCGCATAAATATCCCCCGAGTCACAGTCTTTGTTGAGCGGTTGACGGAGCTCGCAAGAATCTGCAAAATGTAAATAACCGATGCAAATGACACAATTATACATACGTTCACAGTCTAATTTGTCGTGGAAACCTCCATCTATAGCCCACTTTGCTACGCCATTTGCATCTTCCTTGCAGGAAACTTCGGAATTGTCCAATTTGTGTTTCTCGTTAGAACCATCGATAACAATTGTTCGAGTGTTAGAACCGCACTGAAAGAATATCAAGTCAAAATAGCGGTTTCAAAATTTGCCTTGAATTTAGCACACTCGTTCCATTTGGTGGATGGAGTAAATTTGGCGCCGAGTGTCGAATCGCATAATGGACATGGATCTGTGCACCGAGTGCACCCTTAACATTTTATTATACACAACAAATATACACAAAATTATATTTTTTTTTATTATACACAACAAATATACACAAAACATTAAATTATTGAAACTTACTGTATCTAACACACTTGATTCGCAATCTTTTTTCGTAAATATGACCCCAGTTAGTAGTGTATTCTCCTATGAAATTCTCAGAATCGCATCTTGCCGATTTTACGTCCCTATATTCATATTCACCGCCTTTCATAATGCTGAAATATAGTATTAAGGATATGTAAGACAATTAGTAATCATGTTAAAACGTATCGTGCAGTAATATAAACAAGAATGCTCGAATTAATCCGTGTCCTAAGTATCTAAGCAACAGTAATCGCACGAAGTGTGCAACATTGCTGAACATAGTTTTTTTTAAACAAAACTCACAAAATAGTCGAAAGTTCAGGGCATCCAATGGGGTTGCACTCAGGTGGAGGCTAAAATTAATCTTTTCCGGTTGCTTCTCCCCCCTAACATCACAAATGTGCTATTTTTCAGGAGTATGGTGGAACGCAAAATTCGGGTAATCATATGTTCATCTTCCACACTTTCTCGCCGTCTGGACTTGAGCTTGTGAAACGAATAGAGTGCGAAAGTGTGCAGACTGAAGATACGATCTCCGGAATAATTTTTAAATATTAATATATTTAACAAACAAAAAAATATGTAAATCATTACCATTGTGCATTCTTCACGCGATTCGCAATCACCACTATGAAAGAACTTGTCCATACGTTTGCGAATACATCGAAATCGGGATGCATCCACGCTGTAGCCATTTGTATTTGCAGCCACAAAATGACCGCCGGAACAAGTAACCGACGCCTTGATCCATTCACTGAATTTGATAATATTCTTAGCATTTAAATGCCATTCCACCCTTTAGCTTCTGCCTCTAATCCAAGTCCCTGTTGACATTTCAATGAGCCGCTATTGTGTTCTGGCTGAAACGTTATGTGCTATTTTTTATTTATGGAATTTGGATTAAACAATTTTTAATTTAAGTCACCTTTACACATTCATCCGAGTCAGCGCATTTAGTTCGGTCAAAGAATTCCGCAATATCACAACCGTATAGTTTCGCTTTAGGCTCGCATTTAGTGTTCATACATACCTGACAGCATTACATTGAAATAAACCTCGCAGATTTTTTTTAGAACTTTTTGATCTCCGCAAACATATCCTTCGGGAATTGTGGTAAGCAGATAGTTCGGATTGGGATTCCCTGTCAGTCGCAAGCAATGAAATGGATTGACTTGCTTCAAAGCGAGCACGTAATTACAAATGCAACATTCTATGACAGTCTTACATCCGATCCACTGTTACAAGCGTTATTGACGCCTTCAAAGATCGGTGACGGTTTCGGAGTTGTCGGCCTTTCGCATGCTGGAAATCAGAATATTTTTGAAAAAAAATACATTATTCCCTCGGTAGATCTAAAGTGTAAATATAGTTTTCTTCAATGTTCCAAGCAACAACTCTTGCTAAAGTACCAGCATTCAGAAACGATATATTTCATACCATCTTTCATGTGACTCATATCAGGACGTTGGCAGATCAAATTACCGCAGAAATTCCTGAAAAATTTAATCATGTCATAAGAAAATAACGAATATAAAGACTGTGAACTCTTAATCATGAGATGGGGGGATAGACTTTCCATAGTTGGCATGGGTCTGTCGTTTAGCTATTGTTAGCCTGAAGCACGGGTAACAAGCGAGAGCGCGAATGTGTTGAAACCTAATTCGGTGACTTGTGGGCGCTGGATTACGAGAAACATTTTTTTCAGAGCATTTTCCATAGGGCATAAATCTATAAATTTTGAGAGTTAATTTTCACACCACATGTGATGCAGATGGTCAGAAACCTCAGATTAAGTATCACATATAAAAGTGATTTCGTGCTAATATAATGCGTGACCGAAAAGGGCTTAAATTACGCACCTATCACCCGCCCAAGTGCATCGATCGGACGCTGGAGCCGCGTTATCGCCCCAGATCAGCTTACACAAATATTCCTTCGAAGTGCAGAGTCCCTTGTAACATATCGCCTGCAAATTGACGAGGCATACGATGCATCTTGGAATGAGCGACAAGCACATGCATCGCTAGACACAATATTCTTTTTAAAAAATCTTCACACGTTCGATCGTTGGAAAAGGATAAACTTAGTACATTTTAAAGTTAAAAGCATATCTCACCCCCGGTTCACCCGGACACGCCGTGAAATCACCGGCATGTGTTTCAGGGCAAAAATTGTGTGTTCCATCACAGTAATCATCTTGATCACACTTCCATCGTGCTGATCTAGAAAAAAAAAATCATTGTGATTAGCACCAAGCATAAATCACGCGCGACTACAGATTCAAACAATATTACGATTCAAAAACAGAACCTGCATAATTGACCAGACGGGCTAATTGAACACGTGTCCATATTGCAACACGAGCCTTAAAGTGGCTAAATTAATTATATGTACAATTTCGATTTTTTTTATTTCAATCTGCATCCTGAGAAAGATTAGTAATTCAATTTTGCCAAGACGCCGATTTGCTTGTTTCTTATAGCATTCAGCTCATATTTGTAATGCGTATGAACGCGCAGTATAGCTCGTATAATCACATATAACTCACCTTCAGCGCATGTAGACCCCGATTTAAATTGACAATTATCGTCACAACAGGAATGTGTGATGCAACCCTAAAAAATCACTGCGGTGAACGAGAAGAAATGGAGGTCTTACGGATGGCCCACAATCACATTGCTCTCCAGGATCGACTATTCCGTTTCCACAATTCCCCTCTTCTGAAAAAAACAAACAAATATACATTGTTATAAAAATTGTTATATTATGTTATATTGTTACATAATGTTATAACGTTACATTGTTATATTATGTTAATTCTTATTAAAAAAAGTAAATTTTACCTAATGTGGTTTCTGGGCTGTTTAACAGACAAAAATCGCCCTTTTTCTTAAACGTCTCGGACAGCGCGCTAAGGGAGCAAGATGACCAATGTTGCATACTCAAACGTATAGACGTGTTAAATATATTAGTTTTTTGTTACCACATACCTTGGCGCACTCGAAGAAAACATAATGCAATGTTCCGTCGGACAATTGCATTCTCCATATTTATTATTGTTGCACCTTCACTGTAATGTCGGACATGATAATGTTTAAAAAAATTGTATGTGCCATTTAAGTTTGACTGCGATGAGGCCGCAATAATTAGTGCAAATGGAACAATTCATTGATAACTTACTTATCGTGGTCCATTCACAGACTGTGTCCCAATTCGTGTGCGAAAGTGGCCGCGACTTCAGCGGCTTCTTGATCTCTCTCCTTAAACCACGACCATCATATTAGGTTGTTGCAAAAGTCCTGTGGAATTTTGATATTTTGCCTTCCATCTTCATGTTGGATTGATAGATGAACTTCGGGATATTGATTACTAATGAGGCCTTGCATACTCTTTCATATGCGCACCCTATCATCATTGCCCAATCAGAGAGGCGAAAACAGGATACAGTTAAAATTGCGAAAAGTATCCATCGAAAACGACACATTTCTCAACATTCTGTTTCCTCTGAAGCATGAACACTCAATTCCTGGTGGTTATATGAAGCTCCCATCTTTAACCTATACATAAGTTTTCTCATGGATGATGGAAGTTACTTCCTATTGAGAAATGCATTGATCTGTAAATGACTACATATTGCATTTTTTATGTTGATTTCGCATATTTTTGAAAAATGAGAAATTCAAATTTTCTGAAGGGGAGAAGAAGAAGGCCCCAATATTTTACATGAGAATATGGCCTCCTAGTGGATGCATACAGCGCACACATGACGGAGCCTGTATGCTTGGTCGTCCATTTAGAAAAGAAGGTACAAGTCACATGCAGCCTGGGTCTGCTCATATTTTTGCTATCATGTAATTTGATTTAAACCCACTCACATGACAGATCTAACCTATTTTTTGAAAGAACATCAATGATACTTCCCACCCAAAGAAATTGTTTCATGAATTTTCCCTTCAAATATCTAGATAAATAAATTTAAATCTAAATATTGTGTTTTTTTTTAAATTGGGTTAATCATAATTGCTTGCGTTGGTTGCATGATCGGTTTGATTGAAATATACGTGAACAAAGTTCAAGCATATCCCTAAACAACACCACGTTTGTTGGCCATTGAGATTTGAGACACGCGAGTTATGATCGTTCAAAGTACTGACACAAAAAACAAGACTTTTGCAACAGCCTGATATTTTAAGTGACAAAATTCGGAAAGCATCGCCGTGACTAAAGCTGCGTGAACTTCGTTTATGGCTTGGTTTACGGCTCGTTTATGGTTCAAGAGCCGGTTTTTAGGCAGTTTTGAGAAATCGCGGAATCCGTATCTACAAGAAGATCCTGGATCGTAGGGACACCGGACACGAAAATCTCACAGAGATCCGAGCACTTTGAACATTTTGTCAAAGGGGGTCTCGATTTCATGCAATCTCTCAGCAGAGATAACTAATTGCATAGTGATAACGCTATCGAATATCACTTTCTCAAACAGGCTTTATTCTTACATAGATTTTTTTCCTACTCGCCCAAACTTTCCGTGATTGGAGTCATGCGCGAGACTAACCCAGAAAATTTTTTTAAATTTTGCTTCGCAACCGGACCTTTGATGCAGCCTTGCTGCAAAAAGGGGGTCTGAAATTCAGATCTCGGCTTCTAGACCAGATAGGGACTAGTTTAAAGCACCAATATAATCCTCATCGCGATCCCTGATGATCCTGTGAATATGGAAACTATATTCCTAAATGCATCACTACGTAATTAGTTATCACACGTCATCTGAGGGGGGAGGGGGTGACAACTGCACAACCGACATTTGCACAACAATTCACCATTAATTTACGATTGGACGTAGCGACTTGGGAGTTCCTTCACTGTAACCAGTATGCGCTGCCCTACATTTGTATATGCAAATCTTGTTACCAGGCGAACTTGAGTTTCACTCCATATCTATGAATTCATGTTCATGGTCCAAAAGTGACAATTTTAGTGGAAAATCATGATTAGATAAATCCCAAATACAGTGACAAATCGATACCCGTGTTACTGGGTTTGAGTAGTTAATGAGGCTCGTGAATAACGATTAGTAACGGTATTTGGGGTTTATCTAACCATGATTTTCCACTCAAATTCACAATTTTGGACCATGAATCCCTATACATAGATATGGAGTGAAACTCAAGTTCTCCTGGTAACAAGATTTATATATGCAAATGTAGGGCAGCACATACTGGTTACAATGAAGTAACTCCCACGTCGCTACGTCCATTCGCAAATTAATGGTGAATTGTTGTGCAAATGTCGGTTGTGCAGTTGTCACCCCCCCCCCCATCTGAGAGATTGCATGAAATCGAGATCCCCTTTGACAAAATGGTCAGTGCTCGGATCTCTTTGAGATTTTCGTGGTAGGTGTCCCTAATATCCAGGATCTTTTTGTAGATACGGATTCAGCGATTTCTCAAAACTGCCTAAAAGCCGGCTCTTGCAATTTCGAAATTGCAGAAGTCAGCTGCGGAGAAATTTATATGAAAAAAGTCAAATCGTACGGATACTTTCCGGCGCTACTGTATAATGATTGAGTGTGTTGGTTTTCGTTATTTAATCGTGGAATTTATTTTATGAATTGTTTCAGATTGTTAATATATCACAAGTATCATGAGTCAGTGGGCGAAAAAAAACCAACCTCCGGGAACAATTTCCAACTTTTATTTTTTTGTTTTAGTCCATATTTTGGTGGTAGCATGCTCTAGAGCCAGCATCTTGAAATTTGTAGGTCACAGGTCCCAGAACCGTTATTTAGGAATTTTCCGGTTTTGTATTCGGCCCTACCGGCTCCCAGATGTGGCTCTCAGCTCCCAGATGTGATAGAGATGTGGCATTGAACTTATCAATGCGCGGAAAAATATTTCCAGTAACTTTTATGTTGACGAGAAAAGAATCGGACTACAAGCCCAAATGAGCAAATGATCTTTGGAGTGTGCCTACAAAGACTTCAGACTGTCTGGGCATCGCTTAATCCCATCGAAAGCGTTGACACTCCTTTTCAATCTTTCAGTATTTTGGGATGATTCGCAGCTAGTGAATAGGCTAAAACAGATTCTAGTCGTGTTAAGTTATCGAAAATGTTACAGATCGGGAAGGCGGCTCATAAATCAATTAGTGTACCTGCATCCAAGAGCTCGAATCGTAGCCTTTGCACATCCCTTTCACATAGGCCGTTCCGAGTGCACTGCCTTCTCCACTGTTCGTAGGAACTTTAATGTCCGTTGATCTGTATTGAATGAGAGAATTTGCAGACTCGAGAAGACCCAGAATTTTAGACCCTTTCGAAGAACATTGAAGAAACCCTGTGCGATTTCATCATGTACAATTAAAAATATTACACCAGCAGTCCCGAATGGTCGTACGGCTGCGGATTATCTATCAAGTATTGTCTCCACGAACGAAGAACTGTTGAGCTTTTTGCGAAATCAATGTAAGGAGTTCCTTGCGTCGTGAAATAGGACAAATGCACCAATCGAATGTCAATGCTGAGGGAATCGTAATACTGAAAAACACGGTAACGATTATTTAATTGTTTGCAACATATCTACCGAATTCATAATATTGTGAATAGCGTGAATGCGTATTTTAATATTGTTGTCATTTCCGCCGTATTTCTCATACTGAATTGGTCTTAATTTGAGCGAAGTTTCAAAATGTATTTACAAATTTAATACAAATAAGGTACGTTAAATGACAACACAAATTATTTGCTGCTGTCTGTGTGAGAACTTTCTAATTATTACGAAAATTGAAACGTCTTTCCAAAATGGAACAATCATTTGTGAGGAGCCCCTCAGGCACATTATGCAGATGCTCAATGTGCTTAATATATAGTCAGGAAACTCGGTTCAGCCAATAAACTTTTAAAAATCTCTAAAACTTGTTCTGGCACTATTTGGAAAATTGGTCCACACCCTATTGCCAACCGATCCCAATAGTTCCCATCGAACCTCACAACAATATTAATAAATTAGGGTATATCCCTAACTTCATCATGCAGTTAGAGGAATATATGAAACGGAAAATTGGTAAGAAGAAGCATCGATATGAGTAGTTTAGAAAGTTTTCTCAATTATCCAAGAAGGGCCGCAGTTCTTAGCAGAGAATGTGGGGAAAAGGTAATACCATTTTTTGGAAACACCATTTATTTAAAGAAAACATTCTCACCATTGAATTATGCACAACCATTGAATTATGCACATTGAATTATGCCTCTTCTTGTCGAAAAGTGTCTGGTGAAAAGTATTGTAGTAATCGTGAAGCGCCCGCTTATACAGCTCAAAATCTGCTCTTCGCTTCGATATTGGAGTCCATAATATATCTGCAATTATGGAATCGGTATTCAGTTAATAAACTTAATTTACTTAATAATTAATATACAGCACTAAATCTAAATATGTTTTAACGACATATATTTTTATCGTACATGTCTGCGAAATATGAACGACCGTTGACAAGGCAAAGAGCAAATTTCGCAAGAGGCACCAAGAAAATTGCGATTTTTGAAAATTGCAAGCCGTGATTGCGCTCATATTTTTATCATGGTCGATTTCTGAAAATGGCCCGCACATGTTTGTGAGCTTCACAAAATGCCATAATTGCACAACAACTGTCAACTTTAAGTTTATCGATTTCTAGCAATAATTTAAAGGGCGTGTTCGTGCCGATTCTGGCAAGTGTACCATGCCAAAATATATATCGTCTTTTAAATTAGCGAATTCGCAATAATATCTCACCACAACCCTCAGCTGATTGTGTCTCGAGGCGAAAATTGTTTTTGTCATGTCTCAGCAAGTAACTGAACAGTTTGAAGTGCATAATCATCTCGATTCGTTTCGGATCACACGCAGTGAGCCACGCTCTGTGACCAGCTTTGTTATCGCCTTTGAAGTTGCAGAAAGAACAGTAAAAAATAAATATGTATTAATAAAACTACGTTGCAATTGATCAAAATGATTATTAAACTTGAAAGAAAACAGCCTCACTTTGTTGCCAGTAATGTGTTGCATCTCTTCTGGAGTGAAAACGAATAAGGATGGTTGAAAATTGATCGTAAATTCGTCCTTATTATTCCGGAAATGAAGCGGGTGAACTTTGTATGGAGCAGTCTGCAATTAAAAAAATCAAAAATTTTACACAAATTAAACCTTGACAGTGAGTGTCGTGTAGAGAGAGTCGGGAGCCAGAATCACATCGGAATATGCGATTTCGATAGGGCAGGATACTGATTGGCCTGAAATTATGACGTGTGCAGGCTTGTAATTTTAAAAGTTAAGGTATACATTTTAAAATTAGCGGATCATGAAATCATATCATGTGATTTTTCGTTGCATTGTTTAAAGTTTCTAAACGTATGTATTCCTGATATCAGTGCCTAAGAATCGCATCCCAGAGAGAGAACAGGCAAAAAAACCGTGTCTGGGATTTTCACAGAATCTGGTAGCTCTTGAGTCGCTCTATCGATTCTTGTATTTGAAATTGGCTTGAAAAAATAATTGGCATAATTAATGAATTTACTAAGTTAGATCATTTCAAACATTTTTGAGCGTAACTTACTGGAATCGAACTTGAATCTGCTCAAAACTTGGTTTTAGACTAAAGTTGGCATGCCGAATCGATCGTTGTCAAAGATTTATGTAAATTCCTGAATTTAAATATTTCATGAAATTTCAAAAAAATATTTCTCGAATACAAAAAAAACCCCTCTCCAATTTTTGGATATGTTGTTGTGCATGATGAATACTACCTTAGAGAAAATTCACGATTTTTATATAGGGGATCTTCATAGTTTAACACCTTAAAAACTGAGATTTCCATTTAGAAGGAAACCTCTCATTCCGACCCATTCTTCCTGCCAAATCGGTCTGTCACACTCAAAAACAAATCATTCGTCGCCGTTCAGGCAGGGGGAATGGGTCGGAATGAAAGGTTTCTCTCTAAAGGGAAATCTCAGTTTTTAAGGTGTTAAACTATGAAGGTCCCCTAAATAAAAATCGTGAATTTTTTCTAAGGTAGTATTCATCATGCAGAACAACATATCCAAAAATTGGAGAGGGTTTTTTTTGTATTCGAGAAATATTTTTTGAAATTGCATGAAATATTTAAATTCAGGAATTTACATAATACGTTGACAAAGATCTATTCAGCATGCAAACTTTAGTCTAAAGCCACGTCTTGAGCAGATTAAAGTTCGATTCCAGTAAGTTACACTCAAAAATGTTATAAATGGCCTAACTTAGTAAATTCATTAATTATGCTATATTTTTTTCAAGCCAATTTCAAATACAAGAATCGATAGAGCGACTCAAGAGCTATCAGATTCTGTGAAAATCCCAGACAGGGTTTTTTGCCTGTTCCCTTTTCCGATCAAAATTTGCGATTCTTAGGCGAACGCACTGATATAGCTAGGGACCACAAGGGGTATAGCCGAAATGAAGCCATGCCTCCCAAACTGTGCTCAGCATAATCGCTGGAGTCCTAACATGATCATACTTTTGGCCGTTTGTCGACATCTCATCTCTGAATGGCGCTAGGGCTAAAGAAGTGTTTGAAAAGGCATCAACAGAGGGTGGGGGAAAAGCGAGACGACGAAGAAAGGGGCAGAGTCAATTCCGATCCCTTCCCAGTCAAATCGCAAAAATTTTGGGCAGGGCTTCGCCCTCTCCCGGCTTCGCCTCACCCCTGCGAGGAGAGACGACAGCTCGTTGCATTCGCGCTCTTTCGTATGAGCAACCGCTCTCTGCACGCGCCGGGTCGGAGACGAGCGAGAGGAGAGGGAGGAGAGGGAAAGAAGGAGACGGCGATCTTTTAGCCCAGGCACGGACTAGTTTACTTCGAATCACGGACCGGGAATTCAATGTTTTTCGATTTTCTTTGGCCAACTTGTTTGAATGCTTGCTGGCTATCATATTTTCACTATTCAAACAGTGTATCATAATTTCACTGCTCACGCATAGCAAAAATCTGTGAAAAATGATGGATCGCATAATAAAGTTCGAATTTTCAACAAGACAACTGCAAAATCTGTTTTTTTGAATAGTGACATATCGAAAGCACATGGGAAGAGCTTTCGAATTCTTTTTTGATCAAGTCATTTGGTTAAGAATGAACGCTGTGATTGATCTGTCTTGCTTTCGAGGGGGCATCGTGTCAGATGAAAGTGGGCGGAGCTTGTGGTCCCTAGATATAGCTCATGAAATTTGCAATTGACTGAAGATTGAATAGGGCAGAATGAGAGGAAGAGCCGGTGGATGGTCGTTAGAGAGAAGTCATCAGAGTAATGAAAGGGAGGGCAGAACAAGAGGGGTGCATATGATAAAGGAGGATTGACGATGACAAGGTATAATCAATTGAATACGAAAATTGCAAAAAAATAATACTAAATATTTTAAAATCAATCTTACTTTTCATATTCGTCTTATCAGGTTCCATTTTATTGGTGGTAGAGTAGGCGAGCGTCGATATGCTACCAAGCAGCAAGACCAGCTGCAGCTGCTGCAGAAGCCGAGATCGAGACCAGAGAACCATCTAAAGATTGGAGGGTTACGGTATAAATATTCAATTCACAACAACTAGGCGTGCAACAGGATTGGGTTATGGTGGTAAAGGCGTGAAAGGTAACAGGGAACAGGAAGGATACGGTCGGGTGGGTTGGCTTTCAAGGGTACTGTATGATGTAAAAGATACTATAGACTGGGGGAGGGTGACAAGTGCACGCTAGGTTGGGAGGGTGTCAAGGGTACGGTAGGGTGGGAAGGGTTTCAAGGGTACTGTAGGGTGCCGGGTGTGAAAGGTACGGTAGGTTTGGTTGGGTGTCAAGGGTACGGTAGGGTGTGTTGGGTTTCAAGGGTACGGTAGGTTGAAGAGTGTGTCAAGGGTACGGTAGGATGGGGAGGGTGTCAAGGGTATGTCAGGCTTGGTAGGGTATCAAGGTTACGTTATGTTGGGGGAGGGTTTCAAGGGTACGGTAGGTTGAGGAGTATGTCAGGTTGAGGAGTACGGTGGGGTGGGGATACGGCAAGCTGGGATAAGCAGAAGGGAAGGTGGAAGGTGTCATGGATGCTGACGAACGGGGAGGAGCGGGTGGGTATCAAGGGCCAAAGGGAAGGGAGGGGGTGGAGCAGACGTACCGTTGGATGGTGGATGGTCCTTCGAAGCGAGAGGAGGAGAGAAGGAGAGGACCACTTGGGAGGAGAGAAGGAGGTGGATATGAATGGAGGATGAGAGGATCGTTCGCGAGATCGATCGATGAGATGGAAATGAGGCATTGTCTCGGTAATAGAATTGAGAGAAAGGAAGTATAGAAGAGACGGATTAACCTTTAATATTTGTACTTTGCTAATTTATTGAAATTGGGGAGTACTATGAACTAGGTTATCGAGGACTGACTTTTTAAAAAAAATCACACCTCTCACCAGAGAATCGAGCTGGCCATGGGAATGGGAGCAAAAGTCAGAGCTGGGATTATCATTGATTTAGGGTGCTCTAAGGATGTAACTTCGATCCCCAAAGTAAAAAAAAACTTTATTCTGGGCTCCATGACACCTGGTCGGTCCTTCTGGTACCTGTCTTTGAACGCGTTTATCTCTCTTCTGGTGCGTGTTACAGATAAATCATCTGTGGATGACCTTCACTTATATGCCACGCTCTATCGAACTGTACAAACCAGACCTTATAATTTTCACTCTGAACAGCGCTACATTCAAAGGCACTTTTCTAAAAAGTGTAGGTAAAGATTCCGTTAAGCTTTGAACAATGAATAGGGCTTGTTATGCTCTTTAATATGAGTGGCTTGCGGTTATAATATCTTACGACTGGGGGTAGTTATGCCCCTCAAAGAGTTCGAGATCATTTGTAGTCCATTTCATTCCTTATTTCCAACGTGCTATTTTCTGCGAGCAGCGTGAAATGAAAATGAGAGTAATTGAAATGAGTTTCACATACTCCTTAATTGAACAAATCTGAGTTTTTATTTGCACCCAGTGAAACTCATTTCAATTCTACACTCTCCCTCTCTCATTTTCATTCCACGCTGCTCGCAGAAAATAGCCCGGTGGAAATAAGGAATGAAATGGACTTCAAATGATCTCGAACTCTTTGAGGGGGGCATAACTACCCCCAGTCGTAAGATATTATAACCGCAAGCATCTCATTTTAAAGAGCATAACAAGCTCTATTCATTGTTCAAAGCTTAACGGAATCTTTACCTATACTTTTTAGAAAAGTGCCTTTGAATGTAACGCTGTTCAGAGTGAAATTTATAAGATCTGGATTGTACAGTTCGATAGAGCAAGTGGGGGTCATCCTCAGATGATTTATCTGTAACACACACCAGAAGAGTGATAAACGCGTTCAAAGACAGGTAAAAGAACGACCGACCCGGTGTCATGGAGCCCAGAATGAAGTTGTGGTTTTTCTACTTTGGGGGTCGAAGTTACATCCCTAGAGCACCCTAAATTCACGATTATCCCAATTCTGAATTTTGCTCTCATTCTCCTTTTAGCCCGATTTAGCTCAATTCTCTCGTTATAGGCGTGATATGCAATACAAAAATATGTACAGGGCAATTAGTAGACGCTACAATGCATTTGTTCCTCATATTTCCTCCTTCCGACAGGAAAATTTAAGAGCCTCTTTTGATCACAGAACCTCCCGATTTCTCAATCAAGACAAAAAAAAACTTGATGTGTGACCCTTATTTATCTGTCGAAACTGTTAAGCTCCATTTTTTTAAAAATTCCCCTAATCTACTGCACACTTTTGGTATCGAAATTATAAATCTTTGGCTTCCTTCCCCCTCCCTCCGACCTCTGTCAGTTCGAAACTTTTCGATCTTAAATCAACCAAGATTCCAATTAGAGATATTATATATTGGATAGCGGCTACTCTCCCGTTCTCGAGGTCCTTCCCCACGACTCTCTCTCTCGTGCGACTCGAATCGGAAGTGATCGTCTCCTGTCTCCCCATACCCCTCTTCTCCCTCTACCCTTCCACATTCGCTCATGTCTGTATCTGATGAAGCACACATGTGGTGTACGATAAATGCATATACAAAATGAATTACATGTTATACAATTTGGTTTACATTCATAAATATTTTTTTTATTTGTAATCTCAATTTTAAAACATTGTATGTATGATAGATTGTATAATATTTATGATATCATATTACTAAATCTTTATCACATTATGATTTTCCAATCAAAATTGGTTCTTAATTCTTGTCTTTCACTCAATAATGTGTGTCCATAATTGATCTGCAAAGCCTAGAGTTATTGTAAGGATTGGGCTTAATTTTAATATATCACATGTATCACGACTCAGTGGAGGTGCCCGGGAAAAATTCGCAAAATCATGTCTCCGATTTTGGTCATACTTCTGTAGTAGAATACCCCAGAGACCACTTTTCGAAAAATCCAGGTCCTAGGTCTCAGAGCCGGCGTTTAGGAAATTGCCTGTTCTCATCCCGGCTATACTGTATTTCCGTTCCCAGATGTCCTAGAGACATGGCTCCAGGCTCAAAATGTTCGGAAAATTATTTCCAGAAACTTTTGTGCTGACTCAAAAACGATCGGACATCAACTGAAGAAGATGGGAACCGGAACAGATAATTTAGTTATTTAAAAATAATATTCGTTCATATGCCCTCGCCTAGACCAAATCGTTCTAAAGAAGTACTATTGCACTATTCTATTGCACTAGGAAGTAAAAAATGAAAGAGGAAGTACTATTGCATATTGTAAAATTATAAAAATCGGATTCGGAGAGGGGCAAAATTCGGGACATACCTGTGAAGGTGTGATTTTTAGGAAATTCCCGAAAAGACGATTTTCCCAAAATCTACAATTAATTAAATTCATATGCCTTCGTCAAGACCAAATCGTTCTTTCATAAATTAAAGAGTGAGTGCTTTTGTATATAAAATAAATATAAAAATCGGATTCTAAGATTAGCAAAATTCGTGGCATACCTGTGAACATGTGATTTTCGGAAATACTCGAAAACATGGTTTTCTCAAAATATTGTTAGATAGTTCGTAGGCTTTTGAAAAGTGGTTAGCAGAAGAAAAACAACATTTTAAAACCATTTTTGCATCGATGGAACGTGAGCGACCACTTTTACATGATTTTGGGAAAATCGCGTTTTCGGGAATTTACGAAAAAACACATCTTCACAGGTATATCCCGAATTTTGCCCCTCTCCGAATCCGATGTTTACATTTTTATAATATACAATAGTACTTGTTCTTTCACTTTTAGCATGAACGATTTGGTCTAGACGAAGGCATAATAATAAAGTTAATTTGTAAATTTCGACAATTCCCGAAAACATGATTTTCACAAAATCTTGCTAAAGTGGTCGCTCAAGTTCCACCGAAGCAAAAATAGTTTTAAAATGTTGTATTTCATTTGCTAGCTGATTTTCAAGTGTCTACGCACTATCTAACAAGATTTTCAGAAAACCAGGTTTGCGAATATTTCCGAAAATCACATGTTCACAGGTATGTCACGAATTTTGCCCCTCTCTGAATCCGATTTTTATATATTTATAATATACAATAGTACTTCCTCTTTCATTTTTTGCAAGAACGATTTGGTCTGGGTGAGGGCGTAGGAATGAATATAATTTTTAAATCACTTAATTTTCCTGTTTCGGCTCTCATCTTCTCCAGTTGATGTCGGATTGTTTTTGCTTCAACACAAAAGTTTCTGGAAATAATTTTCCGAACATTATGAGCCCAGTGCCATGTCTCTAGGACATCTGGGAACGGAAATGCAGTATAGCCGGGATGAGAACCAGCAATTTCCTAAACGCCGGCTCTGAGACCTAGGACCTTTATTTTTCGAAAAGTGGTCTCTGGGGTATTATACTGCAGAAGTATGACCAAAATCGGAGACATGGTTTTACAAATTGTTCCCGGAGGATGATTTTTTCATCCACTGACTCGTGATACACGTGATATGCATTTACACGATTTTGGATGAACAATATGCAGTAATTCTTTAAAAATCTCACCACAACCCTCAGCTGATTGTGTATCGAGGCGGAAATTGTTTTTGTCATGTCTCAGCAAGCAACTGAACAGTTTGAAGTGCATAATCATCACGATTTGCTTCGGATCACACGCAGTGAGCCACGCCCTGTGACCATTTTTGCTATCGCCTTTGAAGTTGCAGAAAGAGCTCAGAAAATCACGTTGGATTGCCACATTTTTGCTTGTTACACGGAAGTGATATGTGGGTGCTATTGTTATTTTGAGAGAACATTGATTTTAGTATTTTGTAGGAAAATTCATTTTACCTCATGTCCGGGAATTTTTTGCATTTCTTCTGGAGTGAAAACGAATAAGGATGGTCCAAAATAGATAGTGAATTCCTTCTCATTATTTCGGAAGAGAATCGGATGCACTTTATTAGGAACGGTCTGAAAATGCAAAATGCGGAATTATATTTTAAAATATAAAAACCTTGGCAGTGAGCTTCGTGTAGAGAGAGTCGGGAGTCAGAGTCACCTCCTCATAGACGATGTCGATAGGGCAGACCGAAGACTGGCCTGTAAAATTCGAATTGTTGATGCTAGGCATCAGTTAGATTGGGCTAGGCAAAATATTTAAAAAATAGAAAAAAAAACAATTTGCGAACAGTTAAAAGGTCCTCAAACCATGCAATTTTGCCTCTCGCAGACAGAAAACCCCTCACAAAACACCCTATCTAGCTGTACAACACATGGAAATTCCGGTCCCAACTCACTTTCCGCGTTCGTCCTTACTAGCTTTGCCTCGCCGTTGAAAGAGAGCGAGAGGAGAAGGAAGAGGAGAGGGAGAACCGCACGGTGGAGAGCCATTGGAATGAAGTGAGAGGAGGAATGGGAGGGCGAGGAGGAGGAGAGAGAGGAGGGCATATTATAATGGGGGATTAGGAGTGAACAATGGGCAATCAATTTGTTATTGACATTTAAGATTTCGAAAACACGAAAATACGCTCTATTTTTATCTAATAAGGAGTCGCAGAAGCACATTTGGGATGTCTCTTCTGCTCGGTTTGGGGTGAAGGCGGAATTCGAGTGACAAAAGATATTTGGGGGAACTAGTCGATGTTTTGAACCATCTTTCCATTGATTATTGGCTCATCGAACGTCTAAAAGTACGCCGTCCCGTGTCCTAGGGTTGCAGGATCGAATTCGAACTCGAATTTCGCATTACCTCTGGCACTCCTTCCTTTCTCTCTCCTCGAAGTTCGATCGAGCTAGGTCAATCTGTCAGAGGGTATGAATCTCGCACTCCCATCGAACTTCGAACTCACCCATCTTCCCTCCTCGAGCGTGGGGAAAAAAGGGAAAGCGCGAAGTTGAGGGGTGAGTGCGAAGTTCGATGGAAGTGCGAGATTCGTACCCTCTGGCACAGAGAGGACGAGGTTCGATGAGAGGGAAAGGATTGACCTCTTGCTAGTGCGGAAGTTCGAGGGAGGAAGGGAAGACCCCCAGATGGTACGAATCTCACGAATTCGATCCTACAATCCTATCGTGTTCTTGTATTCTGAACCAGTCATATTATTCGAATAGTGACATTGTTATTCCCAGTTGTGGACGTTGTAATGATCATGGAAGTCGATACAGCAGTGAGGGCAGCATCCGAGCACTCCGTGTTCTTGCTCGTGCTTATGTCCGATTTTCGCCGTTACTCCTGTGGCAAGGGGGTGGAGATTAATCACGGTTTCGCACTCAATCGATGAATTCCCTTTTCCCGTAACTTACTATTGATTCGTCTCTCTACTGTACTAGATGAATTTATATGAAATTGGTAGCCATTCGGATTATGGGCACTGTTAAGCGCTCCCTCGCCGTTATTTCAAGATACATATGATGGGGAACGAGAGTGCCCGGCACATGCGACTGATTTGCCTTTCTGTTGTTCTGGTTTGTCTCTGTTGGGACATATTGTCGAGAGAGAAACACCATGTCTACTCTCTTCTAGTGATACTATCGCGGCAATGCAGTCGAGTTGACAACGTTTGATGCACAGCTCATAAATGCAGGCATGTTTATTATTTTTAAAATTTTTCACATAATAGTTGTCCGACATCTATTCCCCCCCCCAAAAAACAAATTAGATCTGGCATGTTAGAGGCGGTGAAATCAGACAAATATATCACCATCTCAAACATTCCATAGATCTGTCCCCTTGGTGCATAACATCCTAGATTTATCCTAATCATCTACATGTGCAGAAGCAAAAATCTATTCCGAAAGTGTCCCATGACGTGTCGGCGCAACTGAAGGTGTAAGTCAAATCAGCATATCGTCAAAGTTGAAGAAAATCACAATTACCTCAATTCGCTGCAAGCATTTTCTTGTCGTAAGTCTAAGCGACTACTAGCAAACATGTTCTATATTTTTTCCTTATTTCAGTTTTTACCGATATTTTAGCATTATTTTTATGTATTTATATTTATGTGTGAGCGCTTATCATGCGCGATGCGTGCTCATTTAATCTATTATTTGTGCTTGAATATGCATGAATATTTTACTTACATTTCCCTTCCCAATCCTCATTTGCATCCACTCTCATCTGAATCGTCACTAATCGAATCTGCATCAACTAATCCGCCTTTGTCCTCCCCCCTCCTCCGAGTATAAATACTCCTCTCCCTCCTCCTCCATCCATTCGCTTCTCTCGTCCTCCTCCAGAGTGGTCTCCTCCCTCTCTTCTCCTCCCACTCATCATGGCCAGACGTGAGTACCCCCTCCCCTCCCCTCCTCTCTTCTCCTCTCCCCTCCCCTCCCCTCCCCTCCCCTCCCCTCCCCTCCCCTCCCCTCCCCTCCCCTCCCCTCCCCTCCCCTCCCCTCCCCTCTCCTCCCCTCCCCTCTCCTCCCCTCCCCTCCCCTACCGTACCCGCGAGGACCCTGCTCCCTACCGTACCCCATCCCTCCCACCTACAGTATCTTTCCAGTCCCGTCTCCTAAGCAGCCTGCTTCCAAGAGGAAGTCCCTCGCCAAGGCACCGAAGAGGAAGTCCACCGGCCCCGGCCACAAGCTGTACGGTATCACACCGACCGTCTATCGAAAACTGACTACAGTACCCCTCCGACACCGTACACTCTTAGAAAAGCCCCCGAGCGGGTCGCGATGAACCATCCACCTGTGGTGCTGCGTCCGAATGAGGTCGTGATGGTCGGAGGATACGCCCTGCGCAATGTGAGTTACCGTAGTCCGACTCTACCCTACTCGGGAGGAGTCAGTCCGTGATTGGCATATGCTGCACACAGTAATCTCCTACGTTGCAGACGCGTGCGCGTGCGGATGCCGATGGGGCGCAGGCGCCGGCAGCAGCTGCACCCAAAGCGGCCAAGAAGAAATAACCGACTCCTCCCCCCCCTATCATAAGCCATTCTGACCCCACAGCTCAGATCAAGTCCAGCGATTGATTACTCTGCAGTGGAAATAAAACTACCCGAAGGGAAAGCGTGTTGATGGTTAAATGCACACATTATACTGTTATTTCTTGCACAGTCATTCTTCTTCATTAGCATTCGTCGATCGATTGGAATGCCCTTTGGTTCATCACGTCTTGGCTCTCCTCTCTATTTACTCGTTCTCTGACCAATGAGAACAGTCCACGTCATCATTATTCGTTTTATTAAATTGGTATTCCCTTTGCGTCATAACTTCTTGTCTCTCTCCCTTCTTGTTTGATCAGTTTCTGACCAATAAAATAACTCGTTATTTCTTGTACAGTCAACCACATCCGTCTTCATTTGAGGTCCTTGACCGATTTTATCCTCTATTGTTCTCCACTTTTCGACTCTCTTTCTTATTGTATGCTCTTTCTCTGACCAAAGAGTGCTCTCCACGTCATCCTTACTCGATACATTCCCTGTGGCGCACCTCCTCCTTTCCATCTGGAAGGGCGGAGCCAAGAGTGGCGTCATCAGTATTCACGCTATTCATCCTCACTCAATCATGATCTCCTCTTCCCCAATGGTCGTTCCCTCTTCTCCCGATGTATCGCAGTCCTCTGACGAGGAGCATATCATCTGATTGGTTAGTTTTATCTAATAGTAAAGAACAATAAACTAAGAGCCTATTTCGAATCTTGCGCTACTCTCTAAAGACTCTATAACCTTCCTTATTACGTACTACCTCCATTGGTTAAGGGTATTTCAAGTCTGAA
Organism: Pristionchus mayeri; assembly: GCA_036245805.1. Taxonomy (NCBI): domain Eukaryota; kingdom Metazoa; phylum Nematoda; class Chromadorea; order Rhabditida; family Neodiplogasteridae; genus Pristionchus; species Pristionchus mayeri. The sequence goes on from BTRK01000003.1 coordinate 31,738,447, forward strand.
CCATCCGATTGCTAATTGCGGCAACCTCACGAAAAGGTGAAAACAAGTGGGAGTCCTATGGCATTCTCTTGGTTTAAAGGAGGAGTAAACACAAAATTCATTTTTTGAAGCTATCACATGCACTGCGAAGTGCTCCACAACGGTAAGAAACTCCGAAATTTTCACATAGTGAAAGGAGTATGAGAAGTTAATTATTGAAATCCACCTTCCGTGGGAAGGTGGCGTATCCTGTCTTTGCAAAATATCAATTCAATGAAAGAAGTGAGATCCTACTACACAAAACAATCAGTTCAATAAAAATCCCGTGATCAACAGCCAAAAATCTCTCACTATTTTCTCAAATTTCACGAAGCTAAAAAATAATTAATCTGCATTATTTTGTTATTAATTCTTATTATAACATTGCGACAGAGATTGTCAAAAAATAGAGAGAGAATTTTGGCTGTTGATCACGGGATTTTTATTGAACTGATTGTTTTGTGTAGTAGGATCTCACATTGATATTTTGCCAAAATTCACTCAGCTGTTGACTTTGCTTGCAAAGACAGGATACGCCACCTTCCCACGGAAGGTGGATCTCGGGACTTTTATTGTTGCGGAGCGATTGATTTATTTTCGTGACTGCTGATTTCTGCGTACAAGGTAGAACGATTATTGATGGGAAAGCATTGGCAAAACAAGGGACATTTTGATATTTCTCGTGGTCAAAGTCTGTTGAGACAATTGTATCATCATCCTCCCCTTCATAATTCGTCGATATTGGATGCCACGATCCATCCCGTCGAGAAGCGACGGTGCCGTCTTCAAGACAGTTGGCAATGGCTAGTATGATTACATCGCCTCATTAGGTGTTTTCAATGCGGGCAATTGTAAAGTAACACAGGTCGGAAGCTTTCATCTGCCTCATTCTCCCTCTCCTCACCCCGAGGGTTCAAAAGTGCAAAACTGAAAGTACCCGTTCGACCCCAACAAACCGTGCAGCCATAGGTAATTTAAGATGCTGATTTCGAAAATGGTACTAGTTTTGCATTAATTTCAACTTTGTATTTCATAGTAGGCATGGTGTTGACAACTTGGGACTACTCGCCATGTTTACAACCGTTGACCTGACCTACTCTGGTAATCGCGCCCCAGTAGTGTGCGAGTAAAATCCCGAGTAGGAGGGACGCATTTTTTTTACTAGGGAGATACTCGGTTCCTACTAGGAAATGGCCGCGCTACTCGCACCCTACTAGGGCGATACTCGCCCCCCTACTCGGAAAAGGGGAGGGATGAGGGGGGTTCCTACTCGCTCCCTACTAGGAAGATTACTGTAATTCAATTCGTCTCTCGTGTTCTATCGAGGATTGATGTTATTTCCGATTTATCGATTTTGCTTCAAAATTACAATAACAATTCACGAACAAGAACTTCTACCGTATACATATTCAAATTTACATGAGAGAAACAAATAACAAAATTACAACAAGAGAAGTAGGGGAATAACGATAAACTGGGAGTAACAAGATCAGAGATCAACAACAAATTAATAGGGAAAATCGATCAATATAATGACTGAAGCAGTCTCTACCCGGAAAATTGGAGTAGTCGTTGTCCTTCTCGCTGAGTCCGTGCGGATGATGTAGTCTGGCGTTGTCGTACTGGGAGTGACTGTAATGGACACATTCCCAATTGAATATCTCGCAATTCTCTATTGTCTAGTCCCACCTCCTCTCACGTTCATCTTCACTACTCACTCGGTTCATTCACCGTAGTTTTTCGCCTAATCTATCACTCGGTGGAATGATTTTGAGAATTTTAAGAAGCTAATGTAAAACTAAATAACTAATTTTCTGATAACGCCTTAGATTTTCTCTCGAAGGAAGCCGAAACCGAAACAACTGCGGTAAGCAACTGCCGAGAAACTAGGGAATGGATGGAAAAGGAAGATCAATGACTGGCCTCTATTCCTTCTTCGAGTCAGCTCATCCCTCTGTCTTTTCTCCCTTCGAAGCTGCCTCTACTGCCTGTTTTGCCAGAAGAGCCTTCTGAAATAGAGTTTATCATTATTTATTGTGATGCCCGCAGCAAAGTTTCCTTCTCCCTCGAATGGCATATAAAGATGGTCACAATTAATACGTACTGAGTCCCACACACCAAGTGAGCAGAGCGCCTCCGGGATGTGGGGTCCCCCAGAGGGCATTCCATCACATTTGATTAGATAATGTTTAATACTAAGAGGGGCTACAGTACCTCGATGATCTCATTGGGGCCAATCTCAGTGGCATAGTTGGCATTGAGGTCGAACCAAATATTGTGGACTGTCTTCACTCCCTTGTTCATGCCCTCGTACTCGTGGTCCTGCAGAGAAACGCCTTCTCTTCTCTCTCAAAGAGAGTAGGGAATGGGGAGGGGGTCAACCCACGGGTGGTCCGTGCCATGGTCCTTCTCCTCATCGGTCCTCTCCACTTGAAGTTCTTCGCAGGAATCTTGAATGGTTCCTCACCAGGGGTGAACTGCAATCCATATCGTTCAATTAGATATTCCTATTCCCATGCCCCCTGGTCTATTTAAATCCATCCATGTACCCATAAATCAACCCAAATAATTCGCCAAATAAGTCAAATCATTTCCATCCAAACTGGAATGCATTTCCTTTCACTACGTCAAACCAACAGAAATCCAATTACACTATTTCATCATTTCTTGAAAGTACGCAAGCAAAAAGAAGTTCATGCTCAACTGAGCTCCTGGAAATAATACAGACATTAAGTAATTCGTAGAATAGTGGGCACACAGACTACTAGTTTAATTACAAACTACTTCGTGAGAAAGAAGAAGTATCACCTCAGTCGATGTTCCTCTCCTACTGCATCATCCTCTGAACGGCGACTGCTTTCGGCGAGCACGAAGTATTTGCGGTCGCTGAAAATATGACGGGTATTATAACATCCAAACATCGTAAGAAAAGTTCATAAGAAAGCAAAATAAGGGCTAAGTACAAGGACGCGCGCTGAATCCCGAGAAAGGTTACCGTTAAAAGAGAACTAAAGTAGTTTAACACACGTTCTCGTCGTTGAACGACGTAAGACCTAGTAGGAGTTGGTTATACACGCCAGAAAATCAATAATAAGGCATGAACAACACGATAAATCAATATACCGCGACCGACTCAAACGAGCGGGAGACTCCGCCCACACCGCGCGATGCGTGCGCAATTAGCGCCGCACTGCCGCATGAAAGCACACACGATACTCGAAAAATACTCGGGAATTGTGCCTCTCTCTCTCCGTTTACTCGCCTCCTACTAGAATTTGGGAATCCGAGTAGGAGGCGAGTAAATATACTCGTATACTACTCGGGGAGGCTACTCGCCTCCTACTAGGAAGAGTTTGCTCTCCTCCCTCGCAGATTGGTACTCGCCTCCTACTCGAATTTCGGTTTTACGACCGATATACTCGCACACTACTGGGGCGCGATTACCAGAGTAAGAGAGAGGCGCGGGGGAGGGAGAGGGGAGGAGGGGGCAGAGGGATAAATTCGCGCGGGAAAATGTTTGAAAGGCGTCAGCACCTACAGATGGAAACAAATCTTTTCGAAATTAAGCTCATTGGATTCGCCGTGTCAACATTAGTCTACAGCAGGTCAGTAGAAACTTGGATTTTCCATTGAGAGCTTGGATAGCTCAAAATGTGGCTGAACTGCTAGAGGGCTCAAAATTTCGAACTTTGAAGACATTTTTCGCACCTTTGCAGTAGGAATTTTACAATTCTGAAAAGTCTCTAGGCGGGCAACCGTGTACGCTCTATCGAATGAGCTATAGCACATCTATCTACGACTGCTGCGGATGTAACTCAAAAATCCTCGACGCCGCGAAACCGACAAAAATCGGAGTCAGCCTGAGGCACTTCCGGTTGTGATAGAGACTTGAAATTTTGGAATTTGCATCTCCTATGCTGGAGCAGAGGATCCCCAAAAGCTGGATACTTGGATTTGAGTTTGAACGGGTGTTGATACCCTACCCTCTCAGGAACCTCTCCGACCGTGGTAATCTCTCGTTTCCCGGCCAAAATTGCCCTGGCGCTTCGCGCCGGGGCTAACAAAGACCATTTTGCGAATGAGATTAGTCTAACTGTTATCGTTTCACATGAGCTAGCTTCGTACGATTGGATTAAGAAAAGTAATTTTCGGTACTGTTGAATTCCTGACTTAAAACATCTCTTACACATTTATGATATCATTGATTTTTCGAATGCCTACTGATCCTTAGAAAGCAATGCTCAACACAGCGTCAATTTCGTGTGTAGTGGGCACAAAAGCCAATGTTCCTAATCTCGAAGCTTATCCCGAGAAGGAATTAGCAGTATAATTATATTTGCAGACGATCTCCGCAAGACTCGCGATTCTTCCAATGGTCTCAACAATGAACAATGTGATGAGTCCGTGATTCCAGGAGTGAATAAGAACAATTCTGAGGGGCTCGGAGAGAGAAGCCCGAATATACTCGCCGAATCCAATGCACCAGCTGTCGAAGATAGGGTGCGATATTGAATTGCAATATCAATTGAATTCGTCATGTAGAATATTATAAACTCAGATCGCATTTGAAAAGATAATCAAAGGGAAGGACGATGAGATTGCGCAATTCAAAATGCATATTAATGAACTGAAGAGAAAGGCAGAGGTATGAATGATTACGATGTGCATTTTAAAGAAGGAGTGTCAGCAAAGTTAAACTTTTGACGCTGTCATCACCATGACCTAGCTCACCCTCCAAAGATCATAGCGCGAGCTAGGAGGGTAGACAACCATCGGTTGATAGCTCAGCGGTAAAGCAGCCACCATGTGATCGGTAGGTTGCGGGTTCGACTCCCACCAATGTTTTGATAGATCTTCAAGATATTTGAATTCCCGCACGTCCATTCCCTACAAGACCCTCCTTGGCTTCCTGCCAACTAATGTTAACTCGGTTCAAAATATAGATATGAACGTGAAATTATCAGACTCTCTTTTGATTGTACAAAGCTAGGTCATGAGAGCGTCAAAAGTTCAACTTTGCTGACACTCCTTCTTTAAGAGGTGTTTGTGTGTGTTTTTACAACTACTAGTTCGTTGAAAATTTCTTATTTGCAGGCAAAGGAACTTGTAGTTCCTACGCCTTCCGAGCAGGTTGACAAGGCCGGAATCGAGAAAATCCGAGCAACGAACAGGGCTCAATTCGTAAAGCCGGCCACTGTCTTCATCTTCTTCCTGGTAAAAAATTTGGAAATATTTTTAAGGAATTAATTTGATTTACTTTCTCAGGTGCTTGGCGTTTTTATTGGTGAAGAGGTCTAACTGTCTGAAGTATAAAGGTATACAAATACCAAGAACAATGCAGCAATAGGGATTAATTATGTTCGTGGTGCCAAGAAAAGTAATTTGTTGTATTATTTCAGATCTTAGCATGGAAAGAGATGTCGGACCTGAGTTCACAGCTGCTGATCGAGCTATTATAAAGGAAGCCATTGAAGAATTCAAAAGTGGAAAAATCACAAACGTTAGTGAATAATTCCGTTCAGTGCTAATTCGAATTATTGATGCAACCATTGTGATTTTTCTTTCTCTTTATATCGCAATTTCAATCGATCTGACATCACTGTCTATGGTGATATCCACTCAAAACGAATCTAATACATTTCAGCTATGGGGAGGAATAGATGCGAAAAAGAGGGAACTGGCGGATAACGGCCGTCAATTTTACGCGAATCGGGAAAATAAGATTAGCTATCTTTATGGTGGAGCTGAGGCGTTTGCCAACAGAGTAAGATCATCTTATTTTCAGTAAATTATGGTGATGCACTATTAGAAGGATATCATTATATGTGGTTCTTTTTACAAAACACATCTTTGATGATCTTGCAAAAATCTTTCTAATTGAAGGTGAAAATGTTGATTTTTGATGATCTTTTAAAAATTTTTTAATTAAAGATGAAAAATGTTGGAGCGTTTACCAAGAATCTTCGCGATGGTGATGTGTTCATCGATGCCAACACCGAAAAAACGGTATGAAAATTTGAAATCTATTTATTTAAAAAAAACTGTTGTACAATATTTTCCAATCGAAGGTTCTCACCCTCTTCAACAGCCTCTCATATGACGAAAAAAAGAGCTTCTCTAATAAATTCCCGAACACCGGAGCATTCTTCAGAATGTGCGCATTTCAGTACTGATTATTTTTTTGCTATTCCATGTTCTGCATTATTCTCTACCGTTGTTACCTATCTTTCGCATGTCCTCAATCGTCGAAAATGCATAATCCATAACTTTCATCTCTTATGCATTTTCCCGTTTTTTTCGTTCAAAATAAATGTTATATTTGAGTTATTCGATGACCATTATCTCAACATGCTTTTTTAAAGTGATTGATTGCATCTCAATTCACAAAAGCCCAGGCAAAAGAGATGAAAACAACTATTGTGTTACAATTGACACAGACATCTGCTTTGGTTAATTTATTCAGCTTTGGTTAATCCATTCAGCTTAGTTCTCATCTTCTTCTATCTACTAGTGAATGAGATTTCACAATCCTTTTGATCCTTCTGATCTTCTCTCAAAGATGGCTGTTTCGGCACGATTTTAACCAATTTCTTCTTCTTCTTCTCTACTTTCTTCTCGTTTTTCTTCACTTCTTTCTATTCTGGCTTTTTCTTGAACGCATTCAGTATGCTGAAACATTGGCGTGAATATAATTTGAAGCACGAAATTTTTCCCATCAGCTATAGGGAGGAACCAGATATGATTTCGGATGAGGGAAGGGGGTGGGCGAGATATCGAAGAAGTGCCCTCTGTGCAATTTCACTATCTCTCCCTGATCCATGATCTCCCTGAAGTAGCTCTCCCTGATTCCCCTCGGGGAAGTAAGATATGATTGGGGAGGGGATGGGCCAAATATTTCTGAAGTGCCAATATTTCTGAAGCCTCAGCACCAGCCACACACTGTCATCCCCTCTCCCCAATAAACTATGGAAAGAAGTGTACCTGATAGGAGCGACGGCAGTGTTGAGCGAGGGGGAGAGCGCCCGCCTCTCTGGGGGGAGCGACCGAGTCGAAAGGGGGAACTGAAGAGAAAATGAGAGTGAGCGGAAAGACGGGGGAATATGAGACAAACTAAATTAGCATTACGGCATGCTGATTCTTGTCAAATAACAGTCGCGAATCAAAAACACTTTCCTACCAGTCATAATTTAAATATGAAATGCACCTTTCTCTCTCTTGCCAAAGAATGAAATAAGCGGGAAGAAAACAGACACACCTCTGATCGCTCCCGCAGCGAGTAGCAGTCGTTGAAGCGAGCCGCGACCGGCGCATATCTGGAGAGATTCCGCACAAGCCAAACACTGTCAACCCCACCCCAACAGATGAAGGAAAGAAGGGTACCTGACGAGAGCAGAGAAGATGCTGAGGGACGGACGGCGTCCCTCAGCGCCGGGAGAAGACCGCTTCTTGATGAGGGCTGAAAAGGTAAATTTATCGTAACTACAGTTCATTCACTACTAAACAATTTAAATAAAAAACATAGTTTAAAACCGAGTACTATGGTTTTTTTACGTTTCAACCATAATATTTAGCCAAAGTCGGGTTCAAACAAGTTTCCTCGGAAACAGATAACGTTTTACTAATCTAACACACGTTTCCCACTTGTTTCGTCAAACTAAATATGATTCAAACAACAAAAATTATAAAAATATAGAAACAAAACTTCCCCTTCTCGCTCCAATCCGGTGTGGTGTCGATCCTCAACCAGCATCAGTGACTTGCAGCCTTAATTTACTCGTAAATAATGAGAATGACTACTAACTACCGAGTTAAGAAAGCCACAAAGTCACGAACACTACTAAGAAAGCAAGTGAAATCGAGGCAGTTTAACACAAGGACCTGTAGTTTGCTTCCTAATCGGCTCAGCTCAAATAAAAAGCGACTGGGATGATCCCCGACATGCGCGCGAGGACCAGAAATATGAAAAAGGCATAAATACACGAGCAAAACGCCATAAAGAAATAGAGCAAACGAAAAATCGAAGACAATTTAGAAAAGTCACACTTGCATGAGTCGCAATCGCAAACTGCGGCAGACTGAGATTACGGTAGGTTGCAGTTGAATTTATTCAAAATATTTATTTATTGTTTAAAAATATGGACGAATAGTTCATCCGATGTGAAATTTTATGGAGAATTCGAATATAATAGTTTCAAATAGTGAAACACAATATTATTCCTGCAAAATAAATCCGCGCAAGCCGCGCTGCGCCGCGCAGCGCCGCGCGCGCACATGGCCAAGGCGATTAGCACGTACTGTATATTGTGAATAGCATGAATCCGAGTATGGATTTTACTTTCACTTTGAGCGTATGCTTGATTCTGAAACGTTACACGTGTATCGTTCCATATAGTTGAAATTTAGATAATACAATCAATAATTAGGACAGTTTGTGAATGTGTTCATATTTGGAAATGCTCACCATTGTGTCGTGAATGAAAATTACGAGTTCAACGTATCTCTTTCGATCAAATATATGTGCGAAATTTGCATAGTATGCGGGCAAGGATTGATCGCCTAGTTGAAAACCACCAGTTCCTCTTTTTGAAATTGGCGTCCACAGGCGATCTGAAGTACCTATTTATCCACAAAATAAGCTCATATGATGCAATGAGAATCAAGATAATTAGAATGATACAACTATGAGGCACTAAAGGCTTTCATCTTGGAACAAATTGGCAAAAAACTTCTCACCGCAACCCTCGGCCGAGTCAGCCTCTAGGTGAAACTTGTCATTATCGTGTTTGAGCAAGTAACTGGACAATAAGTGGTGCATAATCATCTCGATTTGCTTCGGATCACACGCAGTGAGCCACGCTCTGTGACCATCTTTGCTATCGCCTTTGAAGTTGCAGAAAGAGCTCTGAAAAAATAAATATTTGCGAGAGGGGGGAGGCCAGAAACAGATGAATTACCATCGTCGCTCTCTCACCTCATGTCCTGTTATATTTTGCATCTCTTCGGGAGTGAAAACAAACAGGGAGGGCAAGAAATCGATTGTAAATTCATCCTCAATATTTCGGAATAGAAGCGGATGCACTTTGTTTGGAGCGGTCTGAAATTCGTTGATTTTAAATTAAATAAAAAAAAATCAAAGAAATAAATTTTTTAAAAAAATTTTAAATAACCTTGACAATGAGCATCGTGAAGAGAGAGGCGGGAGTGAGAATCACATCGGAATAGACGATCTCGATTGAGCAGGATGTTTCTAAAATCATTACACATGTATATGATAATTTAAGAATTGATTGCAAATGTCCACATTCATCTTCCAGTTTGGAAGGCGACATTCCTTTGAAAATTATAATGAGTTTTTGAATTCATATAATTTTAACATTTTTAGAACTAAAAAAAGGTACAGATCAGATCCACTGCTGATGAATCTGGTATGAACAAATACATTAAAAAAACATTTTTAAAAACCAAAGCCGTTTGAAGGAACCTCTTATTACACGCAAATCTCCCCCCCCCTTAATCATAAGTATGATTCATAACGCAACTCACTTTCCAGATTCCTCTTATCTGGATCCTTCTCGCTGGTTATTAAGTGGGGGAGGAGAAGGAGGAGGAGAGGGAGAACCGCCCGGGAGAGAGCCATTGGTGAGAAGTGATTGGAGAATGGAGGAGGGAGAGGAGGTGAACAAAGGGGATTGTGAACAATGGGTCATTATCGTCGAACAAAGGAAAATTAAGGTTATAATTTTCATAAACCATAAGACGTAACACAAGCAGAGGCGAACAATAAACTGATGTGACAAGATTTAAATCATGCTAGGTATACCATACGAACCTTATGCAAATAGCAGTTCAAACGTTGGATTATTTTTTTGCTCTGAATGAATTTTAAATCAATTTTGAGCATTTTCGGTTATCATGCAAAACATTTTTTTCTGGAAGCTTTCGTTTAACAGAATTAATCCAAACTTTCATAACTGATTGAATAAAATTAAGCAAGGCGAAATACAACCAATATCATACAAAAACGTGTAAAAATCAAATCCTTCGTAGCATACGAACTTAGTGTTGGCCCGTCGCCAAACACAATCCTCTTCAAACGTTAGGACAAAATGTGGCACAACTCACTTTCCAGAATCGTCTTATCTGGTTCCTTTTCACTGGTTATTAAGTGGGGGAGGAGAAGCAGAACGAGAGGGAGAACCGCCCGAGAGAGAGCCATTGGTGAGAAGTGATTGGAGAATGGAGGAGGGAGAGGAGGTGAACAAAGGGGATTGTGAACAATGGGTCATTATCGTCGAACAAAGGAAAATTAAGGTTATAAGTTTCATAAACCATAAGACGTAACACAAGCAGAGGCGAACAATAAACTGATGTGACAAGATTTAAATCATGCTAGGTATACCATACGAACCTTATGCAAATAGCAGTTCAAACGTTGGATTATTTTTTTGCTCTGAATGAATTTTAAATCAATTTTGAGCATTTTCGGTTATCATGCAAAACATTTTTCTCTGGAAGCTTTCGTTTAACAGAATTAATCCAAACTTTCATAACTGATTGCATAAAATTAAGCAAGGCGAAATACAACCAATATCATACAAAAACGTGTAAAAATCAAATCCTTCGTAGCATACGAACTTAGTGTTGGCCCGTCGCCAAACACAATCCTCTTCAAACGTTAGGACAAAATGTGGCACAACTCACTTTCCAGAATCGTCTTATCTGGTTCCTTTTCACTGGTTATTAAGTGGGGGAGGAGAAGCAGAACGAGAGGGAGAACCGCCCGAGAGAGAGCCATTGGGGAGAAGTGAATGGAGAATGGAAGAGGGAGAGGAGGTGGACAAAGAGGGATTGTGGACAATAGGTCATTATCATCGAACAAAGGATAGTGAAGTTGTTATTGTAATCGTAATTTTGCATTAAGTGTTACATTATTTTGCATATGCCAACCACAACATAACAAAATGAAAGACGAACAGCATTGATGTGATAAAATCTAGCGTATTCTAGGTAGATTATATGAAGCTTGTACAAATCACTAGAGAAAATTTGTTTGAATCAATGCATAAATTATGAATGCAGATTGTAGATAAAAACGAGTGGTTTCGCAGGGCTTCATTCGTCTATACTGTGTTCTTTTGAGAATTTCTTGCCCCAAAGAAACTTCCTTTGTACGCGGACGTTAGCGATGCTTTTTTTCCTTGTTTATCCATTTGAAACGTTGCCAAACGAGATTCTCGACTCGAGTCGAGATGTATAAATGAGCGAAAGACGAATCCATTCGCACTCTTACCTAAACGAATTAATTTGGCGTTTTCGCGAGAGCTCTTGACGAGAGTGACTCTCGGATTCCGAGACTTGACCGTTCAAATAGATCACTTTTCGAGGAATTGTCTCACCGAGAGCCTCTCGCCTATCGTTTAGCAAAGTCTAGTCTGGATTCGTTCCGGAATGCTTCATTACCTCGCCTGATCACAATTCGGAACACGTGTTTGAGAACGTGTTCATACAAATTGTTGCTTGCGCAATGCGATGGACTTGCTCTTTTCCTCGGTGTACGCGTACGCGCGCGCGTACGCGCGCGTATCAATCCATTGCAGATAAACATCATATTTTGTCACTCGGTGCCAGCCGGCGACTCCGGCGCAATTCCTCCACTTCTTGCAAGTATCAATTACCGCGGCGCATTTGCGAGCGTGTTGACTTGTTGGGGGCGGAAGTAGGGGCAAATATACCCCCTAGCAAAATATATCCCAGTTATTCACCCACTGCTCACAAAATAATTGCAACTGTGATGCAACTAGGGCAGTTTGTCTTTTGGTTTCTCTAGCATCTGTCGTATAAATGAACTCTTGTTGAAAATGTCGCGTCGCATGGATATTATGAAGAGGTTTCTGGAATTCATCTTGACGTAATCATGGCCTCGTATTCGAACGACTCATCTCTCAAAGCGTGCCCTCTTGCGGCCGAAATATACCTGAGCGTGTCATTCCACACTGTTCAATGGTGCATCGTGAGTTATATGTGTGTAGCATCGATTGGAATACTCGATACAATAAATGATCTTTGTGAATTTGTGTTATATTGAATCGTGCTGTGCATTACACAGATGCCACTTAATTCTAGCATACATTGCAATTCCTAATTCGCGTCATTTCAGCTGGTGTCCTGCACGTGTTCAATATTTGCAACCGCGTATCTCATCGTCAAGTATCTATGCAAAGGGCACTTCGATAGAACGACTACAGTAAGTTATCGGAATTTTTAAAAATAGTTTCATTGTTATGAGGAGCAATTCTTGCTCCTACACTTCTACATCGTCTTCTACGCCTCTTCTCAAGTGTTCACTCAAGTAAACGATCGAATTATGGGGCGCAAAATGGAATCATTTCCAATTTATCACAAACCAGCGACAAAAGTTCGCAAACTTTTGAGGAGCCGGTGAACTCATTCTCTATTCTCGGTGTGATCTTTATCTTCTCTAACCAGGCCGAGAACAAGAAGCGAGTAATCAATTGCGCAATATTTGCGGGAAAATTCAGAGAAAAGCGAGAGAGTGTATGTTTTCTAGAGAGGGAAAGGTGTGCAACGCATTTAGAGAATCAGTTTTCCGGCCTCTTAATTTCGCGAACTTTTGTGACATATTATTCCGTAACATCTTGTCATGAGGTACACAACATCACACCAAGTATCTCATGTTACGTTACCGCATATGTCATACTACTTTTAGACCGTCCAACTCTTCTACCGGTACACGGCCGCACGATCTTGCGCTGCGCAGATTCCCCGTGTGCGTTTTCCATGGCACTAGGTCGGATGAGAACTGTGACGTCATGCTGCATTTGATATATCAAATGCGGCATGACGTCATAGTTCTCATCCGACCTAGTGCCGTCTTATATGTGCATAGAGTGGTGGCATAGGAAAAAATTGATGGACCTTGGTTGAACAATGACTCATTTCAGAAGTTGTGTCTCCCTCGTATGCTGAATAGCATGGTGATGCCTAGCATCGTTATCATCCATTTCGCCATCACCCTCCAGCGAGCACTGGCCACTTTCGCCGTCGGGGAGGCGAAACAAACCATCATCTCACGCTCGCTCCTCGTATGCTCGGTTAGTAGAGTTCGCAATTGGGGCAATCGTCTCTTGAGTTCCCCCACTCTCTCGACCGGTTATTTCTATCGCTATACATTATATATTATAATTACGCCCGAAAAAACAACGAGATACGGATAATTAATGACGAGTTTATTAGAAAAATTTGATCAGGACATAAGTGGCGGATTGAGGAGGTGTTAATAATGAAAATACATAGATATAGTATACGGATTTACGACTTCGTTTGGAGGTTCTGGCCGCAATAGTGTACGCCTTGATGACGTTCTGGAATGAGCCACTCGATGGAACCACGCCCATTTGCACGGCGATCACGACCAACTCTGAATTGGTAGATTATTCTTATTTTTTTTATTATTTTCTGTACGATCCAACCATCGGCATGCTCTATGTAGCGTCGTTCGAGTTAAGTTCGGAGCTATTTAGAGAATCATCATTACAATCGATCTCATGTTTGGTATCAACATCGTTACCGTTTCCGCCTCTCTCATATTGTGGAGAGTCACCAAGAAATTGCTCGCGAAGAGGCAAGACCGAACATGAATTGTATCATAGGCACTCGGCCGGATGAGAGCTATGGCGTCATTTGATGTATCAAAGGCGACATGACGTAATCGCTCTCGTCCGATCTAGTTCCGAACATTGTACGTTGCCTTCAGAAGCTACGATTCGCTCAACGCTCAATACTCGCGAGTTGTGAACGCCCGTCTAATCCTGAATACGATGAGCATCGAAATTCTCCATTCGCTCGTCTATTTGTACTTATTTGGTGAATCAAGAGCAGGACCGCGATGATTGTTCTGTGATATAACTCAAACCACGAGTAATGGTCTGACTCTCCTCGATTTGCATGCTCTCTCGTCCCTCTACCCGATGAGAGTGCGGTTTGGAGAGAGCGAGACCATTGCTCCAATCCACTCCATGTAAAAGGTTATGTTTAGTGACTTACCGTCTGAAGGTAATCACATTCTCATCGAAGAGGGACCAATTCTACTATAATGCAATGACAAATGTGAGCAAACGCAGTCCGTTTACGTAAGAATCGGACAATTCTGAAGACATTTTGTAAAAAATCAAATCTCTGAAACTTTGTAATTTGCGGTGATCTAAGCTGCTAATACTTATAGGAATACTAACGAACAGGAAATATAATCAAGCAATGTAAAAAGTTGAAAATCAGCTTTTCAGTCAATTTTAATCGTGCTACACAAAACGTTCTGAATATCCAAATACACTTGAGATTTTCCCCTACTACGCCCTTTTGTGTCCAATTGTGATCATCATCGTGATTCGCATAGTCGAGATCAAGCGGAAGAAGATACGTGTTGTGAACACTGCTGCCTCAACAAACAAAACCACTGAGGTGAGATATTCACGAAAATCTCGCACTAATAAGTAATTTTGCAGTTGCACTTTTCATCAATGCGAAAGGACTGGGATGTCATCATCGATTCCCGCTCATCTGGAAAACATGTTTCACCGTGATCCGCTCACGATTAGGATATATAAAACATCGTATATAAAAGATTTAACATTTCCCCTGATCTTCCTCCGTTCATCCCTTCTTTGTTCTCTTTCGTCTCGATACTTTATGACGTCTGCGGAGTTTTTCGAGCGTGAATTACACGGGTTGAGGGAACTTATCAATTGTTGTCTTCTCGTTAAACATTACGTATTTATGCTGGAGATTGCTCACAGCTTATTTTAAAGTCGAGACACTATTAAACTTTCAGAATAAAGCGTACGGCAGAGATCTAAATAAAATACGTGACCGCATACATGCCATTCACAATATGCTGAATTCAGTAAATCATCAAGAGAACAGTAGTTTTGTAACTACGATTTTCCAGTATTACAACTCTCTCAGCATTGAGACTCAATTGGTGGATCTTAAAATGATTAGTGCAACTAATTCGGCAACAATTGATCTCACTGATAGACACAAACTTATGAGTTCTTGGAGAGATTATCTGAAAAATACATTCAATCCGCTTCCTTACGATCATGCAGCGTTGTTGATGTACGAATAGATTGCATTTGGAATTATAATGTGATAACTTCTGTGCATTATATACAAATGCAGTCAATTTTAATCGTGCTACACAAAACGTTCTGAATATCCAAATACACTTGAGATTTTCCCCTACTACGCCCTTTTGTGTCCAATTGTGATCATCATCGTGATTCGCATAGTCGAGATCAAGCGGAAGAAGATACGTGTTGTGAACACTGCTGCCTCAACAAACAAAACCACTGAGGTGAGATATTCACGAAAATCTCGCACTAATAAGTAATTTTGCAGTTGCACTTTTCATCAATGCGAAAGGACTGGGATGTCATCATCGATTCCCGCTCATCTGGAAAACATGTTTCACCGTGATCCGCTCACGATTAGGATATATAAAACATCGTATATAAAAGATTTAACATTTCCCCTGATCTTCCTCCGTTCATCCCTTCTTTGTTCTCTTTCGTCTCGATACTTTATGACGTCTGCGGAGTTTTTCGAGCGTGAATTACACGGGTTGAGGGAACTTATCAATTGTTGTCTTCTCGTTAAACATTACGTATTTATGCTGGAGATTGCTCACAGCTTATTTTAAAGTCGAGACACTATTAAACTTTCAGAATAAAGCGTACGGCAGAGATCTAAATAAAATACGTGACCGCATACATGCCATTCACAATATGCTGAATTCAGTAAATCATCAAGAGAACAGTAGTTTTGTAACTACGATTTTCCAGTATTACAACTCTCTCAGCATTGAGACTCAATTGGTGGATCTTAAAATGATTAGTGCAACTAATTCGGCAACAATTGATCTCACTGATAGACACAAACTTATGAGTTCTTGGAGAGATTATCTGAAAAATACATTCAATCCGCTTCCTTACGATCATGCAGCGTTGTTGATGTACGAATAGATTGCATTTGGAATTATAATGTGATAACTTCTGTGCATTATATACAAATGCAGTACATTTTATTATAGTATGATAAATAATACGGTTGATTAAGTATATGATACATAGTATTTGAAGATTATGATACAATTTCAGATCAACAAGTGGGGTGTTTTCTCCGGTTGATCCTAACGATCCTTCTACACTCTACACTGAAATATTAGGAGTAGCAAGAATATCAGGAATTTGCAGAAACGAACTTGCGAGTTCTTTCATGCAGGTATGTGAATATTGTTTTTTACACAACTCTTGAGATATAAAATAAATGAACTAACCTTTGAATAAACAGTACTACTTACTTACCCCATTAAAGCTGCAAGTACCTGGTGCTCGGGAGTAGCAAAACTCTTTTTTTTGGAAAGCGGAAAACTGTGATTTATCATGCTTAAATTGTATAAAATACGCGCCTCACTGCGCGGAAACTCGGAGAAGCTACGAAAATAGGCATGTCAAAAAAGGAGGCGCACTTTCGTGCCGCGAATCTCAATATGAATCAAGAATATGCACTTCCGTTCTAGATTGGAAATTTATTGTGGAGACCGCTTGTTGAAGTATCGATTGCAAATTCAGAGTCCGTATTTCTTAAGGATAGCCGTCATAACGCGTATAAGGTCGCAGCCGTTTTTGCGCACGAGCTCGGCCACAATCTGGGCATGGATCACGACGAGTGAGATTTCTTTTTCCAAAATACTATTGTTGCTTACAACCTGCACTACGTGCTTTGGGCACTTCTTCAATTACAACCGACCCAATCTCCCCTCCGCCTTATTGACCGTGTTGGAAACAATTGTCGAAATGTTGTGAAATCCATGGAACATGGGAATAGGATTTAACTTACGCGTTGTCAAATCAAGTAGAATCAGTCTGGAGTTCGACCGAATCTGAATGGTAACGATGCTCGAAAAAAGCTCGAAATTTAGAAGGATAGGTTTTCCCTCGTGCAAGCAGAAGCTTGAATCGCTTGGCAGGATCATCTAAACGACGAAAATGAAATAAGCAGAGGGTATGAATTCTTGAATCCAGTCTCTGTCCTTCACTTTCGTGTTCTAGTGTCTATTTCAAGATAAATCGAGTCATGGCGAGCAATTTCCGACAATAGGATCATTTTACCAACGAAGTGTAATTCATTCGGTCTCTTCATTTCGAAACTTGTGTTGTGAACAATGGTTTCCAACTCGTTAAAGTATACCTCCCTCCCTACCTTGTTTCACTAGTTTAGTTGCTTCTCCCCCCAATGGTTTTCGATTACAGAACACCTCATTTAAAGGGAGGGGTGCAAAATTGAGCAGGGGAAAGGGATTATGGAATAATCCAAGAAGTATTTAGTTTTTGAAATGTCATTAAGAGTACTTGACAAATTCCAACATTTTAGCCAACCTCAATACAAGTATCAAGATTGCGTGTGTCCTAGGAATACGGGATGTATAATGAAATCCGATAAGTGTCAAGTATATTTTTAAAGTATATTAAAATTAACATTAAATTTCAGCGTGCAATTCTGGTCCAAGTGCTCGCTTCAATATCTGGACGATCTGTATAAAAACGATCTGGGCCATTGTCTTTTGAACGAGCCGATAACCGCAATTGGTAGGAACTGTTTTGAGAATTTTGATAGCAGAAGTTTCTTTACACGACGTTCATTTCAGGCAAAAAAGGTTGCGGAAACGGGATCGTCGAACCAGATGAGGACTGTGATTGCGGACCACTAGTAAGGTCAATGATTAACTAAATTTCAATGATGTTTATTTAGGGTTGCATCACACATAAATGTTGTGACAAACAAACATGTAAATTTACTAATGGAGCCCAATGCGCCGAAGGTGACCATAAATAAATATGCTAAGTTATATCTGCATGAAATCAACAAATATATAGTTCCTAAATATGCTACTTATTGGTGCAAATTTAAAATTCGTGCAATAATAACATAACAATTAGGCGCTTGTTGCGACGTTCAAACATGTTTGTTTCGAGCAGCTGGCCAAATATGCAGGTATTTCACTAGTTCTTCTTTTCGCTGTGCACATATCAAACTTGGAAACTGTTATTTTCCAGAGACGCCAGATGGCCTTGCGATAAAGCAGATGAATGCAATGGAGTGAATAGTTATTGTCCAGCTGACAATCAAGTTATGGCCGATTTTGAACCGTGTCCGGGCGGCGCGAGTGTGAGTTGTTTACAAGGGAATGGCATGTGAACTCTGTAAAATTATAATTCTGAGCCATGAGCACATTCGATATTTTGTTTCAAAAAATGCGCGATTTGTATTTGTTAGTGTGAGTAGAGAAAATAAGTGAGCAACAATTTCTAAAAAGATATGGGGAATATATTTACGGTTTATTACGTACATCTATTCCGCGACTTCACTAAACGTATATCATTTGAAAAACAAATTTCCAGGCAATATGCTACAAGGGTCGCTGCGCGT
Organism: Pristionchus mayeri; assembly: GCA_036245805.1. Classification (NCBI taxonomy): domain Eukaryota; kingdom Metazoa; phylum Nematoda; class Chromadorea; order Rhabditida; family Neodiplogasteridae; genus Pristionchus; species Pristionchus mayeri. The sequence goes on from BTRK01000003.1 coordinate 31,756,972, forward strand.
CTCGTGATTTTCAGTGCAAATCAAATTTTGGAGATCGTTTTTCGGCGGCAGATGAAAAATATGATAAGAGGTAGGAGTTTATTTATCGTACACACAAGACAGTTTTACAGTATGTGCTAATAGCCTTAGCCATGTGCGTACGCGGCGCTGCGCAGCGGAGCGCGGCTTGCGCGGATTGATTTTGCGAGAAGAATGTTATTTTTCACTATTCGAACCTATTATTTTAGAATTCTCCGTAAAATTTCGCATCGGAAAGACCATTAATTCTTATTTTTTAAACAAATATTTATATTTATAAATCAATATTTTTAATGCGGTATTTCTGCGACCTACCGTAATCTCAGTTTACGATAGCGACAGTATCGCAAACTGGGATTAAGGTAGGTTTCAGCATTACATAATTCAAAATAATTATTTATTTTTATTAAAATATGAAGTAATAGTCCTTCGGAGAATTTGAAAATAATATGTTCGAATAGTGAAAAACATTATACTTCCCGCAAAATCAATCCGCGCAAGCCGCGCACCGCCGCGAAGCGCCGCGCGCGCACATGGCCAATGCGATTAGCACGTACTGTATCATGTGCATAATATTCGAGAATATGTTGAACGGTTTGGGAGGTAGGGGAAAAGGGGGTAGTCGATCTTCCGAACAATCAGTTTACCACCTTATATATTTAACACGTGTATCATGGAGCCAGTGGATGGAAAATCACACCCTCGGGAACATTTTCAAAAAATGTACCAGATTCCACTCTTATTATAGTGTTAAAATACTCCAGACGTAAGATTTCGAAAAATATGGGTCATTTGTTCCAGAGCCGGCATTTAGGAATTTTCCGGTTTTGCTTCCGGCTATGCCGAATCTCAGCTCCCAGATGAGCTGGAGAGATGGCGCCGGGCTCAAAATGTGTGGAAAATTATTTCCAAAAAAAAAAAAAATTATTTCCAAAAATTACTGTTTAGTGCAAAGCGCTCTGACGAAAAACAAAAACGGGCCGTGCGAAAAACCAATTTTGGCCACAAAATATAAATATTTTCCCTATCAAGGAGTAGAGTGATACAGATTTTTAATGCAGATTATGAAAGAAGAAGTGTAAGTGTACAATATAAAAATATAAAGACCAAATTCGATCTGCCTTCAACTTGGCATTTTTTACACAAACATGCCACTATGAAGAAAAAGTCGAAAAAATGCATTTTTGTGAACTCTTATTTTTGTTCTTTAAACGCTCAAATATGGTTGTTGGTTAAAAACATGAGTTGAAAAACGTCTTTTGGGGCATAGTTCTTCAAATATGAGCACGACGTACCAAGATATTTCGAAAATTTTAAATAAAAAATTTTAATTGAAAAATATGAGTAGAACCATGCTCCAAAATACGATTTTCAACTCATGCTTTTCACCAACAACCATATTTCGGCGTTTAAAAAAGAAAATTCAACTCACAAAAATGCATTTTTTCGACTTTTTCTTCATTGTGGCATGTTTGTGTAAAAAATGCCAAGTTGAAGGCAGGTCGAATTTGGTTTTTACATTTTTATATTGTACAATTACAGTTCTTCTTTCATAATCTGCATTAAAAATCTGTATCACTCTACTCCTTGATAGGGAAAATATTTTTATTTTGTGGCCAAAATTGGTTTTTCGCACATCCCGTTTTCAATATTTGTCGGATCGCTTTGCACTAAACAGTAAAGTTTTTGGAAATAATTTTCCACACATTTTGAGCCCGGCGCCATCTCTCCAGCTCATCTGGGAGCTTAGATTCAGCATAGCCGGAAGCAAAACCGGAAAATTCCTAAATGCCGGCTCTGGAGCCAATGACCCATATTTTTCGAAATCTTAGCCTAGAGCATTGTACCACTCTAATATAGACAAAAATCAGGCACAACTGTTTTCAAAATGTTCCCGCACTCCTCCACTGGCTCGTGACACACGTGTTAAATATTGGAATTCATCGATGATTAACATTTTCATATTTTTTCAGTGATAAATGTAAAGCATTGCACTGCGAAGACCCTAACTTTAGCGCATTTGATGGATCCGAAGAGGCGCACAATACATTTGAAAAACTCCGACGAGGTTTGCACGATCTACCCAGGGTTGCTTGAATAAAAGAACTATCAAACCGATATCTCATTATTCGTTCTTTCATGCAATCAAAAATTTTTAAAAATAATTTAGAAAATGCTCATTATTTGAAAATATCATTTTTTTATTTCCAGGAGACATTCCGAAACCGATTAAATCGTTGACCAATTTTCGATCGTATGGCTTTTTACACTTCAGTGTGAGTATGTTTAGGTATTAGGTTTCTGCGAAAGTTTCTGACTATTTATTTTTCATAAATTCTCCTAGCCTATTTCGATTGCGTGCAATTCCTCTATAGTTTCAGTGACGTCAGTAGTGGTGGAGTACCGGAAAACATTAACATTGTATATATCGGTTATTGAACGTGAGAACATTATTTTCATATCGAAACTGCCGAAAATGGTGTTTTTCGGTGTTTTTGGATGAACTCAACTTCTCAAATATTTGAGACCTCCTGAATTAGCCCAACATATATGTAGTAGGGCAAGAGTTGCTTGTTCAGTTAAGCGTGAAAAACCCGATCTTCATTGCGAGTGAGAAGAGAGAAAAAAACAAAAAGTGCTGATTTCGATGTTTAAATTTCTAAATCGCGGTTCCGAAATATCCTAAATACATATCGATTGATGAATTTATTCCTAAATATAACTATGTTCTAATATAGGAAGGTAGAAAATAATGAACCACTATTGAGCTCTCAAGGTCGATCTATACGAATACAGTGCCAGAAAATACAAAACAAGCATGTTCCAATTAGCGTAGTTTACTGATTTGGCCAAAATGTTAAGCGGGAATTCAGGGGACCAGAATTTCTGAAGAGTCAAATTATATGCCTGTGTAATAGGCTTCTCAATAATCCTTAACGTTTGTCTCAATCTCATTTGTCCTTGGAGTTACGATCAATTGAATATTATTGAAAATCAAGAACAATTTAGAGTTTGACTTTGAATAGTGCCATCCTTGCTGATCGAATTGGCCCAATATTGTATCGCGTAAAAAGTATTCCCAAGCCTTCATCAACTTTGAATAATCATTAGTTGATTGGCTGAATGAGATGGACGGGGTAGGTCAAAATGCCCGAACATGAAAATAGTCAGAAACTTTCGCACCAATCTAATATATGCATAGGAAAATGTACGTATTCGAACGAAGTAAGGAGACATCTTTTGACATTTCGGCACCGTCTTGTTTGGAGGGCAGTGTTGGTTTCGGGGGACATATATTCCCCCTAAACCAGGCCGACATGCCTTGCTATGCTAACACCATATGATTACCTGAATTTAAGTTCTTCTGCTTCTATTTGCTTCCCAAGGACGGTTACACCATCGATTACCCGTTTCACAGGACACCGGAAGGATCCAGTTGCGGAGATCAAATGGTACAGCTCGTGAATTTACGAATTGATCATATCTGTTGTTTCGTTCAGGTTTGTCTGGGCGCTAAATGCGTGCCCAAAACGGAAATGTACGATTGTGATATCGATCAATTTTACGATGTAGCAATGTATGTGGCTTAAAGGTGATGTGATTCTCAGTTTTCAGTTTAATACAACTGAATATATTCATTGCAGCCAACACAAGATACCCATAACGATATTGTTTGCCAATCGGGATTCGGGCTGCAAGCACAAGCAACATCACGGTGCGCCTGAACGTTTTTCCAGTCTGAAAAATCAATTGTAGATGGTGGATCGATGTGCCATCATCCACTTGCTCGAAAGGGCAATTTTTGACCAAAGCGGAAGATGGATCGCCAGTGGATGCACTCCGATTTCGATGCGCGCAAGAGGATCGACAAATTCTATGGAGGATGTGACAACTCGAAGGAAGAATGCGCCATGGTAATTTTGAAGGAATTTGCGTTATGTTTGTAGTTTAGATTTTGCGAATTGGTTGCTAAAAATCGATATATTTTAGCCTCCGCCTGAGTGCAACCCCATTGGATGCCCTTCGCCCTCGACTCTTTTGTGAGTTTTTCAGGACTATCCTGTTTGTTAGCTTATGTACTCCATTCCTTTTCCGTAGCCATAATATGTGCATAGTCTCTGAGGAAGCATTCCTTGAAATATTGACACATGATAATATTAGGGCTAATGGTTATCAGTACGAACAAAACGAACATGGCAAGAGTCTCCATGCCGGCGTCATCATTAAAAATCCGTGCTTTAAGTCCGTGCACACGATAATATACAACATTTAGTCTGTGAGAAGCGTTCGATGCCGAATGGAAAGAGGTCCAATCAGCGAGATGCGATTCGTCCAAGGTCAAAGGTATTTAAGCCCCGAGTAGAAAGCCACCCCTTAGAAACTGACCTTTCTTACCCTTAGTAACTCAGGAGAGTCCCCCCCCCCATTCGGCGCGATCGATTACACGCAATTCGGAGCCTTCGGTTCGGCTCAAATGCGTTAGATTGCGTATGTTTTGAAGTGGTTATCACTCCTTTTAGGACAATATTATAGGATGCACCCTGTGCGATGATCCTTGTCCATTGTGCGCATCGAAATTCGGATCCATATTCACTCAATCAACCAAGTGGGACGAATGCGTCAAATTCACAGTAGGACCAAAATACATAATCATATAATAATAACCAATCACAGTGTGGACAGGGAACGCGCACAATTCTCTCCGAAGGCGCTAAAAAGAATACGATCGATACTGTGGAAATTGATTGTAGTTCCCATGAGAACGGCGCATCTAAATGGACTCTGAATGACGCAGTTTATGATAGACTAGAATGTGAACGTAAGTCTCCAACTGATTTAATAATTTTAAGGATGGATTCATATGAAATGATCTCCTCATTCTATGCCCGAGAGTGTGCCTTATGTGGAGACTTCACACAAAACAAAAACAATTTCGCATTTTATTAATTGGTTCAGATTCTTGCGAGCTTCGTCAGCCTGTTCATAGAAAATGCGATCCAGCTGATATTTTATGCGACGAGGTGCGAGCAAAAAATAATAATGTATTATGCTGATCAAATACCATTTAGTGGAAACCAACTGACAAAGATCCGAAATCGTGCATGAAAAAGATGTACTATGAATATCAAACTCGATTGGTATGTGTACTTTACATTATCAAATGTCAGGGAATGTACTTAAACGGAAATTTCGGAATGGTGGTGCAATAATGATGATGGAACATGGATGGCAAAGCCATTTTCCGGGACTGAGAAAGTAGTTCCTGATCCGAGTACTGTATCATGCCATTCTGGATGCGATATCGATCCGTACTTCAAAGATGGACAATGTGATGTCACAAATGAATGCGTAAAAGTGAGTTGGCACTGGCGGAAAATGTGAAAAAGGTTTTTTTTGTTTCAACAATGATATGAAGCAGAGAATACAATTTCCGAAAAACAAAAAAATCGGTTCAATGTCATTTTCAGCCTAATATTTCTGCTCCTCATTTCCCGGAAGGGTATGGATTGCAAGCCGATTTCGGAAAACAGTAAGAAAATTCAAGTAGCCATACACATCACTGGAAGGAGATGTTAGACAGTTGACATGAAATTGTTTGACAATACTAGAAAGTATTTGTGAATTCAATGATTCAGCTAGTGTTCATGCCATTCACAAAGAATAACCTCAGGACTCCGCCTGGCTGGAATAGCGCCACGAAAATATCTTGCGTCAACCATCGATTCAAAGTAACAGACGAGAACAATGCGGAAATCGCCGCTTTTCCTCTTGGAATTCGATGTGTTAGGAAGAGTATCGATTACTACTTCAAGGAGGAAGACTGCATAGCGAATGAGGAGTGCCGAAAGGTGGTTAAATTAATATTTATAATTTATTTTGTTATTTTTATTATTAATTTTGTAAATTCAGCCTCGAAACTGCGCCGCGCTGGAGTGCGATGCTCACTGGACTTTGCAGTTCGAGCTCTACTTCAATTGCATTGTTTCAACATTCCATTTCAGAATGGAGATTTCGGAGTGGAAAACAATTGCATCAGCAAGATGTGATTCGGACAAATTTACGATTAGTGATGGAGCTAAAGTGGAGAAAGTTGAAGCAACGGGAGTCAAATGTATCCGGCTGAGTAAGATTGATTTCTAAACAAATATTTTAATGAATTAATTATTTCAGAGTGCACTTTCTGTGAAAATCCGTGTCCGAACTGCGCAAATGCTTCTTTCACATTCACGCCCTCTACCAAATGGAACGAATGCGCCGAATTCAGTGTAATATTACTGTTGTTATTGTTATTATCATTATTAATATTTTTTTTATTATTTTTATTACTGCATTAATGCGTTTGCACTTTCAGTGCGCTGCCGGCATGCAAACAATCGTAGAGAATCCTGCTGGAATTTCGAATCGACTCTCCGATGTTCATCTCGTCTGTGGCAAAGTCGACAGTGAAGGGACGACTTGGGATGTCAGCGGGGATTTCATACAAACAACCAAGGGAGGCGTCACTTGTGAATGTGAGAAGCATCATTTACTCCATTATTAGTTCAGAATAATTATAAGCCCAAAAACATCTCACTCAATATCATCAGCATCATATGTATCAATCATTGTTAAGAAAGACTGTGCACCTGTGCACCTGTGTCACCTGTGCACGGCACCGATCGGTGAAGTTGGTATGACGGGCGTGGCAGGCGGAGTCGGCATTCAGCATCTCATCTCATCCATCCTGCTGTGTATGACCCCATTATTGCACAGCCGTAACTATATCCGTATTTAGGTGTGGTGTACTTACCGTACCTTAGGGAGTCGCGCCCCTTTCATCACACCCCCTTCCTAACCCGCGCCGGAGACTGGCCCTAATCCTAGTTCCTGCCCTTCCCACGTTTCGTGTGGACTTTGTTCTCTTCTATTTTGCGCTAGTTTAATGCCCTTTTCTACATCTTATGACCCTTAACTATACTATCAAAGTACCATTGTGGCACAACCGCTGAATCTTTATCGATATTATCCTCATCGCAATACTTATGACAGAAATGTGACAACGATCGTCCTTCTCTTCTCAGAGATCAGAGATCAAAAGTCAGCTCCTGGGCGTTCCTCTGTGGCTGCGAGTCGTAGTCATCCGAGAAGAAGGGTCGGAAGTGACGGAGGGGATGGAGAGGAGACCGAATCGAGCGAAGGAATTGTTGCAACAGATAGAGATAATTAGATATTTGGTCAATTGTCGATTCATTATCTACGAACACATTATAAATCATGAATTCCCCTAACAAAGAACGCTTTTATCCATAGGAAAGTGATAGACGTGTAATTTCATTGGAATATAAAAAGGCAAAATGAGAGTGGAAACAGGAATGCTCACCTCCTGACTGGGGAACAATCCCTTGACTGCTCTTCCATCGCGAATGAGGCCACCCCGCATGGTAGAGCAGCAGTCGAATGAGATGAGCAGGACTGGAATGGAAATACACACTTTGTATTGAATAGCACTCTGTTGAACTGCATAGATCAAACTCAGATTTTTCCCACTAGAAATTTGCAACACTTCGTTCTTGCACATACAAGTGATTGGATATAATGCACAGAATCCCAGAAACTCACCGAGGACGAGGAGTGGAAGGTGCATCGTCGCAGTGTGTAAGCATGTCTTTTTCTAGGGCCCTTTTATAAGCATCGCAGCAATTTGTTCATCAATGTCTTTGCTTCCAATGAAATTGGTGATTATTCGAGACGTATTCCAATGAGAATGCGAATTTATCTTAGCCCGTTTTATGTGATACGTGCAAGCACGAATAGAAATTTCGAATGGCAAATAGCTTCCGTTATCTTGGACTCGGAATGTCTTGTGGTCAGATGTTGAGCATGCATAATTTATTGAACACAAAATATAAATAAATAAATAAATTACAATATTTTAATTGCAAAATAGGCCTAACGAGAATGCTGGAGCAGCTTAGCGACGGAGAGTGCCTGAAAAGATCAATACAAATATTTTTGGGATCTAATGTTTCTGCTATATTTTAGCGGTATACATTAAATAGCCGACACTTCTTCGATAATTGCTCCACTCCACCCCTCCCACTCATTTCTAGGTATCACACAGATTTTCTGCCTCGCAACCCCTCTGCGAAGGGGGATGAGAAATGACAGGGTGGGGAGGGTGGACGAAATATCGAAGAAGTACCAAATAGCCACTAAAGCATCTCACCCAGCCTTCTGAAGAAGACGTCATCTGCGTCATTCATTATTCCATATTAATTGGCAGCGCGATCCCCATGTCTTGTTAGCTAGATTATTATGTATGTGACAGAAGATCATCCATCATCATTATTTGAAATCAGGTTACTTACAATTACAGAGAAAAATGTGTGTTACTCACACTCACCGGCATCATTAGCCATTCCCCTGCAACAGAACATCATCGTATCTTCCTGGGGGAGGAATATAGCGGGCGATATCCGCATTCATTTCTGAAATTTTAGCTATATTGATTTATGGTGTGACAAACCCACTTTTTCATCGTTCCGCATTGTTTTTCTTTCAATTATCAATTTCAGCGCATCAATGAAATGAGACAGAGTAGATGCCTCAATATGGGAAGCCTTTTCGAAAAATGTGTGCTAGATCAACATGTGAACATCGAAAAACAATAAAGGTTAGCTATTACATGATTCGAAAAGGGGTGATATTTCGACTGCAGCGTTGCGTGAATAAAATCCACTTTCACGGAAACGTTGGCACCCAAATTATGCTGATCGAGGAAATTTTGAACAAGAGAGGAATTGTAGCTACTACTAGAGAAAGTCAGATGAACACCGAACGGCTCTCTCTCTCTCTCTTTCCTAAGAAGAGCGAGGAGCCGCAGCGAAATGTCGATGCAAAATGCCAGCCCTCTCCCGATGAATCGTTACTGTTTGCATAATCCTCTCTCCGATTCTTATCTCACCATAAAAGATAAGCCTTTCAGTTTGTTGTAGTGTCCCTCGAAATAGTGTTTGCGTAAAGTACGCTCCTTTCCTCTATGGGATCAATACGAAATCGGTCGAGAGGAAACCATTTCGCGATATAAGCGACAATTACAGGCGTTCGGAATGCGAAAATCAACGTGAGTCAACCCCACTTTCCTCCTCCGCTTGCTCTATTAGGCCTGAAGGAATATTGTTAAACGAAACAAGAACATGCCAGATTCTTCAATTAAGGATTTCCTGTTGCAACAAGGAGGAAATCCTCGCAAGTCAAGCCCACTTTCCTCCTCCTGACTCATTACGCCTCTTGAATGACATAATAATTGCGCACATTGTGCGTGTGACCAATTAGCCCCCCTTCTTCTTTTTGTGTCCCTATTGCTTCTTCCTCCTCGGAGTGATCAGCCATAGCATTATTTGTCTCAAATTTCAACCGTTGAGAACAAATATGATCGACTATCACGCTATCACCGCCTCACTTTGTTGAAGTGCTATACATTTCTGAGAAATTATAGAACACGATTTGCGCGAGCAATCGTCTGAGTCTCTTCAGTTTGCATACTCTCTCGTCATTCTGACCGGCGAGAGAGCGTGCAAACTGAAGAGAGTCAGACCACTGCTTTACTGTTTCTCTCCTTGACAGATCGGACATGTCCCACGTGTTGCTAGTAATTGTTCGTGCCACCCTCATCAATTAGCAAGAATGAATGAGTGAATGACAATTACGCCGCCATCGATGCCCTTTTTGCGTTTCTTTTTTTCGGGACTATTACTATTGTCCGAGAAAGGGGTGGAACCCGGTAGCTGTCATTCCTCAGCCTGAGATAGCATGTAATCGCGTTTTCCCCCTTCCCGTTTCTTGAGTCTCTAGGCGCAGATGAGCCGAACACAAGCACAAAGCAGCTTCAAATGCCGTCACGCTCTACTAGCCCGAGGCAACGTTTGCTCGATCGAGCTCAATCCGCCTCATCAACATCTCAAGCACTGATCCCTCATGAGGAGCAAGAGAGGGAAAGTGTCCGGTCCTTGTAAGAACAGTCTCCCCCTCTCCGGTCAATATCCAGGCCAGTCCATTCATAAGGGAGAAAGTCGTCCGAGCATATTGCATCGCTCCCCCGCGCCTCCCTTGACTTTCACTGCCTGCTGTCCATTGAGCCTCATTGAGTGCCTCTCTCCTCTCGATTTCAGAGCACCCTCTCCGGACTTTCAGCCCCACTTTCGATTTCCGCACTCGGTCTCCTCGAGACCTTTCGATTTCTGCGCCGACAATGCGATTGTTAATTCTCCTCCCGTTCGTATTGGCAGTGTTGCGGATAGCGAGGACTCAGGGGTGAGATATCTGCTTGCACAATTAGCTCACCGAATCTAAATTTCCGAATGGAAAAACTTACTTTTGTCAAAAAATCTTTGAATCGGCCACTAAACAGAGCCAACCGAAATGCCGAGCTCGTTATCCTAGTCTTTTTCTTTAACAATTTGTGATTCGTTCAGAGATCAGCGACACCATGACGATCCGATGCTTGCAAAAGTGAGTTTCTCTTATGTCATTACTCCATTTACCCTTGATTCTTGCCAATCTATACAACGCTATATCTCACAGAGATTGCATAGCATCTCTAGTGCTGAATCCTTTAAGAGACCCTCCACGAGAGAACGTACCTACCTAACGGACGTCTTTTTTGCAACCCCCTCAATACTTTGCTGGTGAAGTTCTCATACCGAGTGCAGATATTTGGGCTAATATGAACGCTCCTAGTGCACTTCCCCAAAAATGCCATGTCAAGCCCAAAAAATATCGAAATTTTCATCCTAAAATGAAATACGTGCAATAGTGATTTCCGGGTGTATTCCATGAAAATTCGAAAAAAGTGGTTATGGAAGCGATTGGGTTACGGTAAAAGGTCGAAAATTAAATTTTTCGTTTTTTTTGTTGTCTTCCTGAAAAATTTTTGTTCGCGTTACAGTGAGATACTGCCATTTTCGAATTCAGCGTCAAATTTTACAACCGGTACCATATTTCGTTCGCCTTGGAACTGGGGCTGACGGGCGTTATAGCTCTCGGGACTATGAAAGACTCGTGTCGACGCTAACTTTGGCCCGGTGGTAGGAAAGAAATGCATTTTTAAGTAAGGCGTTTTTGAGGTGGAATTACACCTTTGAGTCACGTAAATCAGTTTTAAACCGAACTTCGGTTTATTTGAGCTGTATTCGTGAAAATCGTATTTTGTAGTTGAATGCCACCACAAAGTCCACAATGCCCGAACCCTCGCGATTCGCTAAATTCTACTTTATTGGTGCTACTTTATGCTCAAAATAACTTGTATTTACATTACTTATAAATTTGCTTGGATAAAAACGAAATCAAAGATTTTTCGAAAAAATCGATTTTTCAATGAAATTTTTTTCGAAAATTTTTTTTCGCTCTAATTCCCGCAAAAACATCTCAATTTGCGGAAAATGGTCATATTAGGTCATTTTGACCAATGTTTACACGATACGATAATGTACAGTCAAATAACCCACCGGCGATTTTTCGAAAAATCGTTAAAAAACTCAATTTTTGGGTTATTGTGAAGTATTACTATATTAAATCGCGTATATTTCACTTGAAAAGATTGCTTACATTATGCTTGAGATCATTTCAATCTATTTATTGGATTTATTCGATCAACTGATGTATTTTTTCCAAGTGATGTTTAGGTTACCTGAGAACAACCAAAATCGATACATTGAAAATTCGATTTTCACGAATACAGCTCAAATAAACCGAAGTTCGGTTTAAAACTGATTTACGTGACTCAAAGGCGTAATTCCACCTCAAAAACGCCTTACTTAACGATGCATTCCTTTCCTACCACCGGAGTCTTTCATCGTCCCGAGATCTATAACGCCCGTCAGCCCCAGTTCCAAGGCGAACGAAATATGGTACCGGGGGTAAAATTTGACGCTGAATTCGAAAATGGCATTATCTCACTGTAACGCGAACAAAAATTTTTCAGGAAGACAACAAAAAAACGAAAAATTTAATTTTCGACCTTTTACCGTAACCCAATCGCTTCCATAACCACTTTTTTCGAATTTTCATGGAAAAATACACCCGGAAATCACTATTGCACGTATTTTATTTTAGGATGAAAATTTCGATATTTTTTGAGCTTGACCTGGCATTTTTGGGGAAGTGCACTAGGAGCGTTCATATTGGCCCAAATATCAGCACTCGGTATGAGAACTTAACCAGCAAAGTATTGAGGGGGGTTGCAAAAAAGCCATCCGTCGACACCTCCCAGAAGCTACGTTCTCTCATGGAGGGTCTCTTAAATCAAAAAATGATTACACGAAACATGCAAAGATTCTAAAATATGACAAATTTCACTTTAGAATATACAAATTCAGGCGAGAAAGGCAGCATACGGTGCCAATGGTCGCATGGAGAACTACCGTCAGCGGCCGTCGAGGGTTCCGTATTTTATAAAACGAATAAGATCAGTTAGTGATAGCAGGGCGGCTACGGTAGCAGCTACTCGTCGTACGGTACGAGCGGAGGGTACGGTAAGAAGGATGAGGAAGAGGAGGAAGATTACGAGGAGGAGCGACCGAAGCATGTAAGTATGGAATGACAACGATTTTGATGAGCCACTATGCCGGTTTCAAACTGGCACGAACTTCCGTTTTGTCATCACTATTCTGAATTGTTGTCAAATGATGTCTTTTTTCGTGGAAAACAAGTGAGAATAAATATAAAATGTGCCTTTCAGCCCGCTCGTGACTCGAAGCGCCCGCAGGAGAAGGCATTCGTTACTGGAGTAGCGGATAACAGTACAGTTTACATTTTCCCGTTGTTAAATCTTATTCTCAACCGTCTGTCAGACATAGCGCTGGTGTTGGAGTTTCTCGCCTAAGCTAATCGGTGTTTTAGAAATTCGTAGATGATTGGAGCGTTTTGACGATTAAAACTGTTATGGGTAATTTAATGATTGATTGATTTGAGGCGACGAATGCTTTTCTCGCTACGCCAATGTGATCATCGTCAACGCGCAGCCTTACGAGAGACGGTAAAAATCTTTATTTTTTTGTTGCAAATTCCACCCCAGAATCACTAGCTTTACATTTCATAATTGATTTCAATTAATCAGTGAAACCGAACTAAAATCCGCGTTCACTCTCTCCATCGCGCAAAATCGATGAAACAACCAATGCATGTTAGTATCTCATAACAATATAGGGCATTTCTAGGCCAACTCACTAATGAATATTTTGCGAAATATTAGTTATTCAATATGTCTCGTTCTGCAGCAGACGGACGTCTTTCAATGAGTGAAAGAATATAACAACGATTAGTTCATTTAACGCATCAACCAATGGTTTGCAGCAGTCGTACGTCTCTCTCCGAGTGCAAGCAGCAGTGCATGCTCTCGCAGCAGCCAGTGTACGCCTGCGCCTCGTTCGTCTACGACAACGTAAATCAGGTGAGAAGATTTTGAGAAACGAAACCACATTTTCTCCGTTCTGCACACTCTGTCAGCCAGTTGAGTGACGAAAGAGTGTCTGAACTTACATGAGAAGAGTTGAAAATACATTGATATCCGATTACCAACACTTCAATACCAATTCCTAAATTGAGATTTTAGGTCTGTGACCTCTTCGCACACGCTGGAGACGCAGCGCCTGCTCGGTATCTGATTTCATCTTTGACGATTTGTGATTTCTGATCCGTTTGTCTCTGACTTGTAGGGAAGTTCCAGATTTTGATTAAAAGTTTGTGCATATGACACCTTCTACATGATTCAGATTGCTCAAGTTCCAATCTCGCGACTACTTCGAGCCTAACTTTGGCGAGACATGCGATCTCGAAGCCAGACTTCCTCGACCAACGACTACAACGCCTACATGTGAGCTTATCCTAACAAAACTTCAATGGTTCCTACTTTTTGAGTAAACCGCTTGATTAACTTGCAGAGATGTATGTCTGCTATTGAAAAAAAAGAGATTTGGTGGACTGAATAGTGTAAAATACAGAAAAAAAGACAATGATTCATTTCAGCTGCGCCGGTCCTGGCCCGCGCTTCGAACACGGACGAACGAGAAGGTTTGCAACATGATTTCAAAATCGTTATTTTTATAAAATGTTTTATCAAGCACATTTTGGTTTTGCTATCAACTGTTAATGTCAGAGAAAACATCAAAGCTTCCTTTTTCCTTTCTTATTTTTCTTCTTTTTCTTACCCCTTTTCATATTTTCGTACTTCTTCTCTTTCTCCTTCTTTTGTCTCTCCTCTTGCTCTTTTCTCTCCCTTTCATCCTTCTTCTCCTTCTCCCTTTTCGCCTTCTTATTAGTGTCCTTTTCCTTCTTCTGTATTTTCTTCCTCTTCATCTCTTCTTCCTTCCTCTCCTTTTCCTTCATTGACTTCTTCTTTTCGTTCTTCTCCTTCTCCACTTGATCTTTCCCATTCTTCTTCTGTGACCCCTTCTTTTTGCTGTTACCCTTCTCCTTTTCCGCCCCTTTCTCCGTATCCCTCATACTCATCGTCACCTTCTTCTTCTTTTTGCACTTGAACGGCATTGCGAGGCGAATTTTCTTCGAAATCACAAAAAATATTAGGCAATGGCAACTCCCCCGACAAGCTGGTCACACCCACAGAGGAAACGGAGGAATTGGCACCGCAGGGAACGACTTGCGCCGAGGGGAAAGTTAGCAGGTGAGCTACACATTTATTCGGCACCGACAAGGATGAGAAATGTGACGTCATAGTGCCATTGATATCAAAACCTGTTTCACTAAATTGTTTTTTTTCTGAATTGTAAAATATTTATTGTTTTTCTCATTGATTTATCCTTTAGAAGGTGTTCAAAGTATTTTACTATTCGAAGTGCAAGCAGAGGGAAACTAATAAAGTTCGAGAAACGATACCACGCACTCTTTATTCTGCACACTCTCTAGAGCGGTCGAGCGGCGAGAGAGTGATGAAAATGAAGAGAGCGCAGTATCGTTTCTCGAACTCTAGGAACTAATCAATCCCTGTGACAGTCGTTGCCACTAAAACATTCCATCAACTAATGCTTTGGCTCAAGAGAAGGTGAAAAAAATCACTTAATTTTCCAATTTCAGATTTATGCGCACTGAGGGCTTCGAGTTGTACCAGTCTGACGATGAGGTCGTAGAGGGCGCGACGGAGCAGGATTGCATACAACAATGCGAGGCGAACAACGTGAGGAAAACAATCGGTGTCCCTATTTTGATGAAACTATCGCAAAAATATAGAGGCAGTTTATTATATTGGTGACATTTGAGTAGTATTAATAATGGCGTTCTCATTTGAGAAAGGAATAAATATTTGAGAAAGGAATAAAAAAACTCGTTCAGATCGGCGAGGCTACGCTCGCATGTCGCTCCTTTGACTACACTCAGGTTATCGATTTCACGAAAGCCATTTTTCTGTCTGGAAACGTTGTTTGGAACCTAAATGTCGTTTATTTCAAAGTAAATTCAAAATAAAATAATTTAATAATTCAAAGCAGGGTCAGTGCTCCTTCTCCGCGGAAGCCGCCGTCCCTCTAGGCAACGGGCAGCTGAAGCAGAACAAGGCCGCGGCCTACTACGAGAAACTCTGCGTGGAGGAGAAACTGGTGAAGTGAGTGGCAACTTCCATATATGTTTGCATCTTATCGGTGTGAAAAATGATATTCGACTGCTCGAAAAAACGTACGGTCCCTAAATTTTGTAGTGTAATTATTGTTGAGGACTGCAACACAAAACTTGCCAAACTAACCTGAATACACCCTAAAAGCAAGTAATGAATACATTTCAGGAACTGCGAACGGGTGTTCACGCGCTTCCCGCAGATGATCCTCGTAGGATTTGCAGAGACTGTCACGGATTCGCCCACGTTTGAGGTCGTTTCACTCGGATTGATCTTTTTTATTGTCTATATTTGATTTGAACGAATGTTGCTTGGTGATTCATCGAGTAACATTATCCGAGTGACTTATTAGGCATCGTTGATGGAGTGCGAAATTAAGAGAATAATCAGGAAATTTAAAAACACATTGCAGACCTGCTTCGAGCGCTGCCTCAACTCGCTGGAGGTCTACGGCTTCAACTGTACTTCGGGCATGTACTACTTTGAGGTAGTTTGTTAACGGGAAAGTAGCAAAATTGCTCCCCCCCTTTGAAGTCTATTCGTTAGTGTTTATGATCCTAAATGACTTCATTCAATTTCAGGAGCAGCAACTCAATTGTATTCTCAACACTGAAAACAGGAAGACGCAGGGTAACTGTCGACATTTGCGTTTTACAAATTTTTACTCATTTACTCATTAGGTTCTGGTCAAACAACACCTGGAGTGGTGAGTCCCCAATGTCATTTGGGCACTAGGTTGGATGGTCACCGGCGGATGGTAACCTACTGGATGATATGCAAAAAATGGACCCTTCTGTAGAAATTTCACAGAATGTTCTCAAAGAGAAAAAATGATTATTTGAAACTTCTACGGAAGGATTTATTAGCATCCGACGGTGATCATCCAACCTAGTGCCGTAATTAGCAACACTGGATATCGAGGTGGCGCCATTTTCGATGGTTAATAACAACAATCATATTTAAGCCGATCTCTTCTCGGAGGAGAACACAGACATCGTCGACTACTTCGAGATCTCCTGTGGAGAGAGAACGCCCACGCCTCCAGCCAGGGCCAGAGGAGTGAAGACGATCAGCAATCGTGAGCACAATTTTATTTTATATATTCACATCTCGACAAAATACACTTTTTGCCTACATGTCAGGTCATGTCCCATTTGTCTTCCTATGCTTCGATTGAATCCGTAACTGGACACATTTCCAGCTTATTACATACAAGAAGTAGCTCTTACGATGGTCCCTAATTCGTAATGTCTTCGTCGTTCAGGTTCCTGGGGTCGCTCGGAGAACCTCGTGCTCGCTCCCTCCACTAACACCGATTGGTCCCCGTGCGAGAACGGGCGACAACATCGGAGGATCGATTGCGAGAAAGGAATGAGTGAGAACAATTGTGGACTGCAGAGCAGACTGTGAGCGGATGGTTTATTGTTTTTTTATAGTCGAATTTTATCATGTTCCCTTTGGACTTAAAACAAAGTTTCCAAAACTGTGAACTCTATATGTTTTGTCTACTATGTACAAAGCCTAACCAATGAATAAATAAAAAAAACTTACGGTTCCACATGCTCAGTTGCGAGATGGACCCCAAGTCATCGATATCCATGAGTGCTGAAACCATGAAGAATCCTCCGTTCAATGGAGTGAAGAAGGAAATGAAGATGCAAGTGATCGACAGCAGGAAGAGAAAGGAGAGGAAGAGAGACCGAATCATTGACAAGATCACCAAGAAAGGTGAGTAGGCAGAAATTGTACTGTGTTCCCTTGGCGATTATCTCGAAGATTTGCTTCTGAAATGCATTCCGGAACGTGTTTCAAGACCCGAAATTTAAAAATTTCAAGAAATGACACACAATTTTCTAAGAAAATGCACAATTTCAATCGGAATTCATTGCAGGATTCCACTGTCCCTCTGGCAAATGCTGCCCGGTCTTTGGTGGATGCGATGTGGGATTGATGGAGAATCAGAAGACGAAGAAGATGGAATGGTGCAAGAATCCGTGCAATAATTAATTAATTTCTTTAATTAATTTCTCTAATAATTACCAATCGTGTTGTCATATGTGTATGCAAAATATGTTTACGTTGCAATTATTAACCCGTTGATCATGATCTCTGAAGAGGATAAAGAACTTTATAAATAGTCGAGTTCTCTTGAATCGTTCTCTTGTATTGATTTGCACGCGGAAATGTGAAATTCGCTGGCTAGAAGTTCCCTATCACAATTTGATTTCTTCCACAAAGGATCCGGATGACAGATTTCACTCCTCGGACGCCAGCTTGCGTTCCAATCTATTGAAATCCAATGGAGAAATCGCGTATTTAAAGATGCGCCTTCAGGGGAAAATCACATTCGCCTCTCGAGCTTCCGAGATGTTCGTCTTCTTGTGGATAACAGCGGCCCTGTTCGTAGTTGCCTCCTCCAATGCCATCTTCAAGGGCCAAGTCCCTGGCGGAAGATCACCAAACGTTGTCTACAAAATCGGAGACCTCTCAAGTTTGCAATCATTTCTTGCTTTTGGATAATCTGAAATTGCAGTTTCTGACAAAGTGACACCGGAAAGTATCAGAGAAGCTCTGGGTTTCGTCCAAGAGAACACATGCATCAATTTCATCGATTCGTCAAAAGCTCCTGGGAAAAAGATAGATGTATGGATAAGAAAGAATTGAGATCTCGAAATTGGCTTCATCTTAGAACTAATCTCATTTCAGCTCCTGATTCAAAATGGTTCCAGTACGTGGAGTTGCAGAATAGCCGGAGTATTAGAGTATTAGAGTATTCGAGATTGGAAACTGTATTTCTACGGTATATCTTTCATTATTATGGGCATACTATCGATATCTTCCAGAGAACAGTAATGGTGCACGAGCTTGGACACTTTCTCGGATTGTGCCACACACAGAATCGAAATGATTGGAGATCCAACATCGCAGTCAGACCCAACAATTACGGAGTCACTTCGGTATCATACATGTAATTTGCATACCGTTAGTTGGACTTGTGATTTCAGTTTGACACTAATGCATGTGAATCCGTGCCGGTTCCTGAGTGGAAATACGATTACGGTAGTGTGATGCACTCAACTGATCAGGCTGTCGGTATGCTATTCGGACAGTTCCTTCTCGAATTCGATACGAATTGCAGTTTCCAAGCCGCTCAGAGAGGGATTCGAGGGAACGTTCACTCAGGGCGTCCGTCCGTCATTTACCGATTATCGCACTATCAATTGGCTGTTCAATTGTGATGGCGAGTTATCATGTTCCATTATTGGTAAATTACAACTAATAATTTGTTACCTGCAGGAAAATGCACGACAAAGCCCAAGTGTTTGAATGGAGGTTACACTCATCCCCGCGATTGTGGAAAGTATTCGAAACCAAATTGGGAAGGATTTAGATGATGTTTTAAGGTGCATGTGCAACAAGTACTACACTGGAAATCTCTGTGAGAAACAACGAAACCTCGTGAAGCTGTCGTGTGAAGTTTGATTACTTGATTGAAGTACGGAATCTAAAAATTAAAGGGCAAGAGAAGTCACGTTCGAGAAGTTCGTGTCGACATGTATAACCAGGAACAAAGAAGCAAGCGAAAGCTCAACGACGACTTCTTCAATCGAGGAGAGAACGTCTGGGATATCATCGAGGTTAGTACTTACAATTTCTTTTTGATATATTATACGGTAATATGAAACGTACTGATATTGGCACGAAGGGATGGTGTGGTTCCTAGTAATACCCACAATAAATATTAAATAAATACAGGCGCCCGCAGGCAAAACGATCAAAGTGGAAGTGAACACGTGGGCTACGAGTGGCACGCCACTTCCTGCAAAGCAATGTGGCCAATACGCCGTGGAGATCAATGATGGCGAGAAGAATATGGTCGGAAAGATGTGAGTGCAAAGAGCACTAGACACTAACGTAGCGGTAACGGTATGCTATTGTTGCTAAGCGGCACTGCGAAATTTGAACCCCTTAATTGTAGGTTCTGTGACAGTTGGCAGCTCGGCAGCAACGTGTGGCACAACTTCACTGCTCAGTCCAATTCTCTCGGTCTTCACATGGAATACGCGGCTGAGAATCCAACGAGGCTTTTCGCCCAATTCACAATCACGGGATGCTAGTGGTGTGCGGAATAAACATTAAACATACAGCTTTGTTGTACGGGCAATCTAAGCTGAACGATCCATTTATGTTAATATTAGTGTTACATATTTATATGTATTACAATTCCGAAACAGTTCATTGTTCTGATTTAGCAGTATTCTGTAAGATTTTGAAAAATGTTTATAATGTAGGCAATACATTTTTCATAAGTTTTTATTTTTTGTTACATTTGAGCATTAATTTGTATTCCCCAGGTGAAAAGAACTTATTAAGAGATTGTAGACAGTAAATATCACATTTCCTGATAAATATGGTTGCGAATTAAAACAAGGAACTACTTCAGAGCGGATATGTTGAGAATGAATACGATTTTTCCGAACCTTGACTTATTTTAGTTTTGACCATCACGAAAAATGGTTGATGATGTTTATTGTCCACGCGCTAGCATCCCAGAATAGTGAATTGAGCGAAAAGCCTCATTGGATTCTCAGCCGCGTATTCCATGTGAAGACCGAGAGAATTGGACTGAGCAGTAAAGTTGTGCCACACATTGCTGCCGAGTTGCCAACTGTCACAGAACCTACAATTAAGGGGTTCAAATTTCTCAGTGCCGCTTAGCAACAGCAACAAAGTTCAAAAGACCGAAAAAAATATCAAAAAACCGCAAGACTTTTGCATCAACCTAATACATACACCGCTTCCTTGAATCTACCTGATTTTCCAACAAATCCTGATTGTTCCTTAGCCCTGTAGAAACTTCAAATGCCCATAGCCCTGTAGAAACTTCCGGCTCAAAGTTGTGCTATAGACTTCAAATTTTAGATTTGCGTTATGGTTTAAGGATTCTATGCGTACATGTCTACGGTATCCTAACATGATATAAGGGGTTCATCCTGCTTTAAATATGGGAAATATAATATATGAAATATTAGCCTCAATGATATCCCAAACGTTCTCTCCACGGTTGAAGAAGTCATCCATGAGCTTTCGCTTGCTAACTTGCTCCTTGTTGGACGACTTAACGCGAACTTATTTCACGTAACTTCTCTTGCCCTGTAATGATCAATCCGGTTTAAAGTTTCAATAAGCAAGCAACCCTTACCTCACACGAGAGCTTGACGAGGTTACGAGGTGTTTCACACCGATTTCCAGTGTAGTACTTGTTGCACATGCACCTGAATATTTCCAAATTATACATTTACAATACTGAACAAAATAAATTAGAGTGATAGTCTTACTTGGTACAATCGCGTGGATGTGTGTAGCCTCCATTCAAGCACTTGGGCTGAGTCGCGCACTTGCCTGGAAAAAAGCAAATTTAAATGATAAATACATTCATTCATTTAAGTAATGGAGAAAAAAAACTCGCCAGAACAGGCAAACAGCCAGTTGATGGTGCGATAGTCGGTAAATGAGGGGCGGACGCCCTGAGTGAACGTTCCCTCGAATCCTTCTTTCAGCGGTTTGAAGACTTCAATTTTGCCTTATTCGTTAGGGAATTGTCCGAATAACATACTGGCTGCTTGATCAGTTGAGTGCATCACACTACCGTAGTCGTATTTCCACTCGGGAACCGGAACGGACTCGCATAGATCACTGTCGAGCTGAAATCACAAGTTACGACGGACAGTAAGCAAGTAGCATCTATGGAACAATGGTCTCGCTCTCTCCAAACCGCACACTCTCTCGTCGATCAGAGTGGGCTAGAGAGTGCGTGATATCGAGAGAGCGAGAATATTGTTCCATCCATGATACCGTGTCGATGCCGTGGCCGTTGGGACGGACTGCGATGTATTCTCTCCAATCATTTCTGTGCTGTGTATGGTACATCCCCATGAAGTGGCCTACTTCGTGAATCATCGTGGTTCTCTGTAATGTGTAGATTTAGTGTATAATAACTACAAAAAAAAAATTAAAAAAAGTAAGTAATACAAGTGGAATATTACCGAACCAATGCAGTCTCCGACCTCGAAGATATTGTCAACAACTCGACAAATATTCGGATAGTAGGGATTATTTTGAATCACGAACTGAAATAGGTTAATCGCCTTGGAGACTAAATGAATTTCAGAGCAGCTAATGTGCATTAACTGTACTTCTGTCTTTTTCCCAGGAGCCTTCGACGAATCGATGAAATTGACGCATGTGTTCTCTTGGATGAAACCCAGCGCGTCCCTGATGCTTTCAGGAATTACAGTAGTTGACTCTGCAATTTCCGAAAATTCACTTTTCGATAAGAAAGAATTGCAAACTTGAGATATCTCCGATTTCGTAGACGATTTCTCGTGATCGATTTCCAGGAATTTTGCCTTTGAAGATACAATTGGAGGAGATGCCATGAATTAGAGCAGCCGATATCCACAGGAAGACAAGCATCTCGGAAGGTTCGGGGACGACTGTGATCTTCCTTGAGCCTGCGCTGCCTTATATACACCACTGAGCAATGGTCTGACTCTCTTCAGTTTGCACGGTCTCTCGCCGGTCAGAGAGACGAGAAAGCGTGCAAACATAAGAGTCAGACGATTGCTCAGGAATTTTGATGATTTGAGCTCGAGCTGGCGTCGGGTGAAAGAAATGGATGACTCAGATCCTTTGTTGCTCCAATTAGCGGTTCTGGCGCGGTATTGTGTTATTGTCTGTGAATAGATTTTTTCATAGTCCGAGAAATTCTTCCCGGGAAACTCCGTTCTATTCAGACAGAACCGTGTAGTTTCGCTTTCCTTCATTTGAAGCAACGATTTTCCTCGGCGGTATTGATTGCTTTATAGTTTCTTGTCGTGTATAAGCTTCATGAGATTTCGTGATTTCTTACAGTACGGGAATAACGAATTAGATCACTACTCGGCTGTGATGAAACACTAGCCATGAATACGACTGCATCTACAGCCTCATCTTCGTCGTCAGACTCCATTTTACGATGGCATCTACTTAAGCGACCTATCAGAAGTCTGTAACTCCGTCAGAGACGACATCTTCTAGTCCGGAAATTTACACCTAAAATATTACCTCCTCTACGCCATTTATCGGATCATCAACTTCATCGATTTTTGGCCACGCCATCAGAGTATTCGATGGTTTCTGAAGGCCCAGCGACTCTCTCGCCTCACCTTGATCTTTTGATCGTTTTTTTTAATCATAACGTATGCTCGTTTATTTGGTGTTCGATAGTTTTTACTTCGTAAAGGCAACAACTGCGCATGATAAACAGAGAAATTTGCTTGAAATTATCAGCTCAACACATGAATATGACTAAATGCAATTTGCTACGCAACAATTGAAAACAATCTGATGAACTACGTATTGTCCATAAGTGAATGCAAAACTTCTTTATTCTTGCTTCTCCTGTGCATTTTCCCAAACGTATTACCAACGACATTTCCTAATTTATTAGTCTCCATTTCCTCACATCGTCGAAGCTAATGGATGCCTTCGTTTTCTGCTATTTTGCAGAATGCAGAGTGTGAACATTCATTGTGTAAACGAATGTTAAGTCCA
This sequence comes from Pristionchus mayeri, assembly GCA_036245805.1. NCBI lineage: Eukaryota > Metazoa > Nematoda > Chromadorea > Rhabditida > Neodiplogasteridae > Pristionchus > Pristionchus mayeri. The sequence goes on from BTRK01000003.1 coordinate 31,780,187, forward strand.
TGCAAAGTATGCATAATCTCTCAGGAGAATGAGCGTATTCGGTTAACAGACATAATCGAGACACAGAGAGAGGGAGAGTCGAATGTTCCCAAGTCGCACTCGAGATGTGAGAAAATAACAGAAAATTCGGTTCGATTCATCCCGATTCTCAACAATGGTGGCGTTCAGAACGAAGGCGCTAATTGGAGCAACAAAGGATCAGAAAATTCAGCATTGTCAAGATTTGAGGAGGACAGACAATTGTATTCATCCCAGTATCAACAATAGCGGCGCGTGCCAGAACGCTAATCAGCGCAACAAGGAAGCTGATTCACGGTCTCCTTTCATCCTATCCTACCTCAAATTCAAACAATCGAAAACTTAGGATTGAATCGAGTATTTAAGACGCCCTCTTTGGAATAGTATCACACTCGTCTCCGGATATCCAGAGATGCTCGTCTTCCTGTGGATAGCAGCGGCCCTGTGCCACATCGTCGCCTCCAATTCTGTCTTCCGCCAAGTTCATGTCGGCTTGAAATCTCCTGATATCGTTTACAAGATTGGCGACATGTCGAGTAAGTTTCTCTGTTCATGATGCTTAGACAAAAATGAAGAGATAATGGTAGCTTATCAGTTTATTCTAAATGCAGTATTTTAATTTTACAGAGATCCCCGTGACGGAGCCAATCATCAAGGACGCTCTTTCGTGATTCACTGAGAACACTTGCCTCAACTTCATCGACTACAGAGACTCGCCTGCTAGCAAGATTGATGTGTGGGAACTGCAATTGCTAATAAGATATCCGCTTTCAGCTGCCTATTGAGGATATCGATGGTCAATACAATTGCCGGTACCTCAACGGCGTATTCCAGATTGGGAAGTGCATCGGTTCGGTAAGATTATCACATGGTCGCATATAAGCCAATTAGCAAAATTCAGAGATACTATATAATCCATGAAATCGGTCACTTCCTTGGTTTCTATCACACGTACACCCGTCCGGCCCGGAATAACTACTTCAGAGTCCGTCCCGAAGCAGAAGGATGGGTAAGCACTATTCATTTTCCTCGAACAAGGTGAGAACCGCTGGATTAGAACCAAACAATTACTATTCTCTAGCATGTTAACATTAGGTTCCCAAAGTATCAAAATAAAAAATAAAATGCTTCTGTGAAAGTCCTACAGAAGGTCCATTTTTTTGGTTCTCATCCGGTGGGTTCTCATCCGGTGTAGTTCCATTTTCCTTTAGAACTTGAAAGAGACTAATTTGATATTTATAGTTCAAAAATCTTGCATGTCCGGATTGCTACTCTTCCCCTGTTGTCCCGTTCGATTACGGAAGTGGAATGCATCAACGTTTGACCAATGGTGCGGCGTTCTAACTCTATTTAGAGATTTAGCCGCGATCGTAATAATGTGCAGTAAACACTCCTTAATCCCATTCGATAATGTGCAGGCGTCGATCTTGTGGACGAGGCGTACAACTCGACGCTTGGCCAGTCGGTTCGCTTCCCCTTCTCTGACTACCACTCCATGAACTGGCTCTTCAACTGCTCTGGTTACTAATTGCAGATTATACCTTTGTCTACCTTTACCTTGTCTAAATGACGAATATCCAGGAAAGTGCGCCATCCAACCCAAGTGCGAGAACGGCGGCTATACGCATCCTCGCGACTGCAACAAGTATGAGAGACTTGCACATCCTGCGAATTGGCAACTTCGCTTCAGGTGCATGTGCAACAAGTTCTACACCGGTGATTTCTGCGAGACTCCACGAAATCTCGTCAAGCTGAGCTGCACGGTGCGTCTATTTTTTGACACTTCTGTGAAGTAATCATTCCGCGGTGCATTCAGGATAAACCGGTGCATGTGTGGAGCCTTGATCACTGGGCAGACGAAACTCTGCCTGAGCCCAAGCTGGGAGATGACTTCCAGGACCGTGGCGAGAACCTCTGGGATCTCATCGAGGTTTGCCAATCAGCTTTGAAGAAAAATATTCGAAAGAAGCCATCAAACGTCTATTACAGACACCGGCAAATCTGAAGATGCAGATCGAAGTGGAAACCTTTGCGACGAGGTGGGCACGCACGGCGGAGTGTGGTCCGTTTGCAGTCGAGATCAACGACGGCGATTTTAATTTAGTCGGTAGAATGTGAGCGATTTCTGCATAGATTAAGCGATTCTACGTGTGTTATTAGCTTTTTTAAAAGTTTTCTCCCGAAAGCTTAATCATTGTGTTCTAGGTTCTGTGACGGTGGAAACGTGTATCCGCGCATCGTCCACAACTTCACCGCCAGATCTCAGCTAGTTGGACTTCACGCTGAATATCCGCTCGAACATACGGCTTTTCTCAAAGCGAAGTTCACGCTACTCGGCTGCGATGGAGCGCAAGTAATCACTTCAACTGCTACTGCTGAAGTGCCCTCGAGTACCACGAAGCCTCCCGAAGACCCTTCAACGACGAAGTCTACCTCAGCAACTTCTCAAGAACCTGATACAACGTCAACTGCTACTACTCAAGAACCTGATACAACGTCAACTGCTACTACTCGAGAACCTGATACACCGTCAACGGCAACCACTCAAGAACCTGCTACAACGACAACGACTACTACTCTAGATCCTGAAATTCCTTCAACAGAAAGTGAGACATTCGGGATTACTGTGTACGCTTGTCGATCATTCTCATTCAGTGTCTCTGAAAACAATCTCCAAATTCCTCCATGATGAGATTATCCAAATAAATGAGGCATCGCATCTGCCGCGACCGCGTGATACTCCCCTGTATTACTGGAAGATCGAAAAGGTAACTTATTTTTTTTGGATTTAAATAGGATGATCACCATCGGATGTGAATAAAAAAACTATTCCGCAATACTTCGCAGATTCGTTTTGACAGTATTGGAAACATGTGAAAATATAAGCGTACTTGTTGGTTCTCGTTTTGTGTGTTCACATCCGACCTAGTGCCGATACAAAGAAGTTCGCAGTATTTTCGCAGTATTTTTTTTAAATATGGAAAGTTGCTCTGAAAACTCTAGAGAATAGCACTGTATTGGTTATCACCCACCTCATTGCACACATATAAATGTTTTTCGTCAATACTTGATCATCAATCAATAAAAAATCAATTATGACCAGGAGACTGACAGTGGCCGCGTAAATCAAACTACGACCTTTCACGAGCTATATATGATTAAGACAGAATGCCTAAGAGAAGAGAACAAGATCATCAATGCGGTTACCATAAATGTGAGTTTCCATGAAATGCGAATTTTGATCTTTTGGAAGTCGCAGAACATTGCCGTCAATTGTAAGCCGCGCAATTTTGCAGGAGTGCTCAGCACTGAAGAAGGAATATGGGAAACCGACGACTGAATATATATGGATGTATATTGAAGATCTAGGCGGCAATGTCAAGTACACCGATGCACAGTATGGAAAGTGAATAACATTACCGGGCCATTCACAATTGGTGTGATAAAGAATTGAATTGAAATGAGTGATATTAATAAAACACTAGATAAAACGATGAAAACACTGGATAGCTATTGTATTTAAGAACTAGAATAGGGAGCCCCTACATTTGTTGGATTCCGAACTACAAACGTGGTCCGTTTCGACGCAATACCCGTCGAATTATACACCGTTCTATGAATTAACGAAGAGACCACGTCATCAGACGTTTCTACGGGATCATCGACGATGACGACAATCTTGACTCTGGAGACTGCCTCTTTCGATTCTCTTCCCTCCAGTACTTACGCGGACACCATTAAAGATGGATATGACTTTAACACAGAAAATGTAACTGAATAAAACTTTGTAGCTTAAAGGAGGACTAACATCAAACCTAACCGTTTTTTATGTCTCTGTTGGGAAGCGACTAATCGTCGCTTTTAGGCATTCAAAGTTGACCCTGCCGCGAGAGAACAATGGAATGAGATAGCGGAGAACATACTGATGCTCTGCAGTTGAGGCTAGTACAGGTGAAGGTCTTCATTACATCAGAATGCTTCCACATTCCATATCTTTCTTTGTTTCCTTACTCACTGCCCTCATAATGTGATTTTTCGAAGTATGCGCACCATTAAGAGTATATTTCATTCAATCACGGACCTTTATTTCATTCAATCATTCTCAAACTTAACAACCTTTTCTGGCAATTTTATCGAAGTTTAAACTGGATCATGGTGAAAATGATCGTCGTGCTTTAAAACCCGTTCTCTGTAAGAATGCAGGTAGGATGGCACAACTCTGCCAAAATGGTCACCCGGAGCTCATACTTTGGGCCCCTCGGGCCAAAGAACTTTTCGACCAGAAGCGTGACCCGAAATATCGATTTTTGATCTACCGAAATCGATTTTTCAAATTTCAGATTTCGATGACGTGCTATAGCGCATTCGAAAGAGCATAAAAATTTATGTTAGAAACGCTAGAGGAAACCAGAATCCATCAACGTTGACGTCAGATAGAGCCCAGATAATGAACTTTTTCATCTCTTTTGGTAGATCGTGGTATGAATTCACATGAAGCTATAGGATGCACATCTCGAATTTTACATATATTGTGTAGTTTTTTAATGCTGAATAAAATGAACTCTTTGACGGAGTGGATTTTTACGCTATAAGGACCGAAAACCGCGCTCAGCGATGACGCTCTTCGAGACAAATTTTAGGAAACTTTGGATTTCGATATCGTGTAGTAGCTCATTCAAAAGAGCATGATAAGTTATCTCAGAAAATAGAAGGAAATCAGAATCCATCAACGTTGACGTCAGATAGAGCCCAGATAATGAACTTTTCCATCGCTTTGGGTAGATCGTGGCATGAATTCACATGAAGCTATAGGTTGCACATTTCGGATTTTACATATGTTGTGTACTTTTTAATGTTGAATAAAATGAACTCCTTGACGGAGTGGATTTTTGCGCTATAAGGAATTAAAATCGCGCTCAACGATGACGCTGTTCGAGACAAATTTCAGGAAACTTTGGATTTCGATGTAATAGCTCATTCAAAAGAGCATGAAAAGTTATGTCAGAACCTACACGGAAATCAGAATCCATCAACGTTGACGTCATTTAGACGTGATCATTTGAAATTCTTCATGCGACACGATGTGAAGTTTTTTGACTATATCATTTTCACTTTACATTTTGGTGACCTGGGATATCGAAATTCGAATTCTACACATAAAAATACGTCAGAAAATACATTTGGCAAAACATTTCACGATTTCAACTTTTTCGCAATTTTTCAGGCCAAAATTTTCAACAGAAAAATCGAATTTCAACATGTCCTCGAAAAGTGAACAATTTATGGATTTTCCGGCGTATTTTTATGTGTAGAATTCGAATTTCGATATCCCAGGTCACCAAAATGTAAAGTGAAAATGATATTGTCAAAATACTTCACGTCGTTTCGCATGAAGAATTTCAAATGATCAGTTCTAAATGACGTCAACGTTGATAGATTCTGATTTTCTTGTAGTTTCTGACATAACTTTTCATGCTCTTTCGAATGAGCTATTGCACGATATCGAAATCCAAAGTTTAATAAAATTTGTCTCGAAGTGCGTCATCGTTGAGCGCGATTTTCGGTCCTTATAGTGTAAAAATCCACTACGTCAAAGAGTTCATTTTATTCAGCATTAAAAACTACACAATATATGTAAAATCAGATTTGTGAATTCATGCCACGATCTACCAAAAGATATGAAAAAGTTCATTATCTGGGCTCTATCTGACGTCAACGTTGATGGATTCTGGTTTCCTTTAGCGTTTCTAACATAACTTTTTATGCTCTTTCGAATATATAGCACGTCATCGAAATCTGAAATTTGAAAAATCGATTTCGGTAGATCAAAAATCGATATTTCGGGTTACACTTCAGGTCGAAAAGTTCTTTGGCCCGTGGGGTCATGTTCCCAAAGTATGAGCTCCGGGTGACCATTTTGGCAGAGTTGTGCCATCCATACCCCCATTCACTGCAGTCTTACGGAGAACGGGTTTTAAACGACGCAATGAGGCAAGACAGAGAAGTGAAGTTAGAATGTAGCTAAACGTTGCGGCGGAAAGGCAAACCCTTGACTCATTCTGATTCCAATTTCAAATACACGCGCTTTCGCCTGCGCTGAGGCCCGATCTTCTCATTTTCATATCTCGAGATAGAGTCATCTATGTCACTTCGGATAAAGAGATTTCTCATCGGATTTCTGTCCTCTACGACAACCACTATTCCATATCTACAATTTATTTTTCGTGTTACTCCTTCTTTAAATCCTCTATCCTTGCATGACCAAAAAAAAAAGTAAACGATCCTGAAAGTTTGGTATCGATCGATAATCATTTGTCATCAGGCCATGTTGAATAACTCAACTTTGAATGTCATTTCCAGAGTTTGCATAAAATGTGGTTCCAATGCCGAAAGGTTCCAAAACCATCAAAGAATCGATGTCCAACTTTATATCGAGCCGGATTCACTTTCAGGACATTGGTGGCCGATTTACGGAGGCGCGCACGTTTTCTCTTAATAGAAAGTGAGAGAGGGTAGAGAGCGGTATGGAGAAAGAGCACGAACCTCCGTAAATCGACCACCACTGTCCGCAAAGTGAATCTAAAGTAGATAATCGATTATTTAATGGTTTTGGAAACTTTCTGGAACCAAATGTTACGCAAATTCACCCTGGAATTGGTAAGCACTCAAATTTGAGTTATCCAAAAAAGTGACTTTTGTATGGCCTGAGGGTGAAAGATTATCGATCGATACAGAACATTTTATAAGATGAAAAAACTACGAACCATTCCAATTCACTCTTATTTATGAAATCAAACTTCTTTCGTCGAGGCTTCTGTGGTAATTAAAGGAGGGGAATGGGCCAATGATGTCAGTGTTGCATTCTCCAGAGTCGAGATTATTGTCATCATTGGTGACAATTCAGTAGCCGAAGAAGAGCGTGTTATATTGTTCGACGAGTAGTGCGACAAAAAAATGAATAAGTTAATAGCTCGGAATCCATTACATTTAGGGCTTCCCATGTTGCTCCTGTGACCAACAATAAGACGAAGAATCACAACATATATCCTGTTATTTATAACTTGATCAAATGTGTGTTTGTATCATACACTCAATTCAAATCATTTATCCGATCAATTAAACGCATATTTTAAAGGCGCGGAAATGTTCTTCATTGCATAGTAACATCCTTGTAGATGACACTCCTGCCCTGATCTTCTCTAGTCATGATTATGATCGCAGTTGTAGCATCTCCACGTTCGTTTTTCAGTGCTGGGCACTCCTGGAACGTGGATTAAAGCATGCATGAAAGGTGAATGAACCGCTAATATTCACCTTACATTTCCAACCTGCTAATAAATACAAATGCTCAGTGTATGAAATCATCAATAAGGGAACCGATGATGATCAGGAGTGTATGATAAAGGTGAGATATATCTTATACCGATTACACACTTTATCTTAAAGTTTTTGCTTTCGTCACTCTCAACTACTCCGAATGATCGTTTCAGCATCATGGCAAGATAAGTTCGCGCTTTGGCCGGTAAGTTTCCGCTGGAGGAGAGTGGCTTCGGTTCGTTCAGCTAAAATTTTCAATATTCTAATGCTAGTGACGACATCGTTGTCATGTACCGTCTGGACTACTCCTTCGCAAAGCGATTTCTGTGCCACGATTTCGTTACGCTCGTGAGAGTATGCCTGAAAATGCCGCGATATAGCATTTCATTGTATGTTTTAGTGCGTGCATTAAACTTAGTTCGATTCAAGCCGGCCGAAATTTGCGTACTGCGAATATTAATATTTTTGCGTCGAAAATATACCTTATCGATAAATTCACTTATTTCATTGTTATTCATCAAATGGATTTCGTAGCGAAGATAATTCAAAATAGACGCGAAAGGATGGTCGTCATTAAAATGTTTCATCATCTGACGACTAGCTGGAGGACAGGATGATGAGTTTACTGCAATCGATTCCGTGATCTATAAAACTGTTTATAAATATGTGCTTCACATCAATGATTCGATGTAAGGTGTGCAAAGTAACTTGAGAATCGATTTCGAAATTCTCAAGAATGTGGGGTTACGGTATCTGTTTTTCAAAATCGGTACCAGACCTTAGTCAATGGTGCACGCTTTCCAAAATTTGGTCCCTTACTTCAGGTCCTTTTCCATTTTCTGGTGGACAGTCTCCTAAGTTCTCAAGATTTCAAGCAGGACTTGGTAGCGCATGATCGAAAAAAATGTTGCATATGAGACCGTTTGCGATAGATTCAACAACTCGTAGCGAGGCCTCGGAACAGCTCTAAACCTCAAACTCACGAAAACATGGTTTCTGGGGTAGTTTTCGATGCTGAACACAATGGTCACGATCATTTTGCATAATTTGTTCATTGGGACCCGGTGTGGTGCCTTCTCACTTCCGGGCAAAACTGGTTTTATATGTGTATCTCGGCCAGATTAGATCCTGGAAGCACGAAATTTCGCATACGCGATCAGAATTTCATTGCGAATCGAGCCTAATATTTGATTTGTCATGAATTTTGTCGGTTCGCGAGATAATGCGACTTTTTGACTCGATAACTTGCGCGAGGGGAGACCCTAACCATTCGATCCGGCTTTTCATGCTGATTCGAATGGTATATTAATGTATGGCGATTAGAGGTCGACATAGCATTCGTTTGTTCGTTTTCTGATTTTTCACTGCATTTCACTGTGTAAATCGAAGAAAGAGATGGATCAAAATGACGAGAAATGATTCCCCCTCTCATTTTCCGCCCCCTTATTCGTCAATTCTTCAGTGAAATGCAGTGAAAAATCAGTAAATCAAACGAACGAATGCTATGTCGACCTCCAATCGCCATACATGTATATAACATTCGAATCAGCATGAAAAGCCGGATCGAATGGTTAGGGTCTCCCTCGCGCAAGTTATCGAGTCAAAAAGTCGCATTATCTCGCGAACCGACAAAATTCATGACAACTCCATGAAATTCTGCTCGCGTAAGCGAAATTTCGTGCTTCCAGCATCTAATTTGGCCGAGATACACATATAAAATCAGTTATGCCCGGAAGTGACAAGGCACCACACCGGCCCCCAGTGTACGAATTATGCAAAATGATCGTGACCATTGTGTTCAGCATCGAAAACTACCCCAGTAACCATCTTTTCGTGAGTTTGAGGTTTCGAGCTGTTCCAAGGTCTTGCTGAATCTATCGCAAACAGTCTCATATACAGTACCGGACAAAAGTTTCGCAACAAAATTGTCATTGTCATAACTTCGTTCAAAATTCAGCTAGAGACTTATGGTTGGAAGCATTCGAGAGGTAAATATCAGGAGAAAATAGTCATACGGTATATGATCTCAAACACATTTATCGCGGGTTTCGGAATTTAATTTTCTGCCTCACAATATTCATGTATTTTTTGAAACTCAACCGAAAGTCGATGTTATATAGCACGAACTATGATGAAAGTATAACCATTGATGTTTACAATCCACTATCTGACTTGCTCGTTGCACATCGGAAAGAGCTAATATATCGATATTCCGAGACCTCCGAGATGTGTTTGAACGGCTATATCTTCGCTCCCAGTTGAGCGATAGGGCCCTTATTTCGCAGCTACTATACACTATTAATGTAGAAACATTTGACCAAGTTTGATAGTGATCAGACAACAAATTGCAAAAAATCGAAAAATTTTGGACATGCATTTTCATAACGTGGAAACAACCTTTAACGTCATCGATAAAATCCGATTTATTGCAGCTTTACGCAGAATCTATTAATGAATAAGTGTGCGAAATCGTGAAGTGAGACGATTTGTCCAGTACATTTTACAGCCCAATAACCACAGAGAGTCAGAACGGCCACAGTCGTCAGAAATGTTCCGTAGCGAAAGTCGACCTAGTATATCGGGAGAGATTTCTTTAAAATTGGCTCCAATTCAATGAGAAATGTGCATAACTAGGACTTGCAAAGCCGCTAGAAGCGTGTTATGCAATTTGAACAATATTCAATTTTACCTTGTACCGTGTTTTAAGGTTTATGACTATCTGACTCTCTGTGGTTATTGGGCTGTAAAATGTACTGGACAAATCGTCTCACTTCACGATTTCGCACACTTATTCATTAATAGATTCTGCGTAAAGCTGCAATAAATCGGATTTTATCGAAGACGTTAAAGGTTGTTTCCACGTGTATGAAAATGCATGTCCAAAATTTTTCGATTTTTGCAATTTGTTGTCTGATCACTATCAAACTTGGTAAAATGTTTCTACATTAATAGTGTATAGTAGCTGCGAAATAAGGGCCCTATCGCTCAACTGGGAGCGAAGATATAGCCGTTCAAACATATCTCGGAGGTCTCGGAATATCGATATATTAGCTCTTTCCGATGTGCAACGAGCAAACATCAATGGTTATACTTTCATCATAGTTCGTGAGATATAACATCGACTTTCGGCTGAGTTTCAAAAAAATATTTGAAAATTGTGATGCAGAAAATTAAATTCAGAAACCCGCTATAAATGTGTTTCAGATCATATACCGTATGACTATTTTCTCCTGATCTCTCGAATGCTTCCAACCATAAGTCTCTAGCTCAATTTTGAACGAAGTTATGACAATGACAAATTTGTCGCGAAACTTTTGTCCGGTACTGTATGCATTTTGGTTTGTATAGAAAATGTACCGTCGTCACGAAATTCGAAATACAGTGTTTGTCATTCGAGTCATAAATTTTTCCTATCAACGTACCATATAGCGGAGAGCTTCCTTGGCTAGTCCATCTGACCAAAATACAGTCGAGAAATACCTATGCCCACATGAAACTTCCACTGCTTCTGGGAGATACACGTATCCTGAAATCATGAATGCATCCTCGTCCCATGGTACACATTTGATTTGAAAAACTTCTTTCGTGAAGAGTTTCATGAGATAATTGCAATGAATCAAGAAATCAATTCAGTAAAATGTGGCACTTACCTTGCAATTGCTCTGTGGAGTTAAGCTCCTTAAGTGGAGATACACTCATTACGAGAGGAACGAGAAGAAACAGAAATATCTCCATAAACCTGCAATATGAGTATGTTATTCGATACAGGGTAAGGAAGGAAGAGTGACTCAACTAACAATACGCCACTACATGTGTACATACTACATTTAAAAAATAAGGAGGTGGAAGCAATACATATCGAAAAATGCTGCGTCGCGTGCTGAGGCGGGAAATTTGAATTTCTGCACATAATGTGACAACAGAAGCAGAAAAATGAAATAATTATTTAGTAACTATTGTCAGAATAACGTAAATGTGAAATGATTGAGAGTTCTGTGAATTTCAGTAAAGATCTAATCAGTGAACCTAAATTCAGTGCTGGACAAAAATACGGACGCAAAATTAAATTAGTAGTTACTTGCTTCTAAGGCAATACATTTGTTTGCCCTTTGTATTATACTTATCGGTAGGCAAACTGTACTAGAATACATATAGCACAATGGTGCATAAAAACATGTATTTGCGGTTAGCACGGGTCTCCTGTAAAAACGTAGGAACGCTGGGCACTAGAAATATTTTATGTCATCGATTTTTACTAAAATTGGTTTATGGACATCATTGGAGGCTAGAAGAAGGCCTATCCGCCTGGTTTGCTCAAATTTGCACATTATCGATTTTTTGTGATCTACCACTAGAAATTGACGCTTCTCATTCAATTTTCATCGTACAGCGAATTTTTATTTTCTCATTTTGCTCAAAATCGAAAGATCTACAACTTTCTTAGCGCGAGACAAGCGGCCTAATCACGTCTTCATAGCGAAAATTGCGAAAAACTGAATTTCGTGATGAGAATATCGATTTTCTGGCTTCGTATACCTAAAACGCAATGGTTTTTATTCTTGAAATGGAATCTCCATTTAAAATTAGGGCAAGTCTATGTTGACCATTTTTCATATTTCTGTCCCCTCACTATTGATTTACTATGGGGGATTACAGACATTTCCGGACTTGGTTATTTTTTCAAAGATTTCGATTTTTGATCGTAATTCGGTTCAACGTGGTTCAATCGAGCACTCAAAAAATCAATCGATAGCTCTCACAAAGTTCTAAAACTTCCTCGAAGTGATTCCAATCGCTACAATTCTTCGTTTTAAAGTTATTTTAAGAAAACTGCCTTAAACGGGTAAAATTGAGATATTTCAGCATCACATATCGCATGAAAAGCGTTTCCACACTAGTTTTGAATCTTAACAATGTTTCTGGACATTTATGATCATTTTTCATGTTATTGTCGTTCAAATTCATGTAAGGTTCTTCTCCATGCCTAACATTTATTCCAACATTGATATATGATATTCACAGTTCAATCGTCGTACGGGGGTTTATCGTGTTTCTCCCCACGGCAATAGCTTGAAAATTGATCATAAATGTCCAGAAACATTGTTAAGATTCAAAACTAGTGTGGAAACGCTTTTCATGCGATATGTGATGCTGAAATATCTCAATTTTACCCGTTTAAGGCAGTTTTCTTAAAATAACTTTAAAACGAAGAATTGTAGCGATTGGAATCACTTCGAGGAAGTTTTAGAACTTTGTGAGAGCTATCGATTGATTTTTTGAGTGCTCGATTGAACCACGTTGAACCGAATTACGATCAAAAATCGAAATCTTTGAAAAAATAACCAAGTCCGGAAACGTCAGTAATCCCCCCATAGTAAATCAATAGTGAGGGGACAGAAATATGAAAAATGGTCAACATAGACTCCCTCTAATTTTTAATGGAGATTCCATATCAAGAATAAAAACGATTGCGTTTTAGGTATACGAAGCCAGAAAATCGATATTCTCATCACGAAATTCAGTTTTTCGCAATTTTCGCTATGAAGACGTGATTAGGCCGCTTGTCTCTCGCTAAGAAAGTTGTAGATCTCTCGATTTCGAGCAAAATGAGAAAAAAAATTTCGCTGTACGATGAAAATTGAATGAGAAACGTCAATTTCTAGTGGTAGATCACAAAAATCGATGCAAATTTGAGCAAACCAGGCGGATAGGCCTTCTTCCTACCTCCAATGATGTCCATAAACCAAGTTTAGTAAAAATCGATGACATAAAATATTTCCTAGTAGCAAAAGCTGCGAATTTTCCTACACTTTTACAGGAGACCCGTGTTAGATCAGTGTTTTGCCCTCAAGATCAACTGGTAAAAAATATCTCAACAGGGCGGTGCTTTTGTGCGCGTATTTTTGAGCGCGTTTTGGCTGCAATGCCACAATTCGCAACTCCCAACTTCGACTCCCGAGAGAGCTGTGATTTGTTAAAGTTTTACGTTTTGTCACTTACCCGAGGGAGCTGATACCGATATCCCGATTTCATTAGTGCAACCCTACCAAATTGCGTAGTCGTCGCCTGAGGACTGTAAATTGGCATGAGGCGGCTGCATTTTTACCTTTACTTTAGGTAAATTTGCGATGTTCAATCAATCGATTTGAAAGCTGGCATCAATGGCAGACATATTACAATCAAATATCCCATTTTGTTGTATAGATTTTCCGAACAAGAAGAATAATACACAATCTTTATTCCTCTCAACACTCTAGCATCCCATGATTGTGAATTGAGCGAATAGTCTCGTCGGATTCTCAGCCGCGTATTCCATGTGAAGACCGAGAGAATTGGACTGAGCAGTAAAGTTGTGCCACACATTGCTGCCGAGTTGCCAACTGTCACAGGACCTACAATTAAGGGGTTCAAATTTCTCAGTGCCGCTTAGCAACAATAGCATACCGTCACCGCTGCGTTAGTGTCTAGTGCTCTTCGAACTCACATCTTTCCGACCATATTCTTGTCGCCATCATTGATCTCCACGGCGTATTGGCCACACTGCTTTGCAGGGAGTGGCGTGCCACTCGTAGCCCACGTGTTCACTTTCACTTTGATATTTTTGCCTACGGGCGCCTGTATTTATTTAATATTTATTTTGTGTATTACTAGGAACCACTAGGAACTAGAAACCACACCGCCCCTTCGTACCCATCTCAGTGAGAGTCATGTTACCGTTTCATAGAGTAGATAACAAAATAAATTTTAAGCACTAACCTCGATGATATCCCACAGGTTCTCGCCTCGGTTGAAGAAGTCGTCGCTGAGCTTTCTCTTGCTTCTTTGTTCCTGGTTATACATGTCGACATGAATTTCCCGCACGTGACTTCTCTTGCCCTTTAATTGTTAGATTCACGTCCGTACTTCAATCAAGCAATCAAACTTCACACGACAGCTTCACGAGGTTTCGTGGTTTCTCACAGAGATTTCCAGTGTAGTACTTGTTGCACATGCACCTGAATTGATATACCTATACCTTCCAAAATTTGAGATTCGAATACTTTGTACAATCGCGAGGATGCGTGTAGCCTCCATTCAAACATCTGGGCTTAGTCGTACATTTCCCTGCAAAATACGAGATTGAAGGCAAATTTGATGATAACAAAGATGACGGGTAAACACTCGCCATCACAATTGAACAGCCAATTGATAGTGCGGTAATCGGTAAATGAGGGACGGACGCCCTGAGTGAAAGTCCCCTCGAATCCCTCTCTGAGCGGCTTGGAAACTGCAATTCGTATCGAATTCGAGAGGGTTCGGTCCAAATTCCGTACTGACTGCCTGGTCAGTTGAGTGCATCACACTACCGTAATCGTACTTCCATTCGGAACCGGAGCGGACACACAGCTGTTTTCGTCGAACTTAAATCCACAGATTAATAAGTAGTGTAATGAGGATGATATTTTATCCAAATCTGATACCGATGTAACGCCGTAATTGTTGGGACGGACTGCAATGTTGGATCTCCAATCATTTCGATTCTGTGTGTGGCACAATCCGAGAAAGTGTCCAAGCTCGTGAACCGTTACTGTTCTCTGGAAGATATCGATAGTATGCCCATAATAATGAAACATATACCGTAGAAATACAGTTTCCAATCTCGAATACTCTAATACTCCGGCTATTCTGCAACTCCACGTACTGGAACCATTTTGAATCAGGAGCTGAAATGAGATTAGTTCTAAGATGAAGCCAATTTCGAGATCTCAATTCTTTCTTATCCATACATCTATCTTTTTCCCAGGAGCTTTTGACGAATCGATGAAATTGATGCATGTGTTCTCTTGGACGAAACCCAGAGCTTCTCTGATACTTTCCGGTGTCACTTTGTAGAAGACTGTAATTTCAGAGTATCCAAATGCAAGAAATGATTGCAAACTTGAGAGATCTCCGATTTTGTAGACGATGTTAGGAGATCTTTTGCCGGGGACTTGACCCTTGAAGATGGCATTGGAGGAGGCAACTTGGATCAGAGTCGCTGCTATCCACAGGAAGACGAACATCTTGGAAGCTCGAGAGGCGAATGTGATATTCCACCAGAAGGTGCATCTTTAAATACGCTATTTCTGCATGGAATTTCAGTGGTTGGAACGCAAGCTGGCGTCCGAGGATCGAAAAAAATGAATTGCTTCGGAAGTAATGGCTCTCTTCAATATCCGAAATCTCTATTCGGCTTGAAAAGCGAGAGCGCGCGAATAATACAGAGATTCAGTTCCGACGAAGGGATCCGTTCATTGGAATATGCAATTCGGATCCATTGCTGGAATCCGTGCTCAATAGAGAAGTTCCAGCCAATCAAAATGAACTTTTCTCGATTTAACTTTTCGATTCTTTTTAATACGTCATTCGTCCACGTCGATTTGAATTTATGAATGCCACACCTTTCTGACTAACCCAGAGGCGAAGTGGTGTACTGGCCTACCAATACACTGTATGCGGGAACGATTTGCAGTCTTAATACTGCCTCCGCCTCACCAAATGCCGCCTATCCATCGAGGACGAGAATTGGAGAGTGGTAACTAGAACATGTATGTAAACAGGTCTGCAGAAAGGTGAGCAATCGGCTAACACCGTCCAAGCCAGCACTAGCCTAGCTGTGTTAAAAAAATCAGGTCTCTATGGCGGGGTGTACTATTTTCATATCGGTGCTCATGCGTTAGTAGTTTTTCAGTGTGATTGTTTGCTTCTTCACTGTGCCACGCAGATTGACAAAAGCCAGTAACCATTTATCAGTCTAATCAGTCTCTAGACTCTCCTCTCTTCGCACACTCTCTTGCCTCGACGAGAGAGCACGCGAAAAGAAGAGAGTCATTCGATCAGTCTCGGGCCTCTACGCCGCCTATTCATTGCACGCAGAATATGGGAGAAATTGCACTCGAAGCCGGAAAATGTGAAGATCAAGAGCCGGAGATTAGGAACCTTGCACACACAACCTAGAAACGTCGTCGTTTAGAGAAAAGGGTGAAACCAGAACCTTGCATGTGACCATACATACAATCGAGTCAGTTTACGATAAAGCGATAAATACAGTGTCTCCCCCCAACCACAGCACTGGTCGTGCCAGATAACGGTGTGCTATGGTGGAGAGAAAGGAAGGATGCTGGGAGCCGGGACGAGAGCCGGAATTCGTCGAGCCGCCGATTAGACGGTGATCTGCTGGTGCTGCGCGGCGGGCGTCTTCACCTCGCCAGTGATCGGGTTGCGCTCTGAAGAGGGTGCGAATTAGCAGCCGCCTTTTCCCCAAACACACCATCGAAATTCCCAATGCACTCACGTGCTGGGGAATTGCGCTCTTACTGCGATTGGTGCGAGATTCAATTATCAGACGGACGTAGGAAACGAGTGTCTGACTCATCCATTGGGAAACAAGGTAATGAATGGTCTGGACGCAAACCGACGTGTGCTCTCCTCATTTCGCGTGCTCTGTCGTCGGTCAGACAGAGCGAGAGAGCGTGCTAAACGAGGAGAGCGCACGACGAATTGTCATTTCTAGGCTGGACTCTCTTCATTCTGCGTGTTCTCTAGCTCTCTCTCGCCTGTGAGTAAGCGCATTGTATTTGGAATCCTCTCAGGACGAGCGTTGCCTAATTGAATGCGAGCCCGACGCGTCCATTTCGACATTGGTTTTGGAGATACACGAGGTTGGGGGAAACGAAGTCAGACATCAGAACCGAGCGAAAACAACATCTCTTTTTAATCAAATCGGTCCGGTTCTAGGGAAGACTCGTAAAACGTTCACTGTTCGTTCGTTCACAGGGAAGCTCTAAGAAAATATGATTCATCGATGGGGGAAAAGAGCTGAAAGTGATTTGTGTACTTCTGGTCCCCTTGAACCTATGATTAAAATATTAGTAATTAATTCCATAATTATTTAATTAATCACCGATGGTTCTGATGGTCTTCTTGGGGGTGCGCTGGGGTGAGGGCGTCGGGTCATCGCCGAAGATGGACGACTTGAAAGTGGGCGTCACCTAAAGGAATGACAGGGATAGATTTAGTCGTCCAAGCTAGCATTGGGAATGCAATGATGTGTAGACTCACATAGCAGATACAATCAACGCTTGATTGATCAGTGATTTTATTTGTTCTACCTACTCGGAAAAGTAATGATAGCTACATGCTTCGGGAGATTTTAGAGAAGTTGTGAAACACAAGATTCCCAGGTCGCTCTCATTCTAACTTTTCGAGTTTGTCTACTTTTATGTTTCAAAATCAATAAATTAATGCGCCAACCTTCTTGGGAGTCGTTGGCTGCGCGTTCGCGCCGAACAAACGCTCCTGCGTGTTCATTTTCTTCTGCAAAATACATTTATTTAAATATTAAAAATAAAAATAAAGCTAATTTGTGATTTCTAGAGATGATAACACAACAATTTGATTGTGCGCTACCAAAAAACCAAACGAAGTCAAAGAACGAATGCCGCTCCCAAAAAATAAAATAAGTCAAAGAGCGAATGCAACGTCAATCCAACGCGACATCAGCGAGAGACAATGGATAACCTCGCTGTGTTTTCTCAGGCTTCTTCCCCCCACCCAGAGATTCCACGAATTTAGGAGTGTCGTCTAGTGAATGAAATTCTCTAGAGATGAGGCGAGAGAGAGGGGGACCCATGGCCCACGGCCCCCGGCGGCTTTCCGTTTCCACTTAGAGTTTTAGGGACAACGCCCTCTTTCTCTTCCGGGTAAAATGACATTCTCGCGGGAAAGATATCTTTGAGCGACACGTTGGGGGCGAGAAATTGTATAGATATACTTCCTCGAACTCCGGTTTGACTATCCACACATCACACCAAACAGATCGGTAATGCCTGTCGGGGCGTAAACGCTTCCGAAAACGGTTAGGCGCAGAGAGCGAATAACAACCTCTTGCATGTGCGCCATGTAATCTTTCCCTGACGTGGGAGCAGGAGACAAGGGGGGAGTTCCTTGTTTTGAGTTCATAGTTCCCCCGAAGCAAGGCTCATTTCGCTCGAAAAGCAACGATGTTTTGACGAGACCGCACACTGGAAAACAGCTCAGAAATAAATGTTTAGATTCCCAGCGGCTGTTCCCTCCGAATAGCTATGGAGTGTCCCATTCTACTGGCAACAATGGAGTGGGTCAAGTCTGGGATTCATCATTCATTCAAAGTCTCATTTGGTGCGGTGCACTACTCACTCACATGAGCGCTAATTTGACTTGCGCACCAGACGAAAGTTCAAAGATCATTCGAGTCAATTACTGCCTCATCACACCACTCTCTCATTCAGGGCATCCAAGCAATCAAGAAAGAGCAAAGATTACTCGAGACTCGTCACTGTCCCATCTAATCAGGCCCTTCCCCTCATCGGGATGCTTTGTAGGGTGCTCGCCCATCGTTGAGAGCCCCCCCCCTAAGTGAATGGAATGGCCCTCGCAGCTCTCAGCGCACGTATAAAGAGACCAATTCGGCGGGTGCCCAAATTGGCCGCGCCAGAATCTGCCCCCTCTTCATTCTTCTTCTGCCTAACTCAATGCGTTCTATAGACTAGTCTGTCTCTCTTCAGTTAGCATGCTTTCTAGGAAGGAAAGCAATGCCGAAATGAAGAAGTAGTTTCGAAAAGGGAAATTGACTCATCACGCAGTAATTTCCAGTCGTTGAGAGGGGCTAAATGATCGAAGATCGAGATAGTCGCTACCACCCGAGAAAGCGGTACACGAAAGTGTTCGGGTCGCCTATAGGTGGTCCGGATCTGCGCATACCAAACGACTGGCCCCATCACGGGTATGCGAAAAAGGGCGTTCTATGTTGGATAGGCGGATCGAACACTTCGCAGTTTAAGTTGTTGCGGAAACGTGCTCAGACAATCGGGGATGAATATGTACAGCCTTTTTCATCCGTGCATAACTCCAATTGTAACCTGCAGTAGCTACTTCAGCATCTCTACCACAGGCTACTATTGATGATCTTAGCTGGGTGACTCAATGAGTGAGCAGCTATTGAAAAGAAAATAATGGCATCGCCGTGCGCCACTTTTTGCACGATCCACTGGCGAGCGAGCGCGCGTCTCTCGGAACGAATGGGCTACCCTGCCTCCTGAGCCCTTGTTCTCTTCATTTCCCACACTCTCTCGCTCACTCTAACTGGCGAAATAGCGTGCGGTATGGAGAGAGCGAGAACATTTCCTCTCCCCTGCCGACGGGCGCCACATGGGCCCCCCGAGGGAAGAGGGCTAGGAAAGCGACGCAATAACACACCAAAACACTCGCGGAGTGAGTCAACAGATGTGATTTTAATGGGCAATATTTTGGTGTTTTATAATGATGGCTTACTCTCTTCAAAGTGCGCGCTATCTCATCTGATCTGCTAGAGAGCACGCAGAATGAAGAGAGTCATTTCTTTCGAAGTCAACCCAAGGTTGTATTTTGCGAAATTATGGTAGTCTCTTCATGCACACTCTGTCGGTCAAGAGAGAAAATGAAGAGCCGACAACCCAACTTCGAAGTCTACTAGCCTATTGCTTTCCAGCCGAGGCCCAAACTCGCCGACGGATAAGTACAGCCTTGTTCATTCGGCGAAGTGCATTGCTCAACTGCCTACTCGTCTCCAGGGGCTACTCATACTTCCTCTTCTTCTCTTCTCTCTCTTCTCTCTCTCTCTCTCTCTCTCTCTCTCTCTCTCTCTCTCTCTCTCTCTCTCTCTCTCTCTCTCTCTCTCTCTCTCTCTCTCTCTCTCTCTCTCTCTCTCTCTCTCTCTCTCTCTCTCTCTCTCTCTCTCTCTCTCTCTCCCTCTCCCTCCTTCTTCCCCCCATACTTCATGCTCTTTTGTCAGCACTACGCGAGCGAGGCGCCAAAAGGGTGAAATAGTGGTGAATTTTGGGAGAAAAGCGGGGGGAATCTGCTTTCAGAAGCAATTTATTACCAAAGGCAAAAGCCGAACCAATATTCCCTATGTGCCATGGGTAGATAGTTGGTTTTCCGCCTTCTAATGAACTCCAAATGCGTTGTTTATAAAAAAAAGAGTAAAGAGATCCATGAGTTTCAAAGACTCCCTTGAACCAGCATGTTCAATGGATATACGTCGCCTCAGAATCACTGGGTAAAAGAAAACATGGAATCGGAACTGACCGGAGTTCCATTGTTGTTGTTGTTGTTGGCCTCAGGGGCAGGGGTTGCAGGGGCGGGAGATACGGGGGCTCCGTTGTCGGACATGTCTGCAGGATCAAAGATTAACTTATCTAGCTGCTAGAAGGCATGCACCCTCTCAACATGCAAGCTATTATGGAACCACGAGGGGAGAATGAAAAAATAAACGTTGAGTTCGACAAACGGGCCTACTACAGTATTGCACAGATACTAAGATACTAATAGAGATACTAAGGCCCGTGTATCGAATACAAAAGTTATGCGGATCCAATTAGTACCTGAGTGAATGAAGAAGGATAGAGAGGAGAGGCTGAATGCAGCTGAGAGGCTGTGGACCACTGACTAGGCTCCTGCGGCTGTGTCCGGAGGGGGCGGGCCCAGAAGTGGGCGGGGCCTACCTGCTCCTGGCCTCCTCTGTTCACCCATTCTCTGAGGTTCTATGTCGGCATGGATTGGAGGAGCTGGGAGTGCTCTCTTCATTTCACGTACTCTCTCGCTGGTCAGACAAAGCGAGAGAGTGTGTGGATTGAAGAGAGCGGCGTTACTGACAGCTGAACCCGCGCAATATTGTCTCTAATCTGATGAGCGGGAAATGGATAGGGACGAGGCGAGAGGAGGGAGAGGAAATGTGATGCTGATGAGGTAAGGGTGTTAGGCGGATTAGAGCGGTGTCGTATTGTAGGATTACCCATCAGTTTGATTGACAATATGCCCAGATGGATCTAATATGGATACTTTATCATTGCAGTTGGAGCACATTGGATGTGATAAATTAGGGACAAAGAAAGAAAGATCAAAGATCATTTGCCGGCGAGGTGCGGCTTGAGCTCGCACTCGAATGTCTCCGGATTGGGCGTGTACGGGTGGCAGCAGCAGCGGCAGACCGGGCCGTTCGCGCTGCAAAGATGATCTTTGATCTCTCTCGAATCCCCGACCCATGTCGTCACCCAACAACCACTGCCGGATGACAACAAACGGTGCTCCCTCGATTCCGATGCCTGACAATCATTCAAGCGTGCCTAACGCACACGGGAAAAGAGTAGTAGTAGCGGGGAGAGGCGTGTTTGGGTAGGGCAGGAAAGGGGAATGCCAGGGGACAGGAGAGTTCA
The DNA here is from genome assembly GCA_036245805.1 of Pristionchus mayeri. Classification (NCBI taxonomy): domain Eukaryota; kingdom Metazoa; phylum Nematoda; class Chromadorea; order Rhabditida; family Neodiplogasteridae; genus Pristionchus; species Pristionchus mayeri. The sequence goes on from BTRK01000003.1 coordinate 31,801,774, forward strand.
GTTGGGTAGGGATGGCGCAATAAACGGAACGCGCACCCGAGTTAGGAAGGCTATTCCCAGGAGAAATCTAATGAAGCAGCCGGCGTGTTGTCCTCGGTGAATGGTTCGTCAATGGCCGATGGTCGGACTCTCCTCAGTTTGCACGCTCTCTCGCCGGTTAGAGAAAGCGAGATAGTATGTAAACAGATGAGAACTAGAGAATTTCTCCCTGCGACTGGCAGTAAAGCCGGCATTAGCACACGAGCGCGTGGTAATTTGCGAGGCAGATTGGACTGAGAGGGGTTCTATTGTTGGTTCTCCCCCTCGAGAGATGGTCGTAAGCAGCCTCTTACCGATTCTCAGGAGCGCAAGTCAGGTAGTCGAGTCCATCGATGATCTGGAAGGATTACAGGATAGATTACAGATCAAACTACAAACTACAAAGACCAAATATCGCTCACCTGCTGCATGCTCTCGGTGACGTTGGGTAGCGCGACGGCGGGGTTGGGCCAAAGCTTGCAGCCCGGCGTGAACTTGGACACGCATGCCTGAGATCAAATATCAGAGATCAGACAACAAAGACCAAACTTCAAACAACAAACCGATGACTGTTCAACGCCCTGGCACTTGCGTTCGGCGACAAAGAGCGGGTTGATGACGGATACTTCGCCTCTGAAATTTGATCTTTCATCTCATTTATTATGCCTTGAGACCTAAAATGACCACCTGTGCTCTGTGCACAAACACCATCAACCCGATTGCCTGTTGTTCTTTCCAGACTGGCAAAACGAATCTGTCTGACTCTGATGTTTTACTGCCCCTTCTACTTGGCTATTCTAGGTCCAACCGCCCTAAGTTATATTAAGACACCTAAAAGTCATCACAAGTGACGAGCACAACCTCTGCCCAGTCCACTAAACAAACACCATTAGACGAATTGACGGCGGTTCCTTCCGGGCTGGTACCGGCAGCCCTCTCGTAGTCTGGTGCCTTGTTTTAGTGCCTACTTGGCCATGCGCCGGCCAATCTTCCGAGCGAACGAGCGCCTGGCCTGCGTCTTACGAATGGCTCCCCTGCATGACCATGTGTCGCTGCGCAATTGTTTCTCCCTACTCATTTTCGAGCTCATTTCCGTCTTTCTTCCTGTGTGTCATCTTCTCGGCCCAAGGGCAGTGTCTCGGGAGAGCAACTAATTCACTCTCCTTCGTATTCCGAGGAGGAACGAGATAGGAGGAGATGAAAAAGGGCTGAGAGGGGGCGACGAGGGGCTCATTGGGGGATAAGGGGGGGATGGAGGGACAATGCGTTCAGTGAAGTGCGAACGAGCCTTTCCGGTAGAACAAAATGAAACATTCAGTCGTTCTCTCGAAGCATACTGCTCGTCGAAGCTCACTTCCGAATTAGCATGCACGTTTTCAGAAACACTACTGTTATTAATATTACATTTCGGATATGACTGGGAGAGAGACTCGTGGAGCCAGGCTTGTGGAGTCCTCTGGTACTCGGTGAAATAAACCATAACATAACTGCTTACAGAAATCACTACGCTATTTCCGGTGATAATTTATACGGCTGAATCCAGAGACTTTCCGCGGAACCATATTTCCTTCGGTACCATACGGATGGAACCATCCCGGTACCGTAACTCCTGTGGCACTGCCTTCCGCAGCTCTGCTGGTACGAGCACTGGCCGCACTGCTCCTCCGAGATGGTCACGTCTCGCAGGTAGTTGTAGAAGTTGGTGAAGGCCTGAAATTATGAATCGACGTCTTCTGATTTCCAAACTTGTGTGGACAGTTTTCAGTTTATTTAATATTCAGCTGTTCACTGAGGCTACATCAGATGAAAGTCGGAGGCTTTGCCTATTATTGGCCAATGAAACACATCCAATCAGTTCCGCCTTTGCTTGTTTCTCTCAATATCGTCATCTAAAGCAATCGGGTTTCCCTCCCGTTCTTCCCTATCTCTCGTCCCCATTTCTCGCCTACTTCCCGTTTTTGTCGGCGTTCCGCCAGGTAAAGCCCGCACGGCTCGAGATCGAGCTGGGAGATATTTCTCTAACTCTCTCCAATTCCCGCACTCTCTCGCCGCTCTCTCACTTAGACCCCGTTCCGACACGGGACATTACCGATGGCTATCTTGGGTCCGAACCGATCTGGCTATCTCACTCGATCTCGACTGGGTTAGAGAGGCCGATAGAGCGTGTGATATGAAGAGAGCGCAGAGAAAGGGTGAGGAAATCGCACTTTCTTGCACTAGCAATGGGCTAATTGGAACAAGTGAGGGACTGGTAGTGAGGACAATGAGGGAGATTGGGCAGTAGCAATGAAAGAGGGGCGAGTTAATGGATCGGCTGTAAATACAAAGTAATGATTCACGAGTTGGGGATTCATGGCACACTTCATTGCTTTAGTTTGAATGCATCCCGCGTATACATTTCAACTATTTCCGGTATTGGCAAATGAGTTAGCCTAGTTAAGGGAATATAGAGCCACTCGTTCCAGCTCATTCCAATATGTTATTGATGGTAGTAGTGTTGTATTCACGACAGAGAAGATGACTCACCACTCCCCAGCGGTCCTTGAGGAGGCGGAAGAACACGTGGTTGCGGCAGCCTGAATTTTTTAATATATTTTTAAAATTCTATTTTCAAAATTATTTTCGACATTGCACCTTTCCTTCCCGGCAACAGCTGCTCGAAGTAGTCGCGCTGCCATCTGGAAAAAGTTTATTATCTTGTTTTTTTTTGTTTTTCTCGACAGTCTGTTTCTGTTGAATTTCAATAAGTTTCAAACATTTTTCATAAACTAGTGCTCGATGAAGGAGCAATATTGAGCACTTAGTTTTAAAAAAAATATAATATAGATATTATGAGTGTTTGTTTACAACCCAAGCCCGTCAGTCATTTCTTTTCTGATGATAAAACTTGCCAACTGACACAGTTTAGGGGCGTCCGCAATTCGTGTCTATGTTCGCATGCTTTCTGCACACATGGTATTTAGATTTATTACGCTCAAGTTCCACTTTTACAGACGAGCACATTCTCTGAACAACTTCGTGGCGTTAACCCTTGAAGAAATGAAAACTTCAACTCGCCTCTTGTTCTTGCCCTTCAGCCACACGCACGGTCCCCACTCGCTCCAGCTGGCACAATTGTCCGCCTAGAGGGGTGGATTAGAGTTATCTTATTGATAAATTGTGGTTGTCTTTCCGCGTATGTTTCAGGCGCGATAATTAGCTTATGAGTGTTTGATTATTTATAGCACCTGAAACTCTTCCGAAAATACAACAGTATTTTCCAATAAGAGTACTCTAGAGTGGACTATCGATAATATAACTTCTGGCAAATCGACGCGTGCTCTTCTCTTTTCATGTGCTCTCTCGCTCTATCTGACCGGCGAGGGAGCACACGAAAGGTTCAGGGCAGTTCACGATTTGGAAATACTTGATAATCTTAACAAAATTTGTAATAATTAATTCAGATAGTATTAGTGGTCGTCTCACTTGGATGGGGTTACCGAACATCGCAGAGATCTGCCCGTCTGAAGTGGAAATTTAATTATTATCAACAATAGCTCGCCCGAATCAAATCGATTTCTATTGAGATCAAATATCCATCAAGTGAAACATATACGGATCGGAAAGAACGGCTATTCTGCCATATTGTTTTAATCTGCAGAATTTTCGTGTAAATTATGCAGGGCAGAAATGCATCTATAGTGAATCTCGCGCTCAGTGATGGTTTCACAATAAATGCACCCTTCATTCTACCGGCAATGTCGCCGATCCTATCATAGATAGTGAACAGAACAAAGAGATCAGTGCTCCATGACTTTGCTACTCATCCAGTCCAACTAGAGTAAACTTCGCAAGAAATGGCTCTCTTCATTCTGTACTCTACGTCTCGCCGGTCTGACCTACATGGAAAGAAGGAAGAAAGCCAATCATTGCGAAGCCATTTCCGCTGAGCCCCCACCTGTGACCGACGGGAGGGTCGCGAGTGCTGCAAGCACGGCTGCAGCAGTTACGGGAAGCAGCAGTTTCGGCATGGCTGCTGCTGCTGCAATGGATAGAGTGAAGACAATTAACATCAATGTAAACACTACGACCGGTGCGAGAAAAGATGATCGAGAGAAGACAACAACTGACAAATTCGAAGACGCTATATTGAGGTAACGCCAAATTTCTAGGCAGTGACTATCCATCTCGCGCACCCAATCGACCAGTCGAGCTACGAAATTATGTGATAATGGCGGATACTACTACATAATTTCCGAACGGCAGTGCGATGCACACCGTCATCTGGTTGCGCTTCAGGAGACGGTAAAAGGATCAATAAAGAGTCAAATGCCAATGAAATTCTGATCTCCTTTTCAACAGAAAATGTAAATACGGTACGAATCATAAGCTGAAGCCTTACTACGCGTTACAGTAACCGGGCTGCAGAATAACTAAAACAGAACGTAAAAAATCGATTTTACCGATAATTAATGATTTGTGTTGATTAATCATATATACTTCCGTAATTCTAAGAGATCACTCGATTGTCGCCAGAGTTTGTGCCATTCTTGACGAGCAAGCATGAATAACATTACCATTGTAACGCACAATTTTTCCCTTGAAGCTCGGATGGAAAGATATATTGATGCGATCAAGTTGAGTTTCAGAGGAAAGCAAAACGAGAAAAGCTTAGAGAAAGCCAATCAGCTGATGATTGCAAGCACACAATAATTTAAAAACTATACAAAATACAGTGGGTGCCTGAGTTCAAGAGTTATGTGTCTTCCCGATAGAGGCACAATACACAACTATTAATTCTCGAACAACAATAAAGACATGCATACCCTGGGAAGTGAAGGCGTTTCAACAAGCAGGAACGGGCTAAATTTCAGCAGAAAAATCAATACCACTGCTCGAAAGCACTTCTTCCATAATTGATACTTCGAAATTTCTGACCGATCGTTCACATCTCTTCCCTAGACTAACCACTAACCTTATCGTCACGAACAGTAGGATGAGTAAACATCGAAATGCAGAGAATTGAGGGAGCGGACCAATAATCGAAGATTTGGAGGATCAATACCACAGCTCGGCTGCCCTATCCCGCATCGAACGATGATGGAACGAGGGTGAAAGTGGACAAAGTGATAGGGATGAAGAGGAGGATAGGCGATAAAACCCTCCCCTCTAAGAGACGGGAAAGCCGGATCTGAGCCATTTGCCCCTTGGATCTCCCTGCCTTTTATCCCATGTGTGTTTCGCACTTTATCGAGCGGAAAAGGACGTCTGTGAAAATACAAGGATTAAATGGGCTTTGAAGGAAGATACATCCGGACCAGATCAGGAATGGTTAGATGTGGACCTCGTCGTTTTGCACGCTCTAGCTGTTCATATCTGCGAGAGGTCATGCATAATGAGGTGAACATGCCGCATGAAAACCGAAAACTTTTATCGTTCCGCTTGCAATTAATCCCTCACTCTCTTAACTTGTTTTATACTTTATCGAACGAAATAAGATAACGTTTATCACGAAAATGTGAAAACTGTAGTCAGTTAGTCGAATATTTGTTTTAGCGGCAGGTCTTCCGCTTTCTCGAGCGTGTTGCACTGAATCGACACTGTATTACTGGTTTACTGGTTTTATAAACAAAAATCGAACCTCATCGGCGTAACAGCAGCACAAATTCGCCACGTTAACAACCCATCCGTCGGAATCTGTAAATGACAAAAATAACAATTGGGAAGAATTGTCCTGTCTGAGATCATTTTTCATGAAAAAATAATTTTCTGAGGTGCGTCTAATAGAGTTAGGAAACGTGAATGTAGTAAGGAATTTTTCACCAATGTGAATCCTACAGTTGTCCTCTACACCGAGGCAGTACCTCTCTCCACATCCTCCTTACAAAGCGACTTACTAAATACCATCGTAAAATCATGTTAGGTAGGTCAGCATGAGACAGGATTGAATGGGAAACGGTATTGTGAAAAAGTTATCGTCCGACCTAGTGCCTTGAATTTTCATTTTTTCGGACAGTCTTGCCCCACCTTCGGTTCAGCTTCGAAAATCAAATTTATTAACCAACCTCCTCTTCCGCCCATCTGCTATCCGACCCATCCGTATACCGCATATAATAGCAGCCGAAAGGCCTGCTTAGGTCTGAAATGCTTGGGATAATGCAATGATCAAAGATCAACTCACTCTTTACTTCACATTCCACAACTTCCTCGGGGTATCCAATAGGGTATTGCATTCTGAAAATGGCTTACTGTGCGAACAATGTCAACGTATTTTCGATCTGAAAAAAATATGAGCATGTTTTCAGCATTATGCTCAAATTTGATCAATTCAAAAGAAGCAAATTACAAATATTGTTCCAATAACTGACGGAAAGTGTTTGCATCTCGATACGCTTTCCGATATCGAAAGCAGTAATAGTAACATCATCAACGAGATCCATGGCATGCTGGAAGGAGATTAAAGATCATAACCGTGTTCATAATTAACAATCTGAGAAGGAACGAGGAAGGCATTCCAATTCTTGGTTCGGAATTCTGAAATTTCACGTATTCCAAGGGGCGTGAAATCGTCTGGAAGCGCGAAAGCTGAGGCGGAAATTGAGGGGATGATGCGTTCGGGAAATTTATGAGCGCCCATCTCGTGCGTTCTTTAAAAATCAAGGGAGCAGGGCATGACGTAGCCAGGAATGATTCTCCGTGCTCTCCTCTCTTCGTTCTCCGTGCTCTCTCACCCGTCCGACATACGAGAGACTATGCAAAATGAAGAGAGCATTTCTTCCCATGCCGTTTCCAGGCCACTTGCAGGGCACACTCTCTTCACTTTGCACGCTATCTCGCATCTCGGAGTGGGGAAGATGATGAAGATGAGGAACGAGCGCGAGGGATATTACAGCGGGAAGTGTGACCGGGCGTCACGCTAATATTTGCTGGAAAAAAGTGTTCTAAATGGGATGGATTTCAAAGAGCAAACTTCTTCAAAGGGATACGTTTCTTTCATCCTGATGGATCAAGGGCTAATGTTCAAAGCAATCACGAATCTTGTGTGTTGTCACATTTTTCAGCCTGTAACCAGATGGTATACTTTGGCGGTAGTTCTGGTTGCTTGGTTTGCGAGTACCGACTCAAACCTCGCTTCTGAGAGTGCCCTCCCATATCGGCATCTCCCTCCCTCTCCAAAGATTTTCATCCAAAGCCATCAGTGTCAACCAAAAAATGCTTCAAGCAATATTTCCTTTCCTTTCGCGGATAGAGCCACGTTGCTCTCCCCCCATTTCTGCACTCCCTTTTCAGACAAAAGCATTTCTCATTTCGCACTCCTGCATTTTTCCTGAATTGTTTATCATTTTGTCAAGTGATAACCTCATTTCAGGCACCTACATAGCTTCGATAATTTTCGAACACATCCACGAATCTTCCTTCAATTCTCTCCTCCGGAAAATTGCAATATACTTAGTGAGTGTGACCTTGTGGTTGTACTATGCTGGTTGTAAGTCGAGTGTTTTCAGAGCTTTATTCATTCAATTGAACACCACTGTTCAAGACCTAATACTATCGATGCCTGATTCTTTTACGGACTGAAGTGGCCAATGATTCCCACGTTGCTAGCTGATATTCCTTACCGGAACCATCAAATGCACCTTTCATTATTCTAAATCAACTTTAAATTCATAGTTCTGTAATACTGAAAACCTCTTTTCTGATTTGTCCTATTCGGTGGAATTTTGTAGTTTACTTCTTTTGTGAAATCATCCAAAATAAATTGTTAGTTTTATGTGTCCATAGAGCCGGTGGCATCAAAATAAACAACTTTTCTTTCGGCTGCAACTAGTATTCATGTGCATACAAATTGCATGTTTTGATTTTTTCGGACGAGAAGAAGAACCTTGTGAGGGCTCAATTGATCTGCATCAACCATTTCAGTTCCCCAAAGTCATAAGTGTCGATAAAAAGCGGAAAGCACAATTCCAAGACACAGAGCCACGCGATAGAAACGCACCTTCTTTTGATGCAATTATTTCTGTTTTATCTCTGATCCATTTCTCAAGTTTATTTCAACATTTCAGACACCTACATTACCTCAGTTTCTGGATGGAGCCCCATAATCAATATTGCCAGATTTTATAATTGACCAATATAATTGAATTTACCGCAGTTCTTTCAAAGATACTACACTGAAAAGGCTCTTCAGGAAAGTCAAAACATCTCAGTTAAATGTATATCCCTCATTACTCTGATGCTTCGCTCCGAAAACAATCACGACTCCAATGCACTCGATCGCAGGCATGACCTTAATTTTCTCAAGCCATGAATATTTGGGCAGTGTACATCAGTTCCTTGTTGTGTGATAAAATTCGAACTATACTTAATTTTGCAATAACCCCAACTTCCTGAATTGATGGATACTTGTGGTGCGAATACTCCTACAGTCCATTGATATTTAGTTAAATTGCTTTCAAATTTGAAATGTGTGTTCTTTAAAATTCGCTGAACATTGCGTCTCACTAGCATGTGCTTTTACAATCGAATAGTGCCGTGAACAATTTTGCAATTATCTTATAAATGATATCCCATGCATTGGGATAGTATTAATGAATCACACTATTCATAATGAATATAGAGGCTTGGTAAACGAAAATGTAGAAGCGTAATATCAAGCAATCGATTTTCGCGATAGTGACATTGACTGTGAAGTCGATGTTTGATGAGCATAACAATTTAGTCGGGCAAGCAATACCCGCCTGTAAGAGTAACGAATTATATGAACTGTATTAAGCTAAAAGAGCGAATTAAATTGGTAGCAATGTGAACTGACAGTTTGCTCAATTTGCCATAGATCCTAAGGCATTGCGAAAAACAATTTCATGCGTTATGATCTTTTCCGTTAAACGGCTCGCAGCAAAATATCAGGAAAGTGGGAATTTCAGCGAACTACGTCACATGACCATCCAATTTCCATTCTATTCTAGACGGAAGGCGGGAGTTTCGATCAAAAACTAATTGCATGTTTCAAGTTGAATTCTAACCTGAACTCCCTGATGCAAATTACGAATATTATCGGGTTGAGTATAGGGAACAACAGCAGTGCGTATGCGTTGAACCAGGAGAACCATTCTGAACAATGTGTTATTGCATAAAAAATTTCTTCCACACGGCTTATATTACAACTTACTACAACATTTCCGATATTTTAAGGTTTCGACGATAGAAACTCACCGGGTAGCGTAACCCTCAACTGGACGAATGCAAGAGGCATCAGCACAGGAAAGAGTACGAAGAACAGTGGGTTGAATGTCTGCAATCATGCATTCATTGCTGTTCTTTCCCTCCAAGATGGAAACAACCGACTAAAATATAATTTCTCACAAAGGTGGAGAGTATCCTATGGTGGCATGCAAGTGGCAGATGTGAGATTTATGTTATTTTGAAATTGCAATCATTAAACGATCGGGTGACAACGCTATCATGACTCTTACATCACTTGTGAAACATAAAGCGGATAGCGTGGCAAATTATATTTAAAAATAAATCTGTATTTCAAATCTCACCTGCAAAACGATCAGTCGGAGTGCTTGTCGACGGCATTTTCGTGCTCTTTCGCTGAGTTTATTCGATCCGATGGAGTGATGAATGCGCCAACCACACCAGATCATCGTGCCTAGACATGAACTTTGATTATGTTTCAAGGCGATTCTAAAGGCCGAAGCAATTCACGTTTTTAGTTTTTGCTCAATTTTTAATCAGAAGAAAAACAATAACATCTTTGGAAAAAAAATTAAAAATTTCAAGCTTACCAAGTGAACAAAAGATCAATGACATGAAATTTAGAAGCGCAATTAGCCGGGCAACATCTGTTGCATGCTCCTGAAATATATTTTAGGTGTTTTTTAAATTTAAAATTCAAGTACTGACTTCATCAGCCTCGATTCCACCGAAGTACACGCTTGGATTTCTGAAATCCGTGTGAAATCGCTCGTTAAGTGCAGCAGCAACCTTAATGCGATTGTTTATCGTTTTATTCCATAGATCAAATTCCCTGTGGTATTTGAGGTATTTGATATTTTCCGCAATACACCAGATAGGCAATTATTGTATTCAGTCAAAAAAATGTTGCCTTGCCTTTTCTCGAAATGCCGCTGTTGGCTTGAAAGATTGTGCGAAATATGTGAAAAGGAGAAGCCATGTTGCTGAAAATATTTGGAACATTCAACCAACATTAAGATGCGAGCATCCATATCGAGAATGCTTAGCTAATCATACCTGCCACCGCAGTGAGGCCTCCGATGAACCGCAGACGAAAGAATCCGACGTATAACCATTTACTGAATGAATACATTCACTTACAGAAAACAAGACTAAAATGATTGCCAACTTGCAAGTCGCTGCGTATTTGTAGAGGAAGTTGAAGGCGCCGCACTCGAGTAGCGCGACGTAGCACGGAGACATCTGGAATGCACACCACGGTTGGTTTTTCGAAATCGAATTAACAATCGCCCCCTCTCCCCGAATTATACGCGATTGAGGCGGTTGCGAATTCGAAATTCGACTTCGTTGCGAACCCTAATGTGTACATGCATTTCCATAATATTCGTGACGTTCAATCGTTACTTGACAATGCTTTTAGGAAACGTCACAGTCCCCCACCACAAAATGCGTGATGTATTCAGCGGCATTTTCGTCGTGCAAGAATGAGGCGCTGAAGGTGATGCCCATGCCATGAAATATGACCGTGAACTGAAACATAGAACACATTAGCAATCTGCGCACTTGGACTGTTTACAAAACAAAATGCAATTTTAAAATGTGATTGTACGTATTTGTACGATTACCGGAAGCATAAACAAGTGGCCGATGCTGAAGATTATGCTCAGCACAGAGTAAGCAATGGCGAATTGACTGAAATGTGGCATTAGGTCGGATGAGAACTATGACGTCATGCCACGTTTGAAATATCAAAGGTGACATGATGTAATTCTCATCCTAATATGGATATTGATTAGTTTTTTTTCAAAATTGTTTACCCTGTCTTCATGTCTAGCTGCGATGCGTACACTTGTAATGCCACGATCAATCCTGGAAAATAGTATTTGTCTGGTATCTCTCTTTCGGGATTCGTGCCTATATTGAGACAAATTGCCAACGCATCTGACGCAATGCTCACGAGATTGAAGACCAAGAAACCGGGAAGAATCTGGAGATGTGTTTTCTGTTGAACTTCGAGGAAAGTGTAAAGCGAACTTACCCGCATGAAGTAGAAGTAAATGGCTAACGGGAAATATATGAATCAAGAAGGAGGAAATGGATTATGATGTTCATGAGTACGATTGAAAACTGTTTTTGACTAGCAGAGATCAATGACACGTGACTTTACTTAGCGTCACAACAATTACAGTTTCAGTAATGTGGGTGGAAATGGGATACAGTTTCACGAATTGCTTCACACTTTCGAACTTTGATTCGAAACGCACGTAGAACTGTATTCAAACTATTTATTGTTTTAAAACGCGTTCTCTTTAAGACTCGGACGGCCATCTGCAGGGGGTGGCACAAGGCTTCAAAATGATCGAATCGACTTGCAACTTTGGGGGTGTCATACCTATGGGTAGGGTATGCTCCCATATGATTTTCGTGACCCTAGCTCAACATTTTGAAATACCAAATTTGAAAAATGAAACTCAATATCCAAGGGCATGTTATATATCATTCGAAAGAGCATGAAAAGTTATGCCTAAATCTATGTTTTCGTGAAAATTGGTGCATGTTCACACGAGATATTGCATGAAACATTCATTTTCCAACAGTTTTCGAGATGGGAAGTAATGAAGGGATAGTTTCTGCAAAAAGATTTTGTTACTGTCGATGCAGAATTCAATTCTATATCGATCTGTTTATTTCAGTTTATAAACAAACACCCCGAAATTGCGATACAGCGAGTTTTGCATGATGCATTCGCCTCTCAGGTTCGAATCCTGCCCGATGCATTTATGTTTTGCCAATTATTTTTAGATTTGCATTTCTGCTTACATCGTGTGTTCTATGTGAGTAAGTGATTGTAATTCAACCGGAGGCATTCTAAGCACATAATAGTCATTTATCGTAACATACCCTGAGCAGAGTATTGCCCATCTTCTTCTTCTTCTTCTTCTTCGACACGACTACATCTCAATCCATAGCTCATCAATCACGAAGAGATCTCCGTTTCTTTCGTTCTCGAGTAGGGGAGAAGCGGGTTTCAGGGGATGCGCGTATGATTGCTCCTGTCGAAATGCTGAGCGATTGAATCGCTGTGTTTTCCAAGATTACAGTATATTTTGTACACATTACTCACAGCCGGTCGGCCGGTACAATTTGCCCGAAGACCACGAAAGTTACCTCCTCTCCTGATCCCACATCGACTGTCGCAGCAGCGGGAGGGAAGAAGAAGTGTGAGAAGGGAAAGGGAGGAAGAGGCAAACGAGAGGTGGAGGACGTTGTGGACGAGATAGAAGAAGTTGATGAGAACCTCATTTTTTCGGATGCTGGATACCTCTCGAATGGATATCTCATCGCCAAGACAGTAAACGAGTCTCTTCACGATTTGTTCGATCTAGATGTTCCATTCGAGATATTTCCAGAAGAGATCTCTCAACCAAACCCCCTTCAGAACGACCCTGATTTTGAGTTCTACGATCCCAAACAGGAACATGATGGCAAGTGGGTCGTTGCTGATTCTGGAGACGTTTGTGAACCAGGAGAGTACTACCATGAAGGGGACGAATTGTTCTAAAAGGCCTTTATTTTTTTTGGAAAATGAATTTGATTGCGATATGAATAAATTTTCTTTTGAAAACTGAAATAATGATGATCCTCGAAAAACCAAAGTACACATGTTCATACTACGAGGAGGAAGTCGACCGACGAGGGAACGACTCATCGACATCGAGATGCAGGACCTCGTGAGTTATTTGAAATCACATTGAATCTTTGAGTTTGTTCTCATCTTGGTAATACAAAGGTATATTCTTTCAGGATAGCGCTATCTTCTCCCTCGAATGAGATGCACCAAGAAAGAAGTAACACAGCATGTTAATTTCGGTTCATTGCTTCGCTTGTTTTTTTGTCCGATAAATGCTAGTTGTTAGAATTTGATTGTTATTGTACAATTGAAGAAGATTAATACAATCGGGGTAGTGTTTCTTATCAGTGACGGGTGTTGAACAATCAACATTTCATTAGGTATAGTCAGTGACTTTGAAAACATATGTTTGGAGTAATGTTTAAGTTGGCAAAACATAAATGCATCGTGCAGGATTCGAATCGGAGCGGCGAATGCATCATGCAAAACTCGCTGTATCGCAATTTCGGGGTGTTTGTTTATAAAATGAAATAAGCAGATCGATAGAGAATTGAATTCTGCATCGACAGTAACAAAACCTTTTTGCAGAAATTATCCCTTCATTACTTCCCATCTCGAAAACTGTTTGAAAATGCATATTTCATGCAAAATCTCGCGCGAACATCACCAATTCTCACGAAAACATAGATTTAGGGACACATTTTCATGCTCTTTCGAATGATATATAGCATGTCCTTGGATATTGAGTTTCATTTTTCAAAATTGGTATTTCAAAATGTTGAGCTAGGGTCACGAAAATCATATGGGAGCATATCCTACCCGTAGGTATGACACCCTTAAAGTTGCAAGTCGATGCGGTCATTTTGAAATCCTTGTGCCACCCCTCTCCGAATCTTACAGAGAACGCGTTTTAAGTTGCATGATCTAAGATGATTGATTACGATTACATATATTATCAGACGTCACAATTAGTAATTCATTAGTTATTTATCCCGACAATAACAATAATCACAGAAAAGTTATCACGGTTCAAGTACCAGTTCGAGGTAATCTATAGCGCGACATGAAGCTTGATTACAATACAAGTGGGAAAATTGGAGGTTAAACCAGTGCGAGCTACGAAAATACATTTAAAAAAATGGCCATGACTAGGACACAATAAAAGAGATCAGTCGGTCAAATTGCCTATCCTGAAGATGTTGTGGTAGAATTTGTCCAATACGAAATTGCAGAATTTAGCCCGCTCGCCTAGATTCTGAAAGATTATAACAAAAACTAAGTATAGAAAATGGGAGATTCACAAACACCTGTACAATCAAAAACCCTAAATATGTTCAGAATCAATAATTCATGTATAATGCCGTCGACAACATGAGTGCGCTCAATCTCAATTTTCCAACTTTTCCCATCCTTTGGTTAGAATTATACTTTCCCTTGCGGAAAATATGATTATAAAGAGTTAGCAGTATCGAATTTTGATAATCTCGCAGCAGCAATAAGCAATTACAACAAAGTCAATATTATTACTTGGAATTTGCTAAGCTTAATTGGATGCAATCCATGGAGGTGCGCTGTGTAGTATTTTTGCCACCTGAATTGTTTTGTATTCATTGTTCAATTTAATCATAATCAACACTCACCTAGATCTATCGCCGCCCCAGAGGAACTTTATACGCCTCGGGTCCTCTTTATGATTGCTGAAATTGCTACATTTGTCGAATAATTACATAAAATTTTTCACAAAGAGTATGAATTTAAAAAAAAAATATGTCTAGGAAAAACTCACCCCTCACTCGGCAGAATGTGCATGATCTTGGAGTTGAACAACTCGTGGAAGAGCTGGCCCTCATGAGCCAACTGAAGATATAGTTTTTAAGCAGACCATGGGAGGTTCATCGATCACAGTTCTCCGGAACTGTTTATGAATAGATTGTAAAACTTATGAGAGCCGTATTGAAAATTTATTCACGTTTTGATTATAACGCTGTTCAAAATCACCAGCTTGTTCGGTAGGAAACTCAATTGATTTCGAGGAAATAAACATATTATTACCTGCGCAAACGTGCCAACGAATGAGATGTTTGCCGTCGGTACGTACATCCAGTCGCCGATCACCCAACCATCGCCCTGAGGGAGGAAGGGTACGGTAGGATTGAAATATTGTTTCGGTACTATCAATTGAGATTCGAATCAAATTGAGAAATAGAATTAGTAAAAATCACCTACCACCATAAGGTACTTGTAAGGATCGGTCACCGGCTCGTTGGTCACAATATCGATTCGCAGAGTCTTGTTGATCTGGACATGAATTTCAACATGATATTTGCCCATCTTTTTAGATAAATTATGATGATAAAATAGCTCACCTCTCGCTTCAGTTTCTCTTCAAAGTGCGCAACCTCCGAATCGTTCTTGTATTTGCCTGAAATTCAAAATAAAATCGATAGTTTACCTGCAAACTTCGATCGAATTGCGTAAAAACGCACCGCTGATGAGTTGAATCGTACGATTCATTGCGTTAAATCCGAAGTGTCTGCTTCGCCACCTGGATAAATTATATTTATATCAATTACTAATTATATTGGCAAACAGGGAAATCCTGACACTGGATAATTGGCCCACCTCGGATAATTGGCCCACCCACCCCCCTTTCTCCTCACCAAATTAATGAACTCTCCCTGATGTTCGGTCACAATGAGAAATGGTAGGGGAGGATTGGGGGTGGGCCAATTATCCAAGAACTTCCGACATTTTTGATTTTATCTTCGTAATTTGGCAATGAGATAACACTTTTTCCACACACAATTACCAAATTCCAAATCCATGAGCCCGTTTTCCGCTTTGCATGATGTCGAGGTTTAGCGGATTCCAGAAATTAAAGATAGCGTCGTCAGAGAACATCACGTATCCTGCGAGTAATAAATGGTTTAATATAATATCAATATATATGTATAAATTGAACTGCGATAGACAACACTGGCAACATTATGCGATTGGATAAATTTATTTTGTTTTCCCAGAAAAGAAAGAAGAAATATTGAAAAAGAATACGGACGAAGGGGCTTAAAATTATTGTGAAACCTATTTCATTCAACTCCGATGAAAGTATTGTCCGAACCTTTCACGTTCTGAATCTTCATCTCCTCGACTTTGGCAAGGCAGTAGTACATCAAATAGCCCTTTCGGACCTACAATTATATTTGTTTCCTTAAAATTCATAGACAATACCTCTTCATTCGACAAGTCGATGTAGTTGATTGGCCTTTTCAGGTTAGGATACATCCCTGGAACAATATCAATTTTTAATGTAAGGTACTTCAAATTCATGGGGTGTACGACAAAACCTCACCGACAAACGTGCAAATGGCAAACGCGCAACTCTGAATGTCTCAGCCTGATACAGCATCGTGATTATTGTCTACTAATTACTAATGACGAGCATTATCTGCCCTGAGGGTGTTGTCATACCCCCAATTTCATTGCTAACTCACATTCGCCTTCGGCCATTCCTTCGGGGAACGGCATCTTCTCCGCGTCCCTTCCCTGCTTTGGGTAGTGGCCACAGAAGATCAGCATCGCGAAGCTCGCTGAAATTAGAGGATCTCTTATTTTATCGGTTCTCATAATTCTACTCTCTCTCTCCGATTTGACATGAGAAAGGTGGAATGGATAGAAATAGTCTTACGAAGACAGATCTCTGGTTTTTTACAATACTAACATTTTGAACTTCAATTGGAACGACATTTTTTAAAAACTATTTTCATTTTAATTATCTGATTATCATTGTGTTGAATGCGTTGAAATCGTCCTGGTTGATTGATTTGAAATCAGTGATCTCCCAACCCTCTCTGCTCACTCACCCTCATACATCCTCTGCAACATCCCCATGCCCATGCCCCACTGGAAGTTGTTAGTGATGATGGCGACCTGAAGTTCCGGCTGATATTCAGCGATTTGAACACATAGTTTGGAATGAAAAAACCGAAAGAGGAAAACGTAGAAAAAAGTCAGTCATTATATCCTATTCGAGTTAGGATCTTCAAATGGCTTCAGAAGGGGGGGGGGGGGCAGAATTATCAGGAAAAAATCTTTCAACTTTTCCATGTCCTTACCGTTTGGTAATTGTTAGTGAGCGTTGTGTTCTCAATCGTCGCAGCTGCCAACTGATCGAGTGCAGGGAAGTACCACTCCTTAGCCTTTTGTGAAGGTGTGCACCAGTCCTCAACAACTTACTATTGAAGCAAAGGTTAAACGTGTTTAAAAACGATACTTTTTTCGATACCGCAATTCAAACTCCATACGTTTCTGGAACACAAAGGCGCACCTTTAGGTCGTCAAAATCATTGATTCTCTTCTCAGCTCTTTTCTCCGCCGGCAGCATCTTGTCCACGGGCAGATCGTTCGTGAAGGTAACGTGGACGCGCCTACAAATGTTTTTTTTTGGTTAAATGTATTATGATAGTTGTCAAACAAAATGCCTCCAAAATGATTTACAATCGAACTCGATGAAACATATTCATTGAGCATCAGGATTGTGCCATTCGAAACAAAAATGATCCCTCAATCATAGGAAATCGAATATTTCTTATATTCCTACAAATATCCCTATAAATATTCCTAGGTGTGCTCCTACAAATCGTACACATCCATTATTCCTTTATATTCCTTTATTTGTTATTCCTTTATTTCGTTGCCCACCTGCAATTCCTCCTCACGTCCTTGTCCTCGCCGATTGGATACTCGGAACGCGCACTCGGTCGAAGGGGAAGACCGATTGGATACTCGGAACGCGCACTCGGTCGAGGGGAAGACGTATCTCAAAGGCAATGATTGTATGCTTGTTGGTGCGAAATTCGAAATATTTGCGGCAGTCACACGTTACACTGTATACACTGCTCGACATAGCTGTCCAGTACATGTACGTTACTAAACTCCGCGACCCCTGCATTTCCGCGGTATTTTGTTCAATTTGTTCGTCTCTATGGTGCTTACTAGGGTTGGCAATACGATGAGAGGTTACGAGCTCCTTATCCCCCCCTACTCTTATTTCGAAATCCGAGGAGGGGGAGGCGTAACTAGCTCGTAACCTCCCAGTATATTGGCAACTCTAGTGCTCACCCGATCTTCTGCAAGTCCTGCACCCAGAGAACAACTAGCTGCGCGTCGTGATAGCTCCAGAAACCTTAAGTACATGATATTACATTAATGATAATATGAATAACACATAACGCACTGATGTGGAATGCGAAATAGGTACAAAGAAGTGATGCAAACTACCCTGCTCAGCGAAGAGCTCTGCCAATTCGACCGTGCACCTGAAGAGCGGAAGATTAAAGACAATATTGAACAGGGATATTTTCACTTCTTTTGGGTTTGTTCTTCGTAAGTTTCAAGGTCGGACTAATTGAATCGGCGACGAGGCTCGTTTGATTAGATCTTCGCTTATATTTCAAAAAAATAACTTTCCTTCAGCTGTAAAATGTTACAGATGAACTACTTCATTCAAGGAGTAGCATCTTACTTGTCCATTGTCTCCGCCTGACACTCCCACAGATCAATGAATCGTACGATGTCTCCCGCCTTGTCGTAAACGTCACTAGAAGATTGCATTCATTTTTTTAAACTCCAGTTTCTAGTTTCGGGAAGTTTTTTTTTCAATAATACTTCAATAGTGATACAGATAAATTGTCAATCTCACATCTCCTCGTCGAAGTCCTTCAGATAGCTATGGGCGTTTCTTCGCTGTATCGCATTCACAGGCACGAAGGAGATGGTCTCTCCCGCGGCATGAAGCAACGCCTGGAAGGTTAGGCTTACCTTAGCTTCAACATAAATCATTTTGAGTTTATTAATGCATAGTTGTTCATCTATGCATTAATAAACTAGCTCAACTTAGAGCTCAACTGAACCTTTACTAGCGAAATAATAAAATTGATATAAATAAATACCTGCGTGAAGTAGCTCCTCCAGATGTCTGTCACTCGGAAGGCAACTGTAGTGGGTAGAAAAAGACCTAAAGAAGTCAATGAGATACAGGAAATATCGCAATGGAAAATTCAGCAGAAGGTAAACCCTGATGTGCTTTTGTCACGTTAGCATAAACTACCAAAATTAGCAAAGTATTAGCAAAGTAAAAATAGCAAGATGAAAATATAATTTGAATTATATGTAAAACAAGCTGTTTCACTGAGCTGTTTCACTGAGCTCTGCGTGAGGAATACACTGCGCATCCAGAACACGTTCCCCAAGAGACGGCACGGTCGAATCTGGACATGGCGATCCCCCAACGGCTCCTCATTCCACCAAATTGACTACGTTGCAGCGCCCACCACAGCGAGAGTAGTCAATTGCGGAGTCATTGGCCGGTTTGAGTTTGACTCCGACCATCGCCTTGTCCGGATGTGCCTCTCCCTCCCTGGCAAGATGAGGCAGAAAAGATGCAGGGAGCGGTTAGATTTCGATCGATCTGCTTTTACTGCGAACGCATCCCTTCTCGCGTCACTGCCCCTTGCCCGCCCCAGTTCTGCTGCCGATGCCTACTCTACGGTCAAGGCTTTCACGGAGACCGCGGCAATGAACTGTTGGAGGAAGCGCCAATCCCCGCCTTGGATCTCGAGTGGAACTCCTAGCGATGCGGCATCAATTGCAATCCAATCCCCAAGGAACTGTCGCCTACTCAGTTGCCTGCAAAGCTGCCCGGACGAGTCTCGTCGATGACATCAGGAAGCGAAAGGAGGCACAAGCACGGCAAGCAGCAACCATGGGAAGGAGCATCGTGAAGAGCATGCTGAATCTGCACACCTCAAAGAAGCGCCTCCTCGTCCCCGACCCTGTCACTGGTGCTCTCTCTCAAGCAGCCACCGAGACAGCTGTCCAGCTCTTCTTCGAGGATCTCTACACCCCTGCAGTTCAGGTCCCACTCACAATACCCCCTCATCCACCCGATCCTCTTCCGCCCTTCCTACCCGTTGAGGTCAGCGAAGCGATGTCTCTACTCAAGTGTGGTCGTTCCCCCGGGTCGGATGGCATTCTCCCTGATATGCTATTCCACTCGCGACACCACCTCGCCCCCATCATCGCTGATCTCCACAACTATCTGGTAGAAGGTGAAGCCGTCCCACGCGATTTGACCGAAGCAGTGGTTACTCTTCTGCACAAGAAAGGAGATCCCACCAACGTCGGAAATTTCCGCCCAATCTCCTTGCTCACCGTAACCCTGAAAACCATGACCAAGGTGATTCTGAAAAGACTCGAGGCAGTGCTCGAAGAGACTGAGTCGTCAACCCAAACCGGTTTCCGGAGCGGGTATAGCACCCTCGACAACCTGCATTCCATCAATCAGGTCGCAGAAAGAACCTCGGAATACGGTATCCCGGTCTATTTCGCATTCGTCGACTTCAAGAAAGCATTCGATTGCGTTGAATGGAGTGCATGTTGGCAAGCCCTCTACTCGTTCGGAGCCCATCCTACCCTCGTCCACCTGCTGCGCCGCATCTACGAGTCTTCCTCTACACTCATCAAAGTAAACGAGGAACTCGTACCAGTCACTGTGCGAAGAGGAGTCAGGCAAGGGGATACCCTCTCCCTCGTCTCTTCAACGCAGTGCTTTGCTCAGCCATGAATGACATCGACTGGGAGAACGATGGGATTCGAATTGATGGCAGGAATTTTTGCCACTTGGAATATGCCGATGACGTAGCCCTTGTTGCGAAGTCTCGCCCGGAAATGGAAAGAATGCTGAAAAAGCTGATGGACGCTTGCAGTAGAGTTGGTCTCGAGGTGAATTCAAATAAGACCAATCTACTCACTTTCTTCCTGTACAACAACCCGAAATCCAATCATTATCAACAATCTACAGTTCGATTTCGTTGAATCAGCCACCTATCTCGGAGGGAAGATCAGTCTCCCACTTGATCACTCTGACGAGATCGAACACAGGATTCGACTAGGGTGGTTCGCCTGGAGCAAGCTCTCCCATCTGCTGTCCTCCCGCCTTCTACACATCAAGACCAGGAGAAGAGTCTTCGAGTTCTGCGTGACGGCTACCGTACTCTACGGAAGCGAAGTTTGGGCGCTGAGGGCGAGTGAGAAAGAGCGGCTGAGTGTTACCCAAAGAAAGATGGAGAGGAAGATTTTGGGAGTCACGCTGAAAGATCGCTGGAGGAATGAACGCGTGCGCGGGATCACGAAGCTGAGGGTTTGGATCGAGGAAGGACTGAAAAGGAAAGCGCGCTGGGCCCTCAAGGTCAGGAGAATGGGACTAGAGCAGTGGAGCCGTGCCACTACGGTGTGGACGCCATACAATAGGAAGCGCCCCCCTGGGAAGCCTCATGTACGATGGAGAGATGATTTGACCCGAGCTATTGGCAAACACTGGTGGAATGCAACTTATGAAGAGTACCACCCCATCCTCATCTGAGCACCTATTGCCTGACATGATAAATTGATTGATTGATTGATTGTAAAACAAGCCAAAGAATGCCGAACGAGCGAAGAGTGTGTTCTGCGAGTTCCACGGAGCATACGTGCCTGAAATCGAAGGATTTAGACGGAAATATCTTCATCATTGCGAAACACATTACGGAATTGCAAGCTAGCACATGCAGGTGTCCAATGAGGTAAATTAAAGTGTGTATCAGCAAAACTAGCCAGGACAAACTGACATCGCAGTTTCGAGACAATCGTACCCATAACTCATCTTCGAAATTCCAATTTTGAAATCTCAATTCAGAATTGATTTATGGTTGCATTAAAACATTCAAAATTGACGCTGACGCACAAGTCAACGCGTGAGAGAGCACATGACTAGAAGAGTGTTCTCTCGCTATTTTAAATATAGTTCAACCATGCGTGTTTTGGCTGATAATCCGCCCGCATCACAGCGTAAATATTGCAGTACCTGGAGCTAGTACGACTGGCGGGGCGAACTCGCTGAAGGTCTCGTCCAGTCCGGTGTCTGGCTCCGCGTGCAGAAGGCGGTAGATGGCGTCAACGTCGGGATCCTGAAGCAGACCATCGGTGGAATTCAATTATTGTAATTTTTCAAGGAAAAATGCAAAATGACTGCAACATGAATATTTTGCAGATTATGCAGCAATGGTGAAACATATTCGCTGAAAGAACAGAACAATTGTGTTTCTATTGTCTCTAATGCATGTATCAAAATGTGAGGAATCATTAGAGAAATACTGCGAAAAATCCTTATTTGTCTCAAGAGTGAATGATGTTTGATACTCACCTTCTGCACGATGCCCTGCTGCACGGCGGAAGGTCTCTGCACGCGACACAGTCGATAACTGCCGTCGTGGTGGTCGTGGTTCTGGAGAGTAAATGTAATGATCTACACTGCTTCTGAAAGAGGCAAGAATTACCTCGAAAGGAACACGACAACTATTGCTATAAATGTATGTTAAAATATTACAATCCAATGCGAGAATGCAATTATACTGAATTAGACTCCTAGAGCAGTTATACCTTTATGTGTTCGAGCGGGAATCTTCTTGGCCACATATCGGGACGGCCGAAGTGGCGATAGGGATTGAAGAGCGCATCCCTAAACACAAAGAAAAATCAAGCGCTGCAAATGACGGCACTTTATCGGATGAGAAGTATGATGTCATGCCGCCTTTGATAGATCAAAAGCACCATGACGTCATCGTTCTCATCCGACCTAGCGCACAAATGACAGCGTCTACATCTTTCGAATTCACTGCACAGGGTAAGTAATACTACGTACTGCCCATCTTCATCCTAGGCAGTTTTCAATCGTTCATAAAGCTCATACTGAATCGTGGTGTTTTCCCATTCCAGCGTGGTGAATCGAAGTCCGCGTGTCTTCTCCGTTGCGTATTCGAACTGATCCAAACCCTTTCCTGAAGGAACGGTACTACCTATTTCCTGGAGAATACCTCTCAATAATTAACTCTTGATTCCCTATCTCTTTTCCTCCAAAGTCATTCTCACTGTTCTCGGCATGCATTGTGGGCTTCCCGTTCTGGTACGTAAAAAAGCAATATATTCTAGAGAGCTGGATTCTCAATAAGGTGCCTATCAATTTGCCTCAACCTTAAATTTGCACACATCTGCACTGTTTGTTTGAATTTCATGTTCCCGACAAAGTGGTATCCTTTTTTCCAAAAATCACTGTTGCAGAAACAGCGAACCTCTTTCATTCTGCTTTCGTTTTCTGCTCATCCCTTTCGTTTCCTGTATTTCTATTGACAAGATTTTATTTCTCACGAATTTGGATGTCTAGCTTCGATTCTCTCCAAGATCACGAACGACTTTGCACATATACGCTACTTCCCCCCCGGAAAAAGTTTACAACTGAACAAACAATCGATCGGGGATTTTGAATGGACAACGTTTCTGAACATTGAACACTTATTAGGTCCAACTTATAAGTATTCGAACTGCTCTAGTCCTTTTATTGAACGAATGAGGTATGGCTTCTCAATTAACGCGCCTGTTGATTCTACGCTTTTTTTTCGAAGCAGTTCATACATTGTTTAAATCTCACATGCTCAAACACCTGCAGTAACTGATTATATTTTTTGACAAAGTGATGTCCAATGCTTCTTTGAAAACCCGTAGTTGCCAAAATAGCAAACCGTTTCGTTCCGTGATCATTTGTTGCTCATCCCATTCATTTCCTAGGTTTGGTTCATTTATATTTCTCACGAACGTGGATGCCTAGCTTCGATTCGCTAATAGATCAGGAACGACTTTTCACAGATACGCAACTTCCTCGTGAAAAAGATTACAACTGAACAAACACTCGATCGGGGATTTGGAATGGACAAAGTTCCCGAACACTGAACGTCCACTTAGCAGTTCATGATGTGCAATTGGACGCGATATTGAGGCGACGCCCAACGGGCAAAATCCTTTGTTTGCGCCCAGTGGGCGTGGCTGTATTATTTTGAGTTGAAACATATATTTTTAACGCCCAATTACGCCCAATAGGCTTCAACCGTCGAGTGGATTTCGTTTTGATAATTTATGTTTCAGACGCGCAATAATGCATTTTCTTCAGAGAAAAGACTGAATGAATTGGGCGCCCAATGGGCGCCCAGACAAATCCCTTTGTTCTCAACTGGGCAAAATGGGCAATATTCATCACGTTGATTTAATTATTGGGCGGACTGGGCAACCCCCAATTCCAGAACTCTAATAGTATTTTCAAACAGTGTCAAGAAGTCATCTGTTAACACTGCCAAGGGTACAATGTTTAGTTTTTATCCGAAAGGCTACCATCCGACGGTGATCAGCCGATCTATTGTCGTTTGTTCTCATATAAATGACCCAACAAATCTCAGTCCATTTTGAAATCCATTTGATCTCAGTTTTCAATGTCGTTAGTTTCCGAGAAAATATTCAATTAAACGTACCTGGGTTTCAATCGAGAGGTAATGGACATCAGGTAGACTCCAATCAGCGGGCGTCTTTGTGTCCCCGACGACTACCAGCATCCACTCAAGGTACGAGGCGAGGCGCTGAACAGTGATAATTAAGTATAAATTAAGTATTATGGTAATAAAGTAGCACGGATTACTCGGGGTTCAAGGCGAGGCGCTATAATAAATTTTCGAATTAATATTAAAGTTATAGGGCAATACGACGATCAATAATCATTTTCGCTCAGACCATTTATTACTTTAAGTTTACAATGAAACATTACAAATTCTTCTACCGTAAAGTGGGAGTAGTCCGTTCCATTTACCGAAATTTTCCGAAATTTTCGGTAAAAAGCAGTAAGGTCTGGCAAATCCGATGAATTTCTGCATCCTTTGGAATTTGAATGCTTCAAGGTAGGCTATAACTGGCACAAACCAAAGAAAAATCGAAATCATCCACTAAAGTGCTTAAATCGACGACGTGCTTTGAAGGGGGTGCACTGGTGCATTTTCTCAATTGCCTGAAATCTTGCCATTCTGAATATTTTCATTCATTTACATGAACTATCATCATTTCGGGACTCGAAAATATGATTCTGCAGTGGTAGAGCCGATTACGGCAATTGAGAAAATGCACCGCTGCACCACCTTCAAAGCACCTCGTCGATTTCAGCACGTTAGAGGATGATTTCGTTTTTTCTTTTGTTTGTGCCAGTTATAGTCTACCTTGAAGCATTCAAATTCCAGAGGATGCACAAATTCATCAACTCTCACGGATTTGCCAGACCTTACTGCTTTTTACCGAAAATTTCGGAAAATTTCGGTAAATGGAACGGATTACTCCCACTTGACGGTAGATGTTGCAAAAGTAAATCAAAATGTAATGGTGCGAGATAATGTGTGATAGATATAGATACGCCTCATTTGTTTCTCACCTTGACGTCATCGGTAGGCGCCTGAATCGACGTCACGACGATCCACTTCGACGTCCGCTTCGAGGGCATTTTTTTCCTGTGAAACGATTCGAATTAGTGTAACAAAGAACAAATATTCATATACTGCTGAGCATAAATTATCCCATCTTTCAGTCTAAACAAGCAGTGAATATAAAACAGCGTTTCGATTCAACTCCGATCTTCTGAAAATGCTAAAATGCTCACATCAGCTCGTCGAAATTGCCTGGAGCACGCTGTTCCAACTTCAACCGCGACATAGTTCCCCAGTCCATACGGGTTGAGATTTGCGCAATCTGTAAAATGTCGAAACTCTGATGGGGAGAGACCTAAAATCACGACAAAATTAAGAATGTGCTCGAAGTTTACCTCGAAAACCTCCAAAAACATCATCAAAAATACTGTGGAGGTGAGTAGAAAGACGCATGTGAGCAGGATAGGCTTGGTCATCCTGAATGCTGCGAAATTTTACCGAGGAAAGACACACATATGGGCATAATAATGCGGTCATTTCACATAATAAGGCGCGAATAAATCAATGACGTGCTCATATCGCTCATTTTTTTTCTTCAAATGATGAATATTAATTGGAACTAGTGAATGCAATAATTTAGGTAGTACTTTCACTTAAAAGCGCACCTTCAGGGAACGTACTCGATTAAGCTAGCCCTCCTAGTCCCCTTGATACGCAGATGTGCTCGCAAACAACTGTTGCCAATGCTCACAGGAGAGAGGATTGTCTCCTCCAGACATCCCTTCTCTTTTCCACGGTTGGGCCCTCCCCCTCCCTGCCTCTCCATAATTCCCTGCCAGACAGAAGGAGAGAGTGGGGAAATGAGGAGAGCGAGGATATTTTGAAGATGATGTTGGATCACCTGTGATGCACTCAATAGTGACGGGAATTTTCGTTTAGAAAAAATAGCCCCATGACATTTGAGTGCATCGATAGAAGAACCGTGGTCGCTTCTTTAAATTTCACATGCTTTGGATAACCAATAATTTCGTAATTTTTTATCCCGAAAATGAAACAATAATCACAGAAAAGTGTTATGAGCCCGTTTGCGTAAGAATCGGACAATTGTTGGCACGAGCTAAAAAAAGTGAAATCTCTGTAACTTCGTGATTTGGGGTAATCTGACCCGCTGATCACGATAGTTCATTTTGGTCAAAGATCTGTCGTTGAACCCAGACGCCATGACGTCGAAATAGGCCAATTTCGCATATCTGAGTTCCGGTAATCGCTAAAATTAAGCCAACATAGATTCCGGGGCAGAATTTGTTGGCAATCACGCCTGACCAATTAATTTTTCACGAAAAATTGATAGTAATTAGTAAAATGCAACTTTTTTGTACGTGCAAAGTATTCGGGGAGACCGGAACCAAACTCACCGGCTTAACGAGAGGAATCCAAATCTGTTTTCAAATATGAGAAAAAACATCGCTATAAGGTTTATGGCGTAAAATAGTGGCCTGTTTTGCGTGCAAAGTCAGTGATCCCATCTGGTAGTGTGCGAGAGACAAGGGGAGATGGGAGAGTGCAGGTAGCGAGAGGGAAGGGAAGAGGCCACGAAGCAGAGAGACGGGGTAGATCAAGGGACGATGCGAAGGAATTGCTGGCCTTGCACACAAAACAGGTCACTATTTTACGCGGTCTCCCCGAATACTTTGCACGTACAAAAAAGTTGCATTTTACTAATTACTATTAATTTTTCGTGAAAAATTAATTGGCCAGGCGTGATTGTCATTAAATTCTGCCCCGGAATCTATGTTGGCTTAATTTTGGCGATTACCGGAACTAAAATATGCGAAATTGGCCTATTTCGACGTCATGGCGTCTGGGGTCAACGACAGATCTTTGACCAAAATGAATATGTCCATCGTGTTCAGCGGGTCAGATTACCCCAAATCACAGAGTTCTAACAAATTGACTTTTTAAGCCCGTGCCAAATCTACTCAGAATTGTCCGATTCTTACGCAAACGGGCTCTTATCACAGTTAGTGTAAGTACCAGTTTGGGTTAATCTCTAGCGTGACCTAAAACGTGCGTGCAATGCTATGGGGTAAATAGGAATAACTAAACCTTCGAGAGGGATGAATAGGAATTTCTCCTTTAGGCATGCCTAAATACTAGTACAAATAGAGATCAGTCAGTCATGTTGCCTATTCGGAAGATGTTGTGGTAGAATTTGTCCAAGACAATATCGCAGAATCGTGCCCGTTCGAATGGCTTCTGAAAAGGCATTAGAATACGTTTGCTCTCTATTTCCATTTCCAACACTGTTGAAAGCATTTCAAACTTCTAGTCATTTTTAAAGTCTATTTCTTTTTATAAACGGACACAAACGAACGAGGTGTGGAGAATTTGCTTTTTGACAGTATAGCGGCAGCAAGGTCTTACTTGGAATTCGCTCAGCTTAATAGGGTGCATGCCGTGAAGATGCGCTGTGAAGTTTAGGTACCATCTTAATGGGTGCACTTATTAGTGTTAATTGAGAATAATTAATTATTCAAACTCACGCCGTCCTCTCTCCGCCCCAGAGGAACATGATGCGCGTCGGGTCCGTGTCGTGCGAGCTGGAATATGCATTTGTCAAACAATTATTTAAATATAGCACAAAACATAATTGTAAATACAAAAATTAGAAAATTTGATCAGCCCACCCCTCACTCGGCAGGATGTGCATGATCTTGGATGTGAACAGCTCGTGGAAGAGCTCTCCCTCGTGGGCCAACTGAAAAGACAATTATTATGAGAGGAATCGCGAGAAAATCACCCATTAGAGGGGGGTCCGCGGCGGTAGAACCAAACGTCGTATTATGCTGATCTAAGCATGATGCAATGTATTTCAAATTCTGCTCTTTTAAACTGCGTTGTCAGAATTTTGATAATTGACGTCATCTTCGAGATTCAGAAGGCCAAACTTGGGACAATCACTTTTTAGGGGTCAAAACGAGCCCACTTATACGATCATAAATCCGTTTAAAATGAAGATAGAAACTCGTTCTTTGCTGAGAAAGAAAGTTGAGAAGATTCTCTACAACTTTTATGTTGATCATTTCATTCCACGTGTATGTCCCAGTGCGGGGTGGTCGGGTCGACCAAAAATTATCAAATTCTGGAAATCGGAAAAAAAACCCCTGAATAATTATGTGCGATTTGTAGACACTACAGGGTGTCCAAAAAGTATTGTTACACGGATATAACCATGTATCTTTCTTTAAAAGCAACATAGACAACTCAAACGGGGCACAGTATTTATCAGTGACCATATGAACATAACAATGCACGATCACTCGATCTGGCCTCCATTGGCCGCGATGACCTCTCTGAGACGACGAGGGACCGAGTCGATGACGGCCCGCAGGTAAGGGACGTCGATCTTCTCCCATGCCTTGAGAAGGGCTGCCTTGAGGGAATCGCGGTTCTTGTGGCGAGTAGAGCAGGCCTCCTTCTCCAACACTGACCAAATGCTGAAGTCCAGAGGGTTGAGATCGGGGGAGTTCGAGGGCCATTCCTCACTCGAGATGAAGTCGGGCAGATGGGCGCGACACCATGCCTGCGTCACTTTTGCCGAGTGAGCAGGCGCTGAATCCTGTTGGAAGGTCCAGCGAGCCCCTTTGAAGTGGGAGCGGGACCAGGGGAGAAGGGCCTTCTGGAGAATTGCCCTGGTGTAGTACTCCTTGTTGATCTTGACCCCGGGATCCACGAACACGAGAGGAGTCTTGCCCGTCGAGCACACACCAGCCCAAACCATCAGTGCCTGGGGGTGGGCAATGCGAGAGATGGTTCTACCTCTGGCGTCAGCTTGCTGAGGAGACTTGGCGATGATCCTGGTGTTCTGACTGTTGTAGACCTCCTCGACTGAGAACAGCTTCTCGTCAGAGTAAACGGTAGTCAAGTGCTCCCCACGATCGGCCCGCTGAAGGAGCAGCTTGCATCTCTCCAGGCGCTTCTGCTTGTGGACATCAGTGATGCCATGGCCCTTTCTCATCTTGTAGGGGTAGGACTTGAGAAGAGAATGAACGATGGCACACACGGATCCTTTGGAGATCTTGAGATCCTTAGCCATCTTCCTGATGGATCGTTTGGCATTGCGATTCACTCTCTTCTCCACGATTCTCCTGTTCTTCTGAGTGAGAGCGGTCTTGGGTCTTCCTGATCTTGGACGGTCCTTCGCAGTGCCCAACTGCTTGAAACGGGAGATGGTGCGATAGACTGTCATTCGGGAAATACGAAGCTTCCTCCTGATGGAATCTGGGGGGTCGCCGAGGGTCCAAAGGTTGATAATAGTTTGACGATAGCGATTTGGACGAACCATGACTATGGGAAACTAATTAGTAGGTTCCCTCAACGCACCGAAGGGTGGGCTCAAACGTGTTATTACAGGTTTTGACAACTCGACCTACATGTTAAAAAAATTCGCGTTTCAAAAGTGTAACAATACTTTTTGGACACCCTGTATATGTGACTAACTTGACCACAAATTTCAGCTAAATTGAAAGATGTATAAAAAAGGGCGTGACTTTCCGTCCGGCGACGTCAGAATGAGTCCCAGAGCAAAGTACCCTCTAAGCTCCAACTCACAGGTATTAGCCTCAAATGGGTCCAAAATCATCCAAAACAACATTTAGAAAAGTTTGCGGCATCAATACAGTACTCCCATTCTGTCAAAATTACGATTGGACATGAAATTTGAAAATCAGTTTTCAGACCCTTAACGACTTAAGAGCTTTGCCTGTATGTGCTAAACCACTTTGAAATAACATAGGAATGTCCATCGAGGCTATTCATAGAAAGGGCGCACCTAGAAATACGAATTTTCACCTGAGTAAACCGAGGAAAAGGGAAAAACTGTACTTTAGGTGAACATAGTGTTAGCGGCCCGACTCATAGCTAGAAATGTAGAGCACGATGAGCTAAACATTTCATCTGTTGAAAGTGAGTCTTTATCTTTACGTTGAAGCGAGCTACATGGCCTACAAGATGGCAGAAAACGATGGTGGACGCAAGCGAGAGTGCAATAAAGGGAGGGGAGGGAGAGGGAGGTCAGGCGGCGAGAGCGACAGACGGTTAGAGCGCGCGCTCTCGGGGGATTATAGCCCGTTTCTGGGCTTCTTCTATGCTCTGTAGATCGCTTCAACGAAAAGATATAGACTCAATTTCAACAGATGAAATGTTTAGCTTATCGTGCTCTACAGTTCTAGCTATGAGTCGGGCCGCTAACACTATGTTGACCTAAAGTACAGTTTTTCCCTTTTCCTCGGTTCCCTCAGGTGAAATTTCGTATTTCTAGGTGTTCCCTTTCTATGAATAGCCTAGAGGGACATTCCTATGTTATTTCAAAGTGGTTTAGCACATGTATGCCAAGCTATTAAGTCGTTAAGGGTCTGAAAACCGATTTTCAACTTTCACTTCCTATCGTAATTTTGACAGCATGGGAGTACTGTATTGATGCCGCAAACTATTCTAAATATTGTTTTGGATGATTTTGGACCCATTTGAAGCTAATAGCTGTCAGTTGGAGCTTAGAGGGTACTTTGCTCTGGGACTCATTCTGACGTCGCCGGAAAGTCACGCCCTTTTTTTATACATCTTTCAATTTGGCTGAAATTTGTGGTCAAGTTAGTCGCATATGGTGTCTACAAATCGCACATAATTATTCAGGGGGTTTTCCGATTTCCAGAATTTGATCATTTTTGGTCGACCCGACCACCCCGCACTGGGAGATACACGTGGAATGAAATGATCAACATAAAAGTTGTAGAGAATCTTCTCACCTTTCTTTCTGAGCAAAGAACGAGTTTCTATCGTCATTTTAAACGGATTTATGATCGTATAAGTGGGCTCGATTTGGCCCCTAAAAAGTGAGTGTCCCACGTTTGGCCTTCTGAATCTAGAAGATGACGACAATTATCAAAATTCTGACAGCGCAGTTTGAAAGAGCATAATTTGAAATACCTTGTGCCACGCTTATATCAGGATAGGATGATTTTGGTTCTACCGCCGCGGAGAAGGTGATTCTCTCGTGATGTCTCTCTTATATTGTTGAAGGCAAATGTCAACCGATGAACGATCAAAGTTCTCAGAAATGTTTATGATTTGATTGTGAAACAGTCCTGTTAATATTTTTGCAGCTAAGTATCTGTGAAACTCAATCAAATTCGAGCAATTACAGTAATATCTGACCTGCGCAAAAGTGCTGACGAATGATATATTGGCTGTCGGTACGTACATCCAATCGCCGATCACCCAACCATCACCCTGAGGGGAGGAAGAGCATGGTATGATTACTGTAGGAATGAAATAATATTTCAATTTTTTTCTTTTCGATCTTTCCATTACATTTTTGTATTGATATCTGTTTCAGAAATTAAATATATTGATTGATTTTTTTCGATGATAATACTCGGTTCTCATCTTCGAAAAAATCACCAACCACCATGAGATACTTATAGGGGTCGGTCACTGGCTGCTTGGAGACAATATCGATTCGCACAGTCTTGTCGATCTAAAAATTTAATACTTGATTTGATCCATATTATCTAATTTTACCACTGTTAACGGTAATAAAAACATATACAATATAAAGACTATTTTTTTCAATAAATGGACATTTTATTTACCTCTCGCTTCAGTTCCTCTACAAAATGTGCTACCTCCCAATCGTCTTTGTATTTTCCTGAAATAACACTACAAATTGTTTGGTGTTATTCAAACGCACCACTGAAGAGTTGGATCGTTCGATTCATGGCGTTCCATCCGAATTCGTTGTTTTGCCACCTGAAACAGTTCACCTTCGAAAATCTAAATTCCTTTATTTTTTCTTTCTTTCTTTCTTCAATCTAATTGCAATTCTTTCGAAAATCTATCCCTTCCTCAGCTGAAAGAGAAATGGGTATATTTGTCTTCATTGCCTATGTGATAACAGAAATCGGAACCGGGTGTTGCTCTCTCCTCACTAGTGTTCGAGAAACGGCACCCCAATCTCTTCATTCTATGCACTCTCTCGCTGATCCACAGGTCGAGAGAGAACGTGAAATTACGTGAAAAAGAAGAGATGACAACATGAATTACGAACTACTCCTCACCATGGTCCCCATCCAGGAGCGCGCTTCGTTCCCTGCATGATGTTGAGGTTGAGCGGGTTCCAGAAATTGAAGATGGCGTCGTCAGAGAACATCACGTAGCCTGTGAGCAATTCTGATTTGCGAATACTGTTACTGTTTTTATTCTCTCGCACGCTTTTGAGATGTCGCCCAGAGGCAGAGTTCAAGCAATAAACATAGTTGACCCGGAATTGGTCATAATAAACAGTATGATATCATAAAATCACACTTGCATAAGTTCATGATTTGCATCGACTTTACAATTCGATTTTATTGTTTGTTGTAATAAGAACGAAGAGAAAAGTCGATTTAGATCTCACGCTAACGAACATGACATTACTGTGCAACATATTTACATATCCACAGTAGAAAGGAAAGTAAATTCACCGAACCTTTCACGTTCTGAATCTTCAACTCCTCGACTTTGGCAATACAGTAGTACATCAAATAGCCCCAGCGGACCTGT
Source organism: Pristionchus mayeri (assembly GCA_036245805.1). NCBI lineage: Eukaryota > Metazoa > Nematoda > Chromadorea > Rhabditida > Neodiplogasteridae > Pristionchus > Pristionchus mayeri. Next base: position 31,834,525 of record BTRK01000003.1, read on the forward strand.
AATTTTTTTTCAATTTCAAAAATTTAATATTAAAATACCTCCTCATTCGATAGATCAATGTAGTTAATGGGCCGTTTCAAATTGGGATAGGTCACTGGAATATACATTTTGTCAGCTGCATAATGAATGAATGAATGAATTAATTAGCTAATCAACTGACAATCTCCTCCGGCCATTCCCTCGGGGAATGGCTTCTTCTCCGCATCTCTTCCCTGCTTTGGGTAGTGCCCACAGAAGATAAGCATGGCGAAGTTTGCTAAACTGGACTAATCATTAATGCACTAGCTAAATATAAGTGACAGATGTGCTGTCTGCATTCGATGTTACTTTTATTTTTATGATTTCCTGATTATGGTAGTGTACAACGGTCTATTAAAAACTGCTCTCTAGTTGGAGTTTGTACAATCGGTGAAACACATTTCATACGCTCTATCTCACTTCTTTTCAATTCCTCATTACTCATATTTCATTCACCGCACCCTCCCTCTACTCCTTCCAGTCCCTCACTCACCCTCATACATTCTCTGCAGCATGCCCATGCCGATGCCCCACTGCCAGTTGTTAGTGATGATCGCCACCTGAATAGTACTTGTATAGGTTTCGTTTCAACTAATTTAATCCTAACACATCGTGCATCATTTCATGTGTAATTTCATTGAAATTTACGAACTGATGCAGAAAGATGATAACTAACAGTTTGATAATTATCCGTGAGCGTCTTGTTCTCAACTATCCCAGCGGCTAACTGATCGGGTGCGGGGAAGTACCAGTCCTTGGCCTTGAGTGAAGGAGGGCACCAGTCCTGAACAGTTAATTGAATAAGAAAATATCACTGATATACCCGGTTCTGGTGTGCAATTACTAGGGTTTGCCTGTTTACTAGAGTTCGAGAAATGAAACGAACCGACACCGCGGCGGCCTGCGGACGAGGAATGAGGGGGAGAGAAATGCGGGTCGACCCGCATAATTTGAGATCCGACACCGAAGAGGGAAAAGACGAACACCTCACGTTAGAACCGAGCTAATGGGCGCTTTTACATATTTCAAATTATAGATCTCGTGATCGTGATAGAATCGACGATCATTTTCCATTCATTTCATCATATTTTGCTCGCTGTTAAAGAAGGACTGTCAGCAAAGTTGAAATGTTGACGTTGTCATAACCATGACCGACCTTTGTACAACCATAAGCGATTCTGAAAATTTCAAAAGCATATCTCTATTTTGAACCGAGTTATCATTAGTTGGCAGAATGTCAAGGGGGCTTGAAGGGAACGTGCGGGAATTCAAATATCTAGAAGATTTTTCAAAAACTGGTCGGATTCGAACCCGCAACCTTCCGATTACGCGGCGACTGTTTTACCACTGTGCTATGCGAGTGACCTTTGCCTATCCTCTTAGCTCGGCTATGATCGTTGGATGATTGTCTAGGTCATGGTTATGACGGCGTCAAAAATTTAACTTTGCTGACACTCCTTCTTTAATGGTCGCTTCTCCAAGAGAAAGGGAGAACCAGCCACTAAGTCAGTCAGGTTTGCTTATTTTGATATGTTTTGTAACTTTTGTTACTCAGATCTTCTAAAAGGAAGAAGAACGAACCAGTAGAGGTGCCAAATTAATCTCGTGTTGTATGAAAAGGGTAACGACAAGTTTATCCACAATTTCGTTCCTCTCATTGTTCCATTGACGTCAGCCATTCCGCCCTAAGATACTGCCAGCTGCTAGCTCGAAACTCTGATCTCCTACTCCTGTTCTAAAGACGTCTGATGAAAACGTAGTGCTTAGATTATTTTGGTTTTATTTCCATCGGAGTATTTCACGTTTCCTGAGCTCGGTGTCGGATCTCCCTCAAATTATGCGGGTCGACCCGCATTTCCCTCCCTCTCATTCACAGCTCGCAGATCGGCGAGTGACACCGAATGACCCGACTCGAATTGCGAACTCTACTGTTTAGGTAATTTGACGTTATTATCGGATACGTTTCGTTACTTAGCTCATAAGCTCGCAAATTATATAGCGCACCTGAAACCTACACGAAAATAACCTAAAAATACATGAAAAGGGAAATCCTAGTAATTACGATTAAAATTCGAAGTAATAAAATACAAACGAGCGATACCAAGTACTATTTATGATATGAAGCAGATCTTCCTACATTTTCTAGAGTTGCTAGGATCACATGCACCTGACTGAGCTTCGTGATAAGTGAGATCAAAAAACTCCCACCTTGAGGTCGGCAAAATCATTGATTCTCCTCTCAGCTCGTTTATCCGCCGGCAGTTTCTTGTCCGCGGGCAGGTCGTTCGTGAAAGAGACGTGTGCGCGTCTGAAGATGTCGTATTTTTTTAAAATTTTTAATACTGTCTGGAAGACAACAATCGAATGGGAACAAAACTCAAAACAGCTAAATCATCGATGAAGCATAATAGAAAAATTCAGAGAACAATGTCATTTTTCATATGTTTTACTTGGGTGTTTACGCGTTCATTCAGGTACCTGATACATACTGAACTAGCACATTAATTAACTTTCCACCTGCAATTCCTTCTTAGGTCCTTGTCCTCTCCGATCGGGTACTCGGTGCGTGCGCTCGGTCGTAGCGAGGGGAAGGTGTACCTCAAAAACAATAATTGTCTAATTTACCTTCGTTAATATTGTATTCCCAGATGTGGGAGGGTTGCATTAAGTCAGATCGACAAATCCATAACGACCGGAGGACAATGCTTTCGCTTTAGTAAACCATTGAGTTCCCACAAGCAAAGAACTTCCTCCGCTTTGTTCCCCCACACTCACCCGATCTTCTGCAGGTCCAGCACCCAATGCACTACCAGCTGAGCATCTGCATTGCCCCAGAATCCCTGCTCTGCGAAGAGCTCCGCCAATTCGATCGTGCATCTGGAGACTAGAGGTCAGTGATCGACAATGATTAGAAGTATGCAAACAATACAAAGCAATGATTAAAAAACAGAGGCACTTTACACGCTTTTTGATATGTTTCAGGAATAATTCAAATGATTGGACCCCACATATCGTTCGATTTTTGGTGCATTTCTATTGTTAAAAAATAACAAAACATCGTCTCCTACCTTTGAACCTCATCATACATCTCAGCTCGCAACTTCACTTATGCATAACTTCTTCTGAGTACTACCGTGAGAATATCTTACTTGTCCATCGTCTCCGCCTTGCATTCCCACTCGTCAATGAATGTCACGATGTCACCGGCCTTGTCGTAGACGTCACTGATATATCAAAGAGTAACTTTTTATTCCCATAATTCGGATTTAGTCGTATGCGTGCAAGGATGTTGCGTCATCGACTATGTTTACGTGTTCTTTCTATCTCTCTTTTCCGACCTTTTTTTAAATTATTTATAAAATCAAAATAGCAACGTGCATCTCCTCATCGAAGTCCTTCAGATAACTATGGGCGTTTCTTCTCTGTATCGCATTCACAGGTACGAAGGAGACTGTCTCACCAGCTGCATGGAGGAGCGCCTGTATGCACGTGTCAACTAACAGATAAGAAAGGTAACGTGCAACCTCGTCAGACGAGCACGTCGTCAATCGTGGAAAAGCATCGATGACTAAGTTGGGCTACCTATTGAACTATTTCATATACAGTTGTTAAAATAGCCTTGCAGAATAGCCAGGTTTCAATCCCTCCTAACAATGGGCGATTTGAATGATTTTTTTTTCATCAAACGAGAGGTCTGATAATCAACAGCGATTGTTTCCTATAATTGCATTCATCTGATGAAACATATGTTGATTTTCCTTTCAAAGTTAAATTATAAATTGACAGGAAAAGTAATTTAAAAAGTATTCGGAGACCTGCGTGAAGTAGCTCCGCCAGATGTCCGTCACTCGGAAGGCAACTGTCGTCGGTAGGAAGAGCCCTGGAACAAGAGAAAGGAGGAATGGTCTTACTATCTTCAGTTTGCACGCTCTCTCGCCGGTCAGACAGAAGAGAGAGCGTGCAAACTGAAGAGAGTCAGACGATTGCTCAGAGAAAGGTCACATCGACACAAGGACGGCTAAATTCAATTGTGATAGACTCAAGTGATAGACTCAATATGCATATGCAAATTATAAAAAAAACTCATAATGTGAAACCAGTAACATTACTTTTAGTCATAACTCACCAAAGAATGCGGAGCGAGCGAAGAGAGTGTTCTGGGAGTTCCACGGAGCATACGTGCCTGAAATCGAGAGACGTTTAAAATATCTGATCATCGAAAGAGTGTGTAAAATAATGAGAAAGGGACTTTTGGTCAGCTCTATTTACCAGGCGCGAGTACGACGGGCGGGGCGAACTCGCTGAATGTCTCGTCCAGTCCGGTGGCTGGCTCAGCGTGGAGAAGGCGAAAGATGGCGTCAACGTCGGGGTCCTGAAGGAAACGATCGCCGCTGAGATTCGAATGGTTATTTATTTGCGAAACGGTGGAAAGACAATTGTTGAAAGTAACGTCTGTAGTTCTAATACTGTTTGTGAAACATAATCAATAAATTAATGAAAGAAAATCATTTAGTTCTAGTCGACAAAACTTGAAGATCGGGAGAAGGACGGTGTGAATTGAAGAGAGTAATTCCTAAATTTAGTGAACGCGAAACTCACCTTCTGAACTATGCCCTGCTGTACGGCGGAGGGTCGCTGCACGCGACACAGTCTGTAGCTACCGTCGTGGTGGTCGTGGTTCTGTAGAGTTAACAAATATCTTTGTTTTTAGGGTAGAGGTTTGGTTGTTTGGAAATAGGCTTATTAGTGCCTCCGGGAGTGCAGCGTTAACTGAATGCATGGTTGATAGTTTCGGACGTTGTGCTATTTGAGGATGTAAAATAAGGTTTTTCGTATACGAAAATTTATATGTTTCATCATCCCAATAAAGTTTCACTGAAATATAAGCTAATGATTTGGTTCAGGACCAGGATGAAAAAGAACAACATATCATGCCACAGCGGAGAGAAAAACAATCTTAGTTGCTTAGGGTAGCTTTTGTGTCAGACTGCTTTAGATCGGCTGCAACAAAGGACAAGCTACAAGTCGTCTACAACTTGTTCTAGAGTTTATTTGTAGCCATTTTTTGTCATCGTATAATACCTTGATGTGTTCGAGCGGGAATCCTCTCGGCCACATGTCGGGACGGCCGAAATGACGATAGGGATTGAAGAGTGCCTCTCTAGACACAATGAGTAATCAGACACTATCATCACTCAGTTTAAACACTATTATCAGGGCCATTATATGAAAAATATTAAAAGTATACAAAAATATACATTATATGAAAAGGGCAATCGTATGAAAAATAGGGCATAAATGTTTCGAATTACATGTACGCCTTCTACATAGGATCAGTTTCCACTCGAACAATTCCACTCACTGAATCGTGGTGTTTTCCCACTCGAGCGTCGTGAATCGAAGTCCGCGCGTCTTGTCCGTGGCATATTCGAATTGATCCAAACCCTTGCCTAAAACGGAAGGTTTCGCATGTTCTCAAGAGACTTCTCAATAAATTGCCTCTTAATTTTCTTTCTATGGTCAGACTGTTGAAGAGCAAGCAGAATGAAAAGGCTTTTTTTGCGAAGCCTCGCCTTGCGTTACACTGTAGATCGTTGTAAGCGTTCAAATTTGTTGAAACATAAACATGTTAACTCACTGCTAAACTATTAGGTTGGTGCAAAAGTTTCGCCTCAAGACATTTTGCATATTTTCTTGTGAACGCATCTCATGTATCAAATGCCACTTGAGTATTATTTGAGGCAGTGTTAGGTCATTACAATTATAGGTTTGTACCCGATCGATGCAATTGCATTCCACAGAAAAACAACAATAACTGTAAAATTGCAAAATGTCCATGTTTTTACGTTTTCGGCACAAATCGTTCTAATTATTTAATGATTTCAATGCAAGGTTCATTCTTCTAAACCTCAAATGAGGAAGGGTGGATGCTCCTACTGAACACGTGAAATGGGAATTTGGGGCTTTCTAGGATAACTAGTGAGGAGGAAAATGCCGATTTCACCGTTGAAATTTGAGTTTTAAAACAAAAATTGCGAAATCTCTCAAATGGAAAGATGAATCTTCATCAACTTTCTATTGTAGCATCCTCTTGATAATTACTCCTGATTATATTTCATTTGAGTCCAAACGCTCTTCCAGCAAAAATTCCCTGTGAATATAATCTAAACCTGCAATATGCAATAGCCCACAATTCCGGAAAACGGTCATATTTTTCAGGTTCTTTTATGGCTGAAACCAATAACTTGCAAAAGTAGAATAGCCAGCCAACATGCTTCACGAAAATCGTGTCGAAGAGGCACAATTATTGTTGCACAAAGAGTAGCAATCACTCGAAAAGTTCATAAGAAATTGCAATTTTCAGATTTTGGAATGGTATCTCATTAGTGGAACTGGTTGATGTGGTGCGATGCAATGTGCGCTATGTGGAGCACACATGTACTAATATTATAAAAGAAACCACATATGGATTGCTCAAACCCGAAGCAAGATAGAGCTCGAAAACGACAATCGTGATTTTGAAGCGAAACTTTTGCACCAACCTGATACATCTACCACTTTGTTGGAAAACAGACTACGGGTAAGTTCTCGTTTCCGAGAGAGTGGTGCCCAAAGTTTTGGAGAAGCATCATGGTTGCAACAATAGCCCCATTTGTCTCACTTCCGGGGTTGTTTTCTGCTCAGTTCTTTCAATTCCTCGTTTTGAGTGCATCTGCGTGCATGGAAAGCAAAGGGGGGGGGGGGGGCGTAACTCTTTCTTTAACTTGGATGTCCGACTTGGTTTGCACCATAAATCAGGTACGTCTAGTTTAGCTTGCACGAAACATGCTACTTCCCCCTACGTTTCCTACAACTAAGCAAACAAGTGATCACGGAAAATGAAATTGTTCATTGAACGCATTTAACCGGGAACTAATCGACAACTGCATCATTTCACGCTGCATGACTTGCGAAGAAACGGCTCTCTACATTATGAGATCTCTCTAGACTTTATCACCGAAGTGAGCGTGCGAAGAAATATGAGAGGCATTTATTGCCATTTATCTACCGAGCTGTGTACTAATGGACTCACCGAATGGTTTGTTGTCATCGTCCGTATCGTAAATCCACTGGGCGCCGTTGGCAATAGCGTAAAGATATCTGACACGATTAATTGCATTTTCATTAATTAAAATATTATTTAATTATCCCACCCCGCATTCTTCCTCGTGTAGCTCTTCGTTGGCAGTCGCAGCACCGAATCGAAGCCCATCTCTTCCTGTAATTTTGCTTGAATGGTCTCAAATAAATAAATGATTACTGCTTATTAGCGGACCTAGGAATCGTGCTTATGTAACCAGGTCCATTTCAAAATGTGTTCTAGTATTGTTCATTCGATAATTTCCTTTGATCCATGTCCAATAAAAGTAGGCACTGCGACTAATCAATCTCGAGCAAAATTCATAACAACATTTGAGCTTTAATTGTCCAATCACGTGGAATCATACAAATATGCACACCTGTATCTCAATGGACAGATAGTGGACGTCGGGCAGACTCCAGTCAGTGGGCGTCTTAGTGTCCCCAACCACGACCAGCGTCCAGTCTTGGTACGAAGCGAGGCGCTGCAAAATGGGCATGTCTGGCTATGCCTTCCGTTGAAAGGTTTTAAATATATTTTTTTAAAAATATTTATGCCCAAAAGAAGACCGAGTAATCAACATTGCCCAGTCAATTAATTGATATGTACGAATGATGAAACATAGCAAATTCTCCTTATCGCTAACAAAAGAAATACAAAATGAGAGGCGAGACAGTATTTGAAATCGAAAGGGAATTTCCTCTGCTTTTCACCTTAACATCATCAGTTGGCGCCTGTATTGACGTGACGACGATCCACTTCGACGTTCGCTTCGAGGGCATTTTCTTCCTGTGAAGTTGAGATCATAATTCGAGCCGTCTTCTCATCATTTGACAAACGATTCGATCACCGAGGGAGGAAAGAAGGGACACGGAATGAAGGGACAGTCTTATCTGCTCTCGAAGTCTACTGTGACAACACTTTTCGTCTCGAGTGAGTGCGACAAAGAGCAATGAGTCATCGAATATTCTGCCGAGCAGAGACGAGCTATGTTTCCTTTAAAGCAAGGCATCAACAGCCAACATCAGTTTCCATCACCTTCTTCTATCTTCCGAAAAAATTAAAACTAACATCAACTCTTCGAAATTGCCCGGATTCCGCTGTTCAAGCTTCAACCGCGATATCGTGCCCCAGTCTAGTCGCGTAGAGATAGGCGCAATCTGAAAAAAGTTTGAAAATTTGATAGAAAAAGTTGTAAAAAGCGGAAAAAACTAAAGAAAACTTACCTCGAAAACCTCCAAAAACATCATCAAAACCACTGTGGAGGCGAGTAAAAAGGCGCATGTAACGAGTATAGGCTGTGTCATCCTGGAATTGACGAAGAGATGCAGAAAAGAAGAGATAAATAGTCAAAGATGACCGAATAACCGCGAAAATCAAATACTTTGCCCATGCAGTAGCTCAAACTGATGAGTGCTATTGTTATGGTTTGGCACACATTTAGGAGTGAGAATTCAAAAAGAGGAGGGATTTTTGAAGACAGATCAGGTGAGTGGGGGGGGGGGGGGTGTGCAAGAACATTGCCCCCTCCACACTCACTTTGCAAGACTGAGAAGACTTTGCAAGGCAAGCCTCTTTCGTCTCTCTCGCTGGCCATATAGGTGAGAGAGCACGAGCAATCGTCTAACTCTCTTCAGTTTGCAGTTCTCTCGCCAGTCAGATAGACGAGATAGCGTGCAAATTGAAGAGAGTCATACCATTGCACGAGAGCACGCAGAACGAGGAGAGTCGTTTCTTGCGGTGAGCTAAAAGCAAGTCATCTCATGAGATCACGAGACACGAGATGTGAGTTGCCCCTAGTTTCACACGAGCTTTGCGAGACAGGGAAGCAGAAGCGATGCAATAACAAAATACCCCCTTCTCCCCCTTCCCTCGGGCCTCTCCCCTGATTACTCAGTCTGGAGTAAGTGATCGGTAATTAAAACGAGTTTCCCTTTTTTGTACACAAGGAACCTGTGATGAAGTAATCTACTGAAAACATCGGAATCATGGTTTATAGAAGGCCGTTATGATGGGCTCCTACGGGATTGCTGCAATGTACAACACAAACGGACTATTAGAAGAGCACCATTAAAGTTACCCAACAAGGACGAAATTGACCCATTATTTTTTGTCCTCCATCGAATAGCCGATGGTTGAATTAGTTTTGAATGAATATGCAAATATGCTAAAAATCAATTCGGGAACACCAGCGTCTCTTCATTTGCCGCACGCTCTCGTTTCTCTGGCCGATTAGAAAGCATGCGTTAAAAAAGTTGCATGCGTAAACGTTCAACCTTACAAGGGGTCTGCACGTGGATGCGGTAACAGTTATGTACGAGATATATACCATCTGAAAGAGCGTTAAAAGTTGGTCCTAAGTCATCTATAAAAAACTGCTAACGTTTTATGTGGCGACCAGGAGAGGTCGAATAAGAAACACCAAAAATGTGCAGTGATCGAGTGCGCCTGCAGCGCAACCACCTATGCACGATTAGCAATCCCTAGAGGTGTGCCCGTTTGGTGTAGTGGTTAGCGCGCTTGGCTATGCTCTTCGCTCCCCGGGTTCGATTCCCATACCAACTTGATTCTTATCGTTTTAGCCTTTTTAGAGGGTTTCATAGCATTGGGGTTTCTTAGTCGACCTCTCCTGGTCGCCACATAAAACTTTAGCAGGTTTTTATAGATGATTTAGGACCAACTTTTAACGCTCTTTCAAATGGTATATATCTCGTACATAACTGTTACCGCATCCACGTGCGGACCCCTTGTTAGCACCAGCTAAGTGTATGCATGCAAACTAGCAGATGCAATGCAAGAAGAACAGGGACTGAGAATTGGGAAGGATTTCCTCCCCTGTAGGTATGGCACTTGCTTGCTGTTTTTGATGGATCTTTGAAGCGTACTGATGGACGAAAAACGGGAGCGAAATCGACAAGATCATTCATGGTTAAGTGCTTGCGGTGCACGAGGTGTCCCCAGTATCATTTTCTTTAATATTCAATCGGTTATCGCCTACTTAAGGATTGTTTCTAGAGGGTATCGTGACAGGACTAAGTAATTGCGGAATATTTCTTAACTCTGGGAACGTTGAAGTGATATCGCAAATTGGCAGGATAGTGTTCAAAAACCCTTTAACTTATTTTTAGCAAGTATTTTTCCCACCATTAATCGTTCAGAAGCTGTGAAATAGGGATCTTTTGGAGTTCCAGAGAGCAATCAATAATCGGCCGACTCTATTTAAGATCAATGGCCAAGCTGTCTTTGGTTGTAAGGGGAGAAGGAGTCACAATATGGAGGTCTGAGAGAAACGGTATTAGGGAACCCACATGATGAAAACCAAAAAAAGTAACCTTTCCGGGGGGGGGGGGGGGGGTGACAAAACAGAAACCGACAAAACAGAAACAAATCACAGCTCCTTCGGGACTCGACGTAGGGACTAGAGGGTTGTTGCATTGTTACCAGTATGCGCTCTACTACACCACCCTGTTTAGATCCTCTGTCCATTTGATTATGCGTTTCGCACCACCACCAATGTATAGGGGTTCATGGTCAAAATTTGAGTATTTGAGTGGAAATTCATGGGTAGATAACACCAAATACCGTAACCAATCGATAAATATATTACTGAGATGCAGTTGTTATTGGAGCACCAGGATATTAATTAGTTACGGTACTTGGTGTTTATCTATCCATAAATTTCCACTCAAATACTCAAATTTTGACCATGAACCCCTATACATAGGTGGTGGTGCGAAACGCATAATCAAATGGACAGAGGATCTAGACAGGGTGATGTAGTAGCGCGCATACAGGTAACAATGCAACAACCCTCTAGTCCCTACTTCGAGTCCCGAAGGAGCTGTGATTTGTTTCTGTTTTGTCGGTTTCTGTTTTGTCACCCCCCCCCTTTCCGGGATTTTCAGAATACGTTTACACAACAATTATTCTGCGAAAAAACTCGGAAGGGGTATATTTGTTGGTTCTAATCCTACGCAGTTCCAAAGAGAGCAACGGATCACATTCCTCCCGATTTTCGCTTCGCATCATAAGGAGAGAAAATGACAAGAACACATCAAACTATACAACTGTAGCCAATAGACATCCTGGAATTGAACTAGGTGGGTGGCAAGATGAGTGCTCCGCAATTCCACATTTTTCACAGTTCAATGGCCACTGATGGACAACATGCGTACGCGCTCACTTTCGTGCTTTTTCTAATGCTTCTTGCACGGACTCTTGAGGCTGCTGGCGGAAAGAGCATTTTGGAAGGAATGACAGTGGGATCAAAACTGCAAAAATCAAACGCGCAATGCGGACCTTTGCACCGCTGCGACATCGAGGTTGATCGGAATGGATAAGTTGGAAACAATTGAAGTCAGGAATGGAATGAGTTCGTTGTAAAAGGGAGTCCGAGTTGCAACAGTGGCTACTCGATGATCATCAAGTAAGTGTGTTTAGGAATCTCGGACAAAAGCCCAACGGATTGCCGCTCGCTGGAGATTTGATGTAGCAACTTGGGAGTTGTTGCATTGTTATCAGTACACCCTCCACTACATCACCCTGATGAGATCCGCTAACTATGCGATCTTGAGTTTCACTCCCCGTCACCGAATGGGGGTTCATCGTCCAAAATTGGAAATTTTCGGGGAAAATAAAAGTTAGATAAATATCAAATGCCGTAACCAATCGATACTGTGCTGAATTATAGTAAGTACTGGAGTTCTGGAATATTGATTGATTACGGCATTTGTTGTTTATCTAACTTTGATTTTCCACGAAAATTCTCAATTTTGGATCATGAACCCCTATACGGTTATGGGGTGGGAAATGCAAGATCGCATAGTTAGCGGATCTAATCGTGGTGATGTAGTGGAGGGCATACTGATAACAATGTAACAACTCCCAAGTTGCCACAACAAAGTTCCAGCGATCGGCAATCCGTTGGGCTTTTCTCCGATGGGCTTTTGCCCGCCCCCCCCCCCCCCCCCCGTGTTTAGATGTGCTTGAGACCATGACGAAATCATACTTGCACAATGATAGTCACTAGGGCGCGCCTGCACATCATCGCTCAGAATGCTCAACGCGTGGGCAAGAAGTGTGGCCTAGAGGTTGAACACAAACGCGGAGACTCAACACTAAACTGAAGACTTCAATGAAGCTAGTCGACAAAGAATACATCAAGGAAGACATTGAGACGTTGACATGAGACACGTTATTGTGATCAAATGGGTAAGGTGAAATCATAAAATCAAGTGTTGGTGACCGAGATCTAGCAAAATTAAGGAGCTTTACACTTCCAAATCACTAGAAGTGCCCTATGAGTGGTTTGGAAGCCGACATGCATGAGCGGGCAAAGGAAAAATATATGTGGAAAAGCTCGAACTGATTCGGGCGTTGTCGTTTGACTCGCGGGATAATACTAGACGAGAAAGTGTATAGAAAAGTCTGGCGAATATCGCATTGAATTGGGCGAAGCGAAAAATGGGCTTTCCTAATTGTGGAGAAACGCGGAGATCAGCAGATCATAAGGACTCAAACATGGAGACTCGGGACGACTTCAACGAGGCGAGTCAACCAAAGAATAAATCAAGGAAGGAAGGCATCGAAAGGCAGGACTCATGAATAACCGAAGAGAAGCCGCTATAGTTTCCACGAGGTTGTGAAGGACATCTCTCTCCGATTTTTCATCGCTTTTCCCGCCTCTCTCCTTCCTCCATTTCTGCTCGCTGAAGATACGGAGCGATAGAGTGTGGGAAAGAAAGAGAGCGAGGACAGTTCGCGTAAAGTATTTGATCAGCTGAACTAAAATACTGCGGGAAGGATGAATCCCATCAAATTTGAGTGCATCGATACAGGAGACGGGGCTGGATCACTCAATTCGTCAAACCCTTTCGCTATATGAGGCGAATCGCGAGAGAATCGACCATTTGAAGGGGGTCAGCGGCGGTAGGATTCAAGTTTGCTCGATTCCACTATAATTTTGGTTATAAGTACTTCAAATGATGCTCTTTCAAACTGCGTCGTCAGAATTTTGATAACAGTCGTCATCGTCGAGATTCAGAAGGCCAAACTTGGCACTATCACTTTTCGACAGTCAAATCGCGCTCACTTAAATGATCATATCTCCGTTTGAAATAAAGATAGAAGGCCCTTCTTTGTTTCAAATGAAAGCTACCATCATGCTCTACAACATTATCGAGACGATATCATTCCTGGTCTTCATCATGGTGTAGGGCGGTCGGACGGACCAAAAGTGACGTAACTTTGGAAATCGGAAAAACGTATTGGGTTATCATGCTTAAGTTGTAGTAAATATACAGTAGCGCTCATAAGTCATGGGACACTTTTTGCTCTTATTGTAACTTTTTGCCCAGGAAAGGCATCATTCTGGCACCAAGGCTTGATGTACCAAATCCATTGGAGATTATGCTCATGATATTGGGGTATGACGCAATAGCCTAGTTATTGCGTAGTGATGACGCAATCAAAGGGTACTTTTTCAAAACGGCATTATTCTTACATGGATTTTTTCCAACTCGCCAAACTTTATGAGGTTGTAGATATCTACCCAGAAACAATTTTCTGAGGACTACCCAGAAACAATTTTTGAAGTTGCTGCGCGACCGCACATTTGCTGCAGCCTTGCTGCAAAAACAGGGTCGCAAATTCAGAACACGGGTTCTAGATGAGATAGACACTCGTTCAAAGCATCAAAATGATTGCCGTCATGAGTACATATGATCCTGAGAATATGAAAACAATATCTCTAAATTTGCCCTCAGGGCATGAAAATATCACTTGTTTGCATGACCATTTTTTGGACTTTCATAATTTTATGGGAAGGTTAGGTAAAAATCAGGTTTTTGCATAGGAATGTTCAAAATATATTGGAGACCGGATTCCCAACTTTTTAGAGCGATTGGACATCTTTCCTGCCTGCGGCGTGCGATTTTCGGAGGTATACTGGGGTCTGAAAACACCCTATTTACCCCTATGGCGAGAGAGTACAGACGACGAGAGTGCGTAAACACTGTGATTCTCGACCCTAGTGTACCCCCGAAAAACGCACGCCGCAGGCAGGAAAAATGTCCAATCGCTCTAAAAAGTTGGGAATCCGGTGTCCAATACATTTTGAACATTCCTATGCAAAAACCTGATTTTTACTTAACCTTCCCATAAAGTTATGCAAGTCCAAAAATTGGTCATACAAAAAAGTGATTTTGTCATGCCCTGAGGGCAAATTTCGAGATATTGTTTTCATATTCTCAGGATCAACTCTACTCTTTATGGCGATCATTTTGGCGTTTTGGTCGAGTCTCTAGCTAGTCTAGGAGCTGAGTTCTAAATTTCAGACCTTGTTTTTGCAGCAAGGCTGCTGCAAATGTGCGGTCGCGCAGCAACTTCTAAAATTTTATCTGGGTAGTTCTCAGTCATATCTCCAACCTCATAAAGTTTGGCGAACAGGAAAAAATCCATGTAAGAATAATGTCGTTTTGAAAAAGTACCCTTTGATTGCGTCATTACTACGCAATAACTAGGCTATTGCGTCATACCCCAATATCATGAGCAAAATCTCCAATGGATTTGGTACATTAAGCCTTGGTGCCAGAATGATGCCTTTCCTGGGCAAAAAGTTACAATAAGAGCAAAAAGTGTCCCATGACTTATGAGCGCTACTGTATATGTCTAAGTTTTCGCCAAAAATTAGCCAATTCGGAATAGGAACAAAAAAAGGGCTCACTTTTGTACGGCGACTCCAAAATGTGTTCAGGACAAGAGTACTTCCGTAACTTCGATTGCCCTCATTTGTGCTCAAAATCGTAAAAAAAAACTTCCAAAACAACATTATAAGTGTATTCCCCCATATTATAACACTTGCATTGGTCATAAATGGCCACCTGACCGAAAATTTGAAAATAGGTATTTTGGCCAACTTCGACATGCGGGATTGGCCCAAATGCACTAAATGGGTTTCAAATAATGTAAATACATTCCTCGAAACATTTCAAAGAAAAATGCTTCCTGAAAAGGGGATATTTCGCCTGAAGAATTCTAGGAAAAACGCAAAATTGTGCCGCTGGTCAAAATAGACGTAGAGACTCGTCATAGAGGGGAGGGAGAGGGAGGTCAGGCGGCGAGAGCGCCAGACGGTAAGAGCTCGCGCTCTCGGGGGATTCTAGCCCATTTCTGCCCAACTTCCAGGCTCTGTATCACGCTTCAACGATAAGATAGAGACTCACTTTCTTCAGATGAAATGTTTAGCTCATCGTGCTCTACATTTCTATCCATGATCCGAGTCCGTATGTCTATTTCGACCAGCGGCACAGTTTTGCTTCTTTCCTAGGATTCTTCAGGCGAAATATCCCCTTTTCAGGAAGCATTTTTCTTTGAGCAGGAATGTATTTACATTATTTGAAACCCATTTAGTGCATTTGGGCCAATCCCACACGTCGAAATTGGCCAAAATACCTATTTTCAAATTTTCGGTCAGGTGACCATTTATGACCAATGCAAGTGTTATAATATGGGGGGAAGACACTTATAATGTTGTTTTGGAAGTTTTTAAACGATTTTGAGCCCAAATGAGGGCAATTGAAGTTACGGAAGTACTCTTGTTCTGAACACATTTTGTGGTCGCCGTACAAAAGTGAGCCCCTTTTTTTTGTTCCTACTCCGATTTGGCTAATTTTTGGCGAAAACTTAGACACATATATTTACTACAACTTAAGCATGATAACCCAATAAGTTTTTCCGATTTCCAAAGTTACGTCACTTTTGGTCCGCCCGACCGATGATGAAGACCAAGAATGATATCGTCTCGATAATGTTGTAGAGCATGATGGTAGCTTTCATTTGAAACAAAGAAGGGCCTTCTATCTTTATTTCAAACGGAGATATGATCATTTAAGTGAGCGCGATTTGACTGTCGAAAAGTGATAGTGCCAAGTTTGGCCTTCTGAATCTCGACGATGACGACTGTTATCAAAATTCTGACGACGCAGTTTGAAAGAGCATCATTT
The DNA here is from genome assembly GCA_036245805.1 of Pristionchus mayeri. Taxonomy (NCBI): domain Eukaryota; kingdom Metazoa; phylum Nematoda; class Chromadorea; order Rhabditida; family Neodiplogasteridae; genus Pristionchus; species Pristionchus mayeri. The sequence continues at coordinate 31,850,665 of BTRK01000003.1, forward strand.
GAAGTACTTATAACCAAAATTATAGTGGAATCGAGCAAACTTGAATCCTACCGCCGCCGCGTGGTCGATTCTCTCGCGATTCCTCTCATATAGAGGCAGCCGGGAGTTCGTACGGAATATAAAGGATTGATATAGTTCCTTGACCATCCTTTTGCATGTTCATAACCGTAAAAGCCTTCCAGTCTTTCCAATCTCGCTTTTGGGGGGGGGGGATGGGAGCGAAAAATCCGCGTACATGATCATTGTCGTTGGGTATCTCCCCATTTTCTGCTATTCTCCCCCTATGGGCAACCATCGAGAGTGTGCGGAATATGATAGTTCCATATTGGAATGAACTGGCGTTGGAAGCAATTACAGTTCGAACTAGCTCATGCATTTTTATTTTTATTTATCGTACACCACAAAGGCGCTTCATCAAGTATAAAGAGTTCGAGGATATAATTAGGGGTTAGGGAAAAGAGGAAGGGAGGGGGGAGTAGACCTTCCGAATCGTGTCGCACAAGAAAGAGAGTGGCGAGGGGAGGGAGCCTCGTGAGCGGTAGGAGTGGCCGCTTGTCCACTGTATATTGTATTGGAGACTTGTGTGACAGGAGATCGGAGGAGATCGAAGGGGGGTGAGGAATCTAGGGAAGGATTGAGAATAGAAAAAGGAGAGGAAAGGTGGGGGGGGGGGGGTGGCAGTTGGGCTTCCGTCTTGCTTAGGTACAGCTTGCAGTCGCTTTGTTGGCTTCTGGGAGCATCCGATCGCGCGCAATTTTGTCTACTCGGTATTGCATAATTTGATGAATACATTTGACAAGCATTCCGTTGCAGAAAATGATATGCAGCTTCCACTATCACATTGCGTCGTTATTGCCATCAACATTGTGGGGTTGTGCAGTAAACACGCAGGCGCTTGCATATCCAAATTGTTATTGCTTTGGAAAAACATAATAAGTTATTCTCACCTCATATTTGCCTGCCTTGAATGGCACATCGTGCCAAACATTGCACAATGTGGCTACGTGGGCGGATGAAGCGTGTTTTCTGCGCTGCAACCGGAGCCATAAGCTGAATAACAGTTCTGCAACAAAATACTTCTCAAATATTAGGTTGGTTCATAAGTTTCTGACTATTTATTTTTCATAATTTATCCTAGCCTATTTCGATTGCATGTTATTCCTCTATAGTTTTAGTGACCTCAGTAGCGGTGGAGTACCGGAAAACATTAACATTGGATATATCGGTTATTGAACGTGAGAACATTATTTTCATATTGAAACTGCCGAAAATGGTGTTTTTCGGTGTTTTTGGTTGAACACAACTTCTCAAATATTTGAGACCTCCTGAATTTGCCCAACATATATGTAATAGGGCAAGAGTTGCTTGTTCGGTTAAACGTGAAAAAACCGGGTCTTCATTTCGATTGAGACAATATAAACAACAAAAAGTGCTGATTTCGATGATTAAATTTCTAAAACGCGGTTCCGAAATATCCTAATTGCTTATTGATCGATGAATCTACTCCTAAATATAACTGCGTTCTAAGATAGGAAGGTAGAAAATACTGAACCACTATTGAGCTCTCAAGGTTGATATGTACGAGTACAGTGCCAGAAAATATAAAACAAGCATTCTCCAATTAGCGTAGTTTACTGATTTGGCCAAAATGTTAAGCGGGAATTCAGGGGACCAGATTTTCTGAAGAGTCAAATTATATGCCTGTGTAATAGGCTTCTCATTAATCCTTCACGTTTCTCTCAATCTCATTTGTCCTTGGAGTTACAATCAAATGAATAGTATTGAAAATCAAGAACAATTTAGAGTTTGACTGTGAATAGTGTCATCCTTGCTGATCCAATTGGCCCGATATTGTATCGCGTAAAAAAGGATTCCCAAACCTTCATCAACTATGAATAACCATTAGTTGATTGGCTGAATGAGATGGACGGGGTACGTCAAAATGTCCGAACATGAAAATAGTCAGAAACTTTTGAACCAACCTAATAAATGCATATCGTGTCTGAAATATTGGTACATAGTATTGCCAGAATCATTACGTGTTCATCGATGATAATACGGGCACAATATCTTGTTTATGTGATTTCACTTTTTTTTTAAATTTTCTAAGTCACAATTGCACACTGATTACCATCACATAAATGTCTTAGATCGGGTATACTTATTTACATACAAGTTATTTAGTTGTGTTCAATATGACCTGGCCGCACAAAATACAGTACATTTAAAATATGACGCACATTCAAATATTCCAAGCTCTTTTCCATTAAAAATTTCTCCGAGTGATCTCAATAGTTTCAAAAATTTTTAATGAAGTCCTTCGGCGTTATCAGCTGCACTCCGAAGGCATTCGGATACATTTGCAGCCTCTTATCTCACAAGTCCGTTCTCCAGCTTCGACAGGTATCAGATCTGACTTTTGTTGTAATACCTACTGAAGTGTGCTCTGATTTAGGTGGGCCGTTCAATAAACACACGAGTTTGCACGATTATCGGTTCTCAAGCAACCGGAGTCAATGAATTGCAAATATGGGCGAGTTTGATTTGTTATGCTGTATGCTCAAACTCCATTTGCTTTAAGTGTGATGGTGCTTCATTTTTAATCCACGAACGTAAGGATTTCTTGATGTGGAAGCTCTGTTTGATATACTCACTTTCCAAGTATAAAATCGACCTGAAACGATCTCTTCAAATACATACACATAATGTGCGTTTACTTTAACGGCTTGTCTTGAAAATTTGTTGCAGATCCTTCACATTTCATTAAACACCAGCGCGCTCAAACCTGTTCTTGAATACTTGAAGCCCCTGATAGAATTCGTGACGTTTCGGCAACTTTATTCTGTTTCTGATCGCATTAATTCGGATACTGTTCAAATGTGGTCGGACTTTCTGAGAGGAAAATGCTTACGGTTTGCTTATATGAACTTCCACGAACATACGGACAAAGCTAATATGTAGTGAGTTTACTTTACCTTTCGCATCTCTTGAATCGCTTTATCATTATTAAATGACTCGAAAATATTTTGCAAAAGTGTTTATAATACGTTACTCCAATATGTATGGCACGCATACTCAAATGTTATCTAGAGATATTTTAGTAATTCGTGGCTCAATTTGTTTCGTAATTCAAGATCCGATGAAGTATGCCTCAATTATGTCAGCCACAGCAGTGGTGAGTTCGCGTTAACTTTTAATACAATTACTCTTGTTCAGTTTATTATTCAAACGTATCTTACAGATTCTTTCAACTACATTCTAGAACTTGCAAAAATAGTGAAAGCCATCACATTTTCATTCAAGAATAATAACCCATCAAGATGTCAGCTAATATCACTTGTGAAAGGAATTTCGCTAGGAAGATGTGAAAAGTTGGTATTATGGTCATATACCCTTCCAGTGTCAGATACGGAGCCTCTGCTTCAGGTATTTCTCTTCTTAAGGTATAATTACAAAACAAATATTCGTTTCCAGATCTTTCATCATTTGAATAAGAAAATTGCATTCTTTGCAAAGTTCGAGACCCCTGAGCCCCCCAAGACACAGTTCGGATGCTACAAAGTGGAGGGATGGGGTGATGGGTGGAATGTTATCAAGCATTTGGATGTGAGATAATTTATGTGAACACATGATGCTTCTACTAATTGCATCCTGATTATTATCCTTAAACTCACTTCTGTTATACAACAATGTATGATAAATATTTCTTCTTAACTATACAATGCGATTTCCCCGTGAAAGATATTTTTGAGCATGAAAGTCAAATAACGGGGTCTATAAATATTTTGTGACGCTAACAGTCGAGAAAAATGATTCATTGTTTGGAACAGCTTGTCAGTCGAATTGTTGGATTCATGGTGCATGAACTATTAAATTTATTTCCCATCGATCGGAAGATTCGACCATTATTCGGTCATTCGATAGGTCCATGAGCACAGAAAATATAATACAAGAATATTGCATTTTCTTCGTATGACCTCTCAACACGTAACCCTTTTCGTTCAAATTGCGTCACCATATTATGTTACCGTCGGAATAAGATATGGGAGCTGATAAGCTCTTGATGTAAAGTTATTTTAGGTGTCGATATAACGTGATGTTCGCTCAAGATACAGAGTAGATCAAGAATCACTTCTTTATGGCCTGTAGTTTGCGAGCCGGCGAAAGTGAGTAAAAACGGGCCGAAAGTGAATTTGAAATGTTTGCAGCGCAATAAACAAATGAATACATATTACGGGACCAGAGCGAATACGAAATTATGAATGTGACCTGCCTGAACAATATCCATTATTTTCGAAAATGACGCATTTCCAAACAATCGTTCTCATTCTCCACATATTTCTGTTTCATAGGAAGAAAATGCCCGTCGTCAATATTTCAACGGAAGCTTTCTGTAAAATATGCAATCTATTATCTCAAAAGTCGCTTCTTCAGCTCAGACAGGTAACTCATTGCGAAATGAATGCATATCAGCTTTTTTTAAGGTCGATCAATCAACAAACAAAGCTGTTTGCACGAGAGTGGGTATTCGGGAAACAAAAGTTAATGAATTGGAAATCTGGGCGAGTTTGGCACATTTCTCGTATTTTTATTCAACTCTATTTACTGAATTCAACTCTATTTTTTTTTAAATTTACTTAATTTGAAATCGACAGGAGATTGTACCTGCAAAGAACGATAACAAATGTTCGTTAGCTATATCAAATATTTGTGAAAATGTCATTCTTCAGGATCTTCACTTAACTTTAAACGCAAAGGCGCTTAAACCTGTTCTTGAACACTTGAAACCAATGCTAGCATGTGTAAAGTTTAAACATCTTTTTTCGCATTCTCTCAACATTGATTCTGATACTATCACCATGCGGTCTGACTTCCTAAAAGAAAAATGCTTACGTTTTGCCCTTGTTAACTCCCAAGCAGATACCGATAGCGCGAAAATATAGTGAGTCTGTTTTACACATCTTGAATGATTCGAATATATTTTAAATATGTATACATTCGCTAATTTGTGTAACATTTATTATCAAAAGCGAATCAAGTTTTTTTTTAGTAATTCATGGCTTCTTCTTTTTCGAAATGTAAGAACCGATAAATTGCTTCTCGTTCATTACAATCACAACATTGTGAGTTCGCATAAACTTCCAAAAACATTGCGTGCAGATTATTCTTCAAATTTTTCTTGCAGATTCGTTCAACTTCGTTCAGGATCTTGCAAAATTGGTTATGCATATCAACCTTGTATTCAAAATCAAGAGTCCATCAAGATCTCACCTTATGTCACTCGTGAAAGGAGTTTTGGGAAGCAAATGTGAGCGCTTGGTATTGTGTTCAAATGCGCTTCTATCATTTCCCGATGCTGAGTCTCTGCTGCAGGTGTGGTTGCTAAATAGTATTCCTGTTAAAGTAGCATCACAATAATTATACCCATTTCCAGATATTTCACCATCTAAATAAGCAAATTCTCTTCTATGGAAAGTTCGAGGCAGGCGAACTGCCCAGTACACAAATAGGGTGCTACGAAATGCAACGATGGGGTGGAACTTGGAATGCTATCAAGCACTGGGAATTGGAGAACGCTTAGATCTTTATCTTTGTTGTATAACATGATATGCAATAGCAACAAAATAATATGTTGAAAAATTGAGCTACATTGAACCGTGGGAGGATGCAATTGTTACACGTTATTTCACCTTCTGTTCTTGTACACAGGAAATGTATTGCTTACGTACAAATAAATATCTCATAATTTTATTAGTAATGCAACTGACAATTTGTCTAACATTTTGTGGTTTTGAATGCATTCAAACATCACTTTCTCAATCTCAACGCTGCTTCTAATTCTTTTCATCGGTATTTCTTCCACATCTTCTTCATCCTCGGAATAGTTGGAGAGAGCCTGTGATGGGGTTAACACGAGTTTAAAATATGTGTGCATCGCAGAATAAATATTGGAATAAGAGTCCTGAGGAAACACCAAGTTGCGAATGTGACCCGACCGAGCAATATACAGTACTTTTCGAATAGGACGGATTTCCAGACAATCATCGCCCTCATCCTCCACATATTGTTTCACATTAAGGAAATGCGCACTGATTCCGATTTTTCTACGATTGCGTTTGGTAAAATATGCAAACTCCTATCGCTCAAGTCGGGTTTTGAGCTCAGGAAGGTCGGTTTTGTTTGTGGAGTGTGTATGACTTCTGGGATGCAGGTTGGACCATTAATAAATAGACGTATTTGTGCTTCAAGATATACTCTTGATAAAGAACTACACTTGAAAATCAAAGGCGAGGTGAGTATTTTCATAGATTTTTATCGTTTAATCCTGCAGCCACCCATTTGCATTTTAGTGCGATGGAATCTGTTTTACGCTCTACAAATATAGGGATTTCTTGATGTGGAAGCTATGCGTAATTCACACCCTATCGGGTATCGAAATAGCTCCATTGGAGTTTCTTCATATTGCGGAAGCAAACGTTCTTTCAACATTCTGATGTATTCTCTGTAATGCTGAACTTCAGAAAATTCACATTTCCTTAAAACCATTGATGCTTAAGAAGTTTCTAGAACATCTCAAGCCCCATATTGTTTGCATGAAGATTAGATCTCTAATTTCCTACCGAAACAATGATCCGGAAAATGTTCGAATCTGCTCTGAATTTCTCGACGGGAGACACTTACGTCTTATTAGTGTCGAGCATGCATATGTAGAAGAGAAGGAAATGTGCGTGTTTTTTTCTTTTTTACCAACTTTAAATTTCCTCGATTCAAAATTATAGAATTATATATTTCATGCGACTCATGGGTCAATCTATTTCGGAATGTGAGAACCCATGAAATTTTCATTAAACTATCGGAATATAATAAAGGTAACTATTTGTGCTTTCAATTAATATAAATTACAAGATTAATTATAAGACAACTTAGATACAATCAACTACTTGCTCGAACTTGCACGATTTGCAAAATGCATTACAATAAGAATAAATTGCAAAATATCATCGAAAAATCAGATAATATTCGTGAAAGACATTTTACGAGGAAAGTGTGATCGGTTAAAGTTCACTTCCGATGTCCTCCTTTCGCCGTCAGATGCGGAGACTCTGCTACAGGCATGATAAAAATTATGCGAAATTTGATTATCTATGCTATGCATCTGATCTGTATTCGTGCAAGTAGTGATTTTTTTCAGACCTTTCACCACCTGGATAAGAAAATAGTTTTCACAACTTGGATCGAGCCAACTACATCATTTCGTTCACAAGTCGGATGCTATAAAATGACGCTGGTGCATTTCGGGACTTTGATTATTAAGCACGTTGATTTGTGAATGCAATTAAAATTTCACATCCCGTTCAATACAACTTAAAGAAGAAACAAAGTAAATTACAATTGTTATTCTGTCATTACCATTGCTTAGCTTTCCCCCAACGATAAGAGCCCGTTTGCGTAAGAGTCGAACAATGCTTGGCACACCAACTTTTCGAAAATGTGTGGTAAGGGGTTCTCGAGGGTGCTGAACATCGTGGTCACGTTCATTTTGCACCATCTCGTTTCGCCGAGCCAGGCTGCATGTGGGCTGCATCTACATTTCTGCTTATAACTCGGGAACCGATTTATGAATCAACTTCAAACTTGCGTAGAGGTTGAATTAGGTAACAACGAAATTTTTAAAATGTAATTTGCATTTTTTGAAATATGCAAATTTCATGAAATTTCAGTTCTCGAATATATGAGAGAAACTAAAGGGTGTTTCAAAATTATTGAGACTCTCGTGTTTTGCATAGCTTAGAACTTTAGACTGATAGTTGATACATCTAATACGAGTATTCTTACGAAGGACTAATACCCTCACTACAGTAGAAATTTCGTGCCAATCGGCCTACTAGTGGCATAATTGTATCCCCGAAAAATAATAATAGCCGATTCCGAGATGTCTCATCAATGTGGGACATTAGTGTTTGGCCTGATTTCTTGAATTAAGCAAAGCTACCAATCAATTAACAACATATTTAGGATATGCATGTCCAGTGCTATTAGGTAGATACAGGACTAGCGGCTCTCTCTTTTATGTGGCTCACGAGAACGTCGGAAAAAAAAGAGAACGTTGCAATTACTTGTGCATCTGACAGATCTTTCAACCGATTCAAAAGCTCTGCAACACATGTCAGATCATTAATACTATGGGATAATGATCTTCTACTTCAATGCATCACCATCTTAAAATTAGAGACTGTTTGGTAAATGTTGGACGGAATACGATTGATTCATTCAGTGGAGGCAATTAGCAGGGCCGCGGTTTCAACTTCTTCAGGGTCAAAAATCAGCCGTTCAAAATATGCATAGCCGGCAACCAAATTTTGTAATTATAATATTTAATAATAATTTATGTTCATTAGGGACTGGTTGCCTAATCAAGAACCGGTCATCAAATCTTGATTTTTGAATAACTATGAAAGACTTCGATCTGGCGACTTTATTAGTCCTCCCTAAAAATTTACATCCATTCGCTCCATTTCAACCGCAAAATTGTAAAGTACTTGAGTATATGTGGCTAACCACCCAACAATGGAATTCGACTTAGGCATGAGAGAAAGATAACACATTACAAAGTCGAAAATTTCAAAATCTCGGTGAAAATGGGATATTCAGTGTTTGAGAAATAGGCTTGGTTATCCGTGCTTTGGAATCTGACACCAACATTAACTATATTATTATGTAGTTCCGTTAATGTAGTGCAACCATTTATAGTTGGAGAGCTGAGTCAGTTTAAAATCTGTAGCCAAACAAAGTCGAAAAATGCTGCGGCGATCCGATATCCGAAATAGCCTGCTTTGAATAACTATAACAAAAATAACTAGTGATGCCAGTCAAAATTATTTTTATAATTAATAGCTCTAGTGCTGGTCTACATGATGAAGAAACATGAGGGCCTAGATGTTCGCCTTGAAAGAGAGTTGTTGGAAAATTCGAGTCTCAATAATTTTGAAACACCCTGTAATACGACGAACTATATGGGGAGATGCGCCTTGTTCTGGGGATCATTTCTCCAGAGTATGATGTTTCCGTCAATCATTTTTTCGCTACAAGCCATTTTCTATGTCATATCTCGCGCATTCACCACTCTGAGTGATTCAATGCTGAGAACTACAAATATGTTTCACTTTGGTTATGTTCAGAACAATGGAATCATGCGAAAAAATAAATTGTGTAAAAATACCCTCACGTTTCTCTAACCGCGCGCGGTCGCTCCTTGAATTATCACATAAGAATTTTGGAATATAATCGTAACTTATCAAATATCAACAAGAAGTGAATTCAGACAGATTTTGCACACGATTCACCCACAGAAGTACGAACAAAGTAATGAATGACTTTACCCCTTATTCAGAATGCAAATTGCTCACCTTATTGAAAAATTGTTTGCTCGTTGAATTCATAAATTACTTATTGTTCTCAATCCGTCATGTCCTAAAGCAAAACATCTTCGAATTTTCTATCCACTGCGGGTTGAGAAATCTGAGAGGAGAGCATTCGTTTTCTACCTGGGAGAGGAGCTATGCGGGCAATACGCTCATGATAATTGCAGATTGCTAGATCTTTTAGAGCACCTGAGTGCGATTAAAATTCTTCAATTTTAAAATATCAAAGATAATTGAAAACACTTTTTCCAGTATGTTTGAGTTATTAGGTTGATCGAATATCTTTCATTACCTACACTTTTTCGTTTAATGAAATATAAGCTGATTTATTGAAACGATGCCAGAGGGAAAACAACTGGCATAGATGGAAACATAATTTATCACACGTATCACGAGTCAGTGGAGGTGTGCGGGAACATTTTCAAAAAAGTGCCGAATATCGTTCATATTGCTGTGGAAGAATACCCTAGAAGTAAGATTTCGAATAACATAGGTCATTGGTCCCAGAGCCGGCTTTTAGAAATTTCCAGGTTTTGCACCTTGCTGTCGTGATTATCAGCTCCCAGATGAGCTACAGATATGGCGTTTAGCTCAAAATGTGTGGAAAATTATTTTCTGCAACTTTTATGTTGTACACGAGACGGTTAGACAACATTTTAAAAAATATGAGTAAAAAACACACGTTGTCAACAAATTAAAAATATTTTCTCTGGCAAGCAGTGGAGCGCAGCAGAATTTTAATGTAGATTATGAAACAACAAGTCTATGTGTATGCTATAAAAATATAAAAGTCAAATTCCAAGTGCCTCCAACTTGGTAATTTTCACTCAAACTTGGCACTCTGAAGCAAAAAGTCGAAAAATGACATTTTTCAGAACGTTGATTTTTCTTTTTTAACTGTTCACAAAGTGTTGTTAGAGTTGAGTAAAGTAGGTAAATCTCATTATTGAGGATACTAATTCGAGAATGAACATTGTAATGCATATTTAGGGCAAGTTACCGCGAAATTAGACAAAATTAATAATTTCGAGAAGCAATATCATTTATAATTAGTTTTGCATACTTCAATTAACTCTAACAACAATTTGTGAACATTTAAAGAAGAAAAATAAACGTTCTGAAAAATGTCATTTTTCGACTTTTTCTTCAGAGTGTCAAGTTTGAGTGAAAATTACCAAGTTGGAGGCACTTCGAATTTGACTTTTATATTTTTATAGCATACACATAGACTTGTTGTTTCATAATCTGCATTAAAATTCTGCTGCGCTCCGCTGCGTGCCAGAGAAAATATTTTTAATTTGTTGACAAAATGTGTTTTTTACTCATACATTTTTTAAATGTTGTCCAAACGTCTCGTGTACAACATGAAAGTTGCAAAAATAATTTTCCGCACATTTTGAGCTAAACGCCATATCTGTAGCTCATCTGGGAGCTGATAATCACGACAACCAGGTGCAAAACCTGGAAATTTCTAAAAGCCGGCTCTGGGACCAATGACCAATGCCATTCGAAAACTTACTTCTAGAGTATTCTACCACAGCAATGTGAACGATATTCGGCACAATTTTTTGAAAATGTTCCCGAGAAGGTAATTTTTCATCCACCGACTCGTGATACGCGTGTTGTGTTGAGAAGATGACCTAGCTGAACAATATACAGTACTTTTCGAAAAGAACGCATCTCAAAAAAAGTTGTCGGTCTCATTCCTCTCATATTCTCAATTGTATTGAATATTTATTTAAATGCCCACTGGTATCCTCACCCTTCCTCCGACTGCTTTGTCTTACATATGCAATTTCCTATCTGAAAAGTCGATTATTCAGCTCAGACAAGTAAGTCTTTTGTGGAATATGTACATGATGATTGCAATTTTAAGGGATGAAGTCTCTTCGGGTGTTTAGAACATATGTACGTTTACAATTTTTTCTCTTAAAAATGCGACAATTCAGAGCATTGAAATCTCATTGAGCACAAGTGAACTTAAGCAAGCTCTTCAATATTTGAAACCCTTGATGATATGCGTACAGTTTCACAAACTTTCTTCATATTCATACAACCCTGATATGATTCGAACCTGGTCTGACTTTCTAAATGAAAGAAGTTTACGTAATGTACACGTTGCTTGTGGAGAAAATACAGGCAAAACTAATGCAGAGTGAGTTTCACTTACTTGTCTTATTCCATTACTCGATTTTCGAAAGTTCGGTGTTTGCTCGATTTGATTTAGAACCGACAAGTTGGGAACGAACTTATGAGAAAAGGCGTGATATTACGCTTACTAATTTTGGGTATAATTTCGTAAAACTAGTTCCATATAATAGTAATATGCTAAATTCGAAAAATAAATGTACTGTCGATGGAGCTAGAAATCATAGAAAGAAATCACCCGTTTCTGAAATATTTATCTTGATTTTTTAAAACCAAAGTTCAAAAAATCATAATCAATTATGTTTTGAACGATTACAAATGTATCAATACAATATGAAAACGACCAATAATAACCAAAAAGAACATCATACAATTGTTATATATGTTAAAGGGTTGGACATTACGAATTTTACTGAATTTTGAATCAGTTTTCCAGAAAAATTTATACTCTCTCCCCTGATTGGAAATCGTGATTTCGCCACATCGATTGCCCCGGTGGAATAGTAGATCAAAGGTCAGGCAACTACATATCTTAGATGAAAGGAGGATTATATTACAAGAGCGAAGTCTGCAGAGTCGATTGATTTTTCATCATATATGTTGGTTCCGAAATAGCATTTGCTAAACTCTATTTCCCAAAATGTCGGTTCCGTTCATACATGCCCACGCCGCCGGCGACCCCCATGACCCCCCATTCATGGATGCGCACTGCCCAACACCTTTTTTGTTGGGCAGTGCGCAACGTCGTATGTGCGCAACGACGGTCATGGTCCAAAATAGTGGTGGGGGTTGATGTTCGATCGACATTTGGTACCATGCCCAACATCATCTACAGTAACTCCATTGTTATTTGTCGGCTACCGTAACCCATGGTAGCAAACGAGCCGATACTCGGCCGTACAGGCATGGATGACCTTCGGCCGGAATACCGTAATCCACATACAGTATCCTTGATACCGTAACCCGATCTACAGTATCCCAGATACGGTATGCACACCACATGGTAGCAAACGAGCCGATACTCTGCCGTACAGGCATGGATGACCTTCGGCCGGAATACCGTAATCCACATACAGTATCATTGATACCGTAACCCTGGCTCACTACGAAATACGAACCATGAACTGACTTTATTTCTAAAATAGGCGCTAAAAATCCGTTCTTTGCTGTTATAAGTACAACTATTCGAGCAAAATTTTTTAAAGATCAATTTCATCATGTAATTATAGCCGAGTGGTTAAAGCACTTGTCTAGCAAACATGAGGTTGTGGGTTCGAGCCCGGTCGGCGGTAAACACATTTGCCAAGTTTTGGGAAGTTTGGAAAAGTGGAGTGGGACTACCGAAACCTACAGTATCCCGGTTCGGTAGGTCAACTTCAGTGCGCTGGGTCACATACATGACTTGATTACGTATTAGTATCGCAATCATAATGGTAGCACCGTGGATCATTCTTGAGGACAAATTCTTCATTTCAATGGTGATTCTTCATTGTAATCTAAAAACACGAATATCGATACCAGTTTCGAATCTTTTTACGCTTTTAATATCTTTGTGTTGTTTTCATACAAGGGTGACACGCTGTAAGAATTTTAATGAATTTCAAACAATTGTTTATATCGCCCAGGGTGCTTTCTCCGACATTGCACGTCTTTTAAAGCATATAACATGTGTATATAAATATATTAATAGTTCATTGGTGTGTTTTATTAATGTAACTGTGTGCGTGACTTATCTTTGAAATACGTTGTTGGCAATAGCGGTAATCATGACACAGAACAAAAATTAAATGGAAAAAAGAAGCTCAGTATGAGTGAATATTATTTTTAAAAAATCGTTAATAAAATAACGATTTTTTTCGTTATTCGTTAATAAAATAACGAATTTTATTCAGAAACAACCCACAATATTGGCAGTTTGATCGCGATTCTAATACGTAATCAAATCATGTATGTGACCCAGCGCACTGAAGTTGACCTTCCGAACCGGGATACTGTAGGCAAGGTTTCGGTAGCCCCACTTCACTTTTCCAAACTTCCCAAAACTTGGCAAATGTGTTTACCGCCGACCGGACTCGAACCCACAACCTCATGTTTGCTAGACAAGTGCTTTAACCACTCGGCTATAATTACATGATGAAATTGTTCTTAAAAAAATTTGCTCGAATAGTTGTACTTATAACAGCAAAGAACGGATTTTTAGCGCCTATTTTAGAAATAAAGTCAGTTCATGGTTCGTATTTCGTAGTGAGCCATGGTTACGGTATCAAGGATACTGTATGTGGATTACGGTATTCCTTCCGAAGGTCATCCGGCCGAGTATCGGCTCGTTTGCTACCATCTGGTGTGAATACCGTATCTGGGATACTGTATATCGGGTTACGGTAGCCGACAAATAACAATGGAGTTACTGTAGATGAAGTTGGGCATGGTACCAAATGTCGATCGAACATCAACCCCCACCACTATTTTGGACCATGACCCCCTATACGTCGTTGCGCACTACCCAACAAGCCGCCGCCAGTGGTGGGCAACTATGGTTCCGTTAGATCATGTAAGACTCATCACCGAATGTTCGAATATATTTTGTTTTCTCATTATGTATGTACGAAACTCAAAAGAATCAATATATGTTACAGTAATTCATGGCTTTATCTCTTTCGGAATGTAAGAACCGATGAAGTAATTCTTAAAAATGTGAGACACGACAGAGGTGAGCTCCTGAAACTCTTATAATATTGGGGTGTCCGGAAAGTTCGTATAATGCTTCGGAAAAAAGTCAGTTCGCGATCAAATGCAGTGATTGCGCAATCTGTTTGTCAACAATGTATTGCATCATTCTGACGTTGAGTAGTGAAAGGATTTAATCAGTCTCCTAGTTGCTACATTGATTCTTGTGATGGACTCCCATCTCTACCTCCGAGCAGTTTTACTTCATTACTACCGTCTTGGCCGATCCGTTAAGGAGGCCCACTCTGCCCTGGCCCAGTCGGAAGGAGCTGACGCCCCCTCCATACCCTTCTGCTATAAGTGGTTCTCCCGCTTCAAGAAAGGGGAGTTTGGTCTCGATGATCAACCCCGCTCTGGACGCCCTCCCTCCCTCGATCAGCCTCTCGTTCTCCGCACACTGAAGCGCAAGCCCATGGCCAGTGTGCGTGAGTTGAAGAAGGATACTGGTACTCCCAGATGAACGGTGTCCGATATCCTCCGTCGATCTGGGAAGAAGCCGAAACTCCCACAAGTGATTCCCCATGGCCTCTCCCCCGAACAGCTGAAAAATCGTGTTCAAGTCTGTCGGGAATTGCTCCATCGTAGAGCCAATCTTCGATGGGTCAATTCCATCATCGCTACAGATGAGAAGTGGATCACGTACGATAACCCTGCGAGGAGACTGCAATGGGTGGATGCAGATGAGAAGCCCACGCCCGTCCCGAAGA
This sequence comes from Pristionchus mayeri, assembly GCA_036245805.1. Taxonomy (NCBI): domain Eukaryota; kingdom Metazoa; phylum Nematoda; class Chromadorea; order Rhabditida; family Neodiplogasteridae; genus Pristionchus; species Pristionchus mayeri. The sequence continues at coordinate 31,865,669 of BTRK01000003.1, forward strand.
AGGAAGAGCACGGAAAGAAGGAACTCCTCTGCTTCTTCTTCTCAGTGCTCGGTCCTATCTACTGGGAGATCCTCGCCCCTGGCACCAGCATCAATGCCGACCTCTTCTCTGAACAACTGGAAGATGTCGCGATCAGAGTCCCTCCCAGACTCCTGAACCAGGGCAAAATTCTTCTTCTGATGGACAATGCTCGCCCACATCCAGCGAAGATGACCCAGAAGAAAATGGACGAGCTGAAGATCGAGATGATTCCCCATCCACCGTATTCCCCGGATCTCTCCCCATGCGACTACCACTGCTTCCGCTCTCTCTCTGACTTCTGCAAAGGAAAGATGTTCAAGAATCGAGATGAAGTTGTGAGGGCTTTCGTGAACTGGGCGGTCTCGAAGAAACCCGCATTCTGGAAGAGAGGAATCGAGACCCTGCCCAATCGCTGGAGGGAGGTAGTGAGAAAGAAGGGGGCATACATTGGTCACTGAGAATTGTAAAGCATTGAATAAAAAATAAAAACAAAAAAATATACGAACTTTCCGGACACCCCAATATTTATTTTGATTATTTTTAGCGTTTTTTTCAGGTTCTTTCAAATTCATTCTCGAACTTTCTCAATTAGTGAAAGACTTGAGAATTGAATTCAAAGACAAGATTCCATCAACATATCAGATCATATCACTTGTGAAAGGAGCATTAAGAGGAAGATGCGAGCAATTAACATTGCTGTCAGATATCCACCAATCGTTGACAGATACTGAGTCTTTAGTACAGGTATTATTTAACCTTATCCATTTTGCAGAATAATTCAGACTTATTTGAAATTGACATATATCCTCGGCAATGTTCAAACAGTCATGTTATTTCAAAACATTTGCACTGATGATTTTCGATCAGGATAACAGGAATATGATATTTTTCACCATCATCAGGAGTCCACACCAAAATGATCACTGACGAAATGACTATTTATTTTTATTTTTCTAGTTCTTCCACCACTTGGATAAGAAAATTGTGTTATATACAAAGTTCGAGACATGCGAAGCGATCCGAGAGCAAGTTGGATACTACCAAGTGCGTCAGAGTAGTCGCGGAGGGACTATTATCAGGAAGTTGGAATTATGATGTAAACGAAGAACACATGTTGCTCATGAATTTATGTTTACTTTTTAATAAATACCCTAACTAAACTTTAGTAAATTTGTTGTCCATCATTCAATACGGATGTCATGATGGATCTATGCATTACTATTGCAGGACGAACTAATACTGCTCGTTTGCATCCATATTGTTGTGCTATTTCAATTTCTCAGTCCTCAATCCAGCATCAAGCGTAAACAAATTACTTATGTCATTACTGCATATCCTACTCCATTGACATTTCTTGAATTGCGCACGCTTAAATAAAATCACTGACAATGTTCTTGGCATTTAGTTTTACACTCTTCCCTTGCTTGGATCGAACGCCAATCTTTATCGCTCTCAATCTCAACACTGTGTCTCCTTCTTCTCCAACGGGATCTCCTCCTCCTCTTCTATTCTTGGAATGGGCGGATATATTTGAGGAGATGCCATTCGCTGGCTCACTGGAGAGGAGGTCGAGTCGCGCAACTAAAATGGCAGAATGTTTTAGGCGAGAAAAACTTGTGCTTATCACACTCACTGCGAATATCTTCGTGATTCAGTACAGAGTATATCATTTTCTTATTTAATAATTTTTCATTTGACTCACTCGAGATGCGGTGGATGATACGGAGGACTCCCTCAGTCGCTTCGGTTTTACAAACGGGGAGAGTTCGGTCGGCGCCTGTAATCGATCAATTTTATGCAGCTCAGCATTTTCGATTCCGTGCATTATCTTCTTATCTCCATGGCTTTTCTCTAGTTTAGGCAATACAAGGGAGCAGTGACCGTTTGGAGAACATCAAATGTTTTCTTTTAGCTAACCTCATCGATCAGCATCGTCTCAAGCCTCCCTGTAATAAAGTGCTCCGGAATCTTGACCTCCTCCCATCGGAAGGTGTGTAGATCGAGGATCTAAGATCTCATGAAGTATCATCTATCATCAAGAAAATCGAGATCAAACTTAGATTGATATCGATCGATTGTGTAATTAGGAGCACGAACGTGCAGAAATACGCGTCGGATATGGCAATTGAGCACGGGCGAGTCGGACACAAGCGCCTCTCTGAAAATAATGAATGTGGAATACTAAATCATAAACAAATGAGGCTATCTTAAACAAACATTGCATGTTTACCTATACTGTCGGTCGTTACGTAAAACTGCCTAACCTAACTCTGCATATCAATCTCTCCACTCCAACTGGTCGCAAGTCGCTGAGGGTTCTGCCGAAAGTGCTGAACAACCCGGCAGCAGTCTGCAGACATGTTCATTATTCTCATTATCGAACCTTTCTAATAAAACTCCCAGCGAAACCATGTTGCTATGTTGACAACATTCTGATTCACGGGCATCAAAAAGAGTTGAAGGAGAATCATTTAGTACGAGAAACCACTGTCTATTTATTATACACACTCTCAAACAAATCAGTCTTTCAAGTGACTGTGCGAAATAAGGTCACTATTACCCAATGCCGAACTGTTGCGTCACACCTCATAATCCTCCTGATCTGGGTCAGAATCAAACAATTCCTCCAGTGCAGTGAACATCGGCTGAATGAAGCACTTCGAGAAGCAGGCGTCCAGTTGGCGATAGACAGGATAGAGACTGCAAGGATACGGTAATCAAAAATACTGATTATTTTTGTTGAAATCAATATTGAGACTTTTTTTATTGAGAACCCAAATGAAACGGAAATCGAACACGCTCTACACATTGACTATGTATCATTCTCGTGAAACCTACTCGAATCGGAATCGTAATAGTTTTCACATTGGGAATACTATATTTAAATGCGTTTCTCAATATGAGAGTTTTATCAAAGCGAAATCATTGACTTTCTGCATCGGCGGATTCCGTTAAAAATCAAACTCACTGAAATAGTGCGCGGAATGCATTGCGCCACATCAATTTGCTGTCCGCTTTGATTTCATTTCTCAGCCGAAAATCACTCAGAATAAGAGCGAGGGAAGAGGAGGAGAGGGCGACGTCCCGGGGCTCTGCCTGAAAGAGCACAAATCATGAGGTTGGTTGATGAGCATCTGCCGAAATCAATGATGCGTCGAAGTAGCGCAAGGAAAGCCAAAATTGCAGCTGATTTGCACTCGTCTTGTCACGAATGCATGAGATGGTATAGTTCTGTTAGCCCGCCTGCTGCTAGGATATCAAGTATCCATGCTGTTCATAGTGCTTTTAGTGAATGTTGATATAGCTATGCACTACTGGTAAGAGAACTCACAGTGCAAACGTGAAGAATAATTGCAGCTGCAGTTGGCGAGAATCGAGAATCGGCAAGCCATCTGAATGGGAATCAACAGTTTTTTTTCCATAAAAAATGGTCCAAATATAATATTACAAAGTTTACCTTCAATAGTGTTCGAAATCTCACAATGCCAGAGTAATCGATATTATTCATGTGGATTTTTGAAAAATTAGAAAATCGCATCGCCCCCAGTATTTCGTATTTAGTTAGTGCGGGTAATGAAGAGACATGTACACGAGTTTAGAATTTCAATAACTCACCCTCTATGCAGTTCCTCCGCCAGCGCCTCGGGACACATCCGCCGCACCAGAACACTGTAAGCTTGCACTGCAAATGAACTCGATACTTGACTTTTGGTAATCGATGTTGTCCAACATGTAGCGCCTTTCAATATTTGAATTAACTGTTCATAAATGTCATCCTAAGAAAACATTGGCGAATGAGCTAATATATTAAATAAGTTAATTGAATAATGAAACTCACCGGGTAGCGGTCCCTGCTCGGCAAGTGTGCACAGGGATGTAAATATATGACGGAGCTCGAGGTCGTCCATCACTAATAAATTCAATTAGCCGAGGTGAAAAGTGCACAAGAATTGCAAACATATCACCAACACGTGGCAAGCCGTGAATCCATTGAAAAATCTAAAACCCGATATACCCATCCTTAAAGGCGCAAAATTATTCATGGAGGCATGGGGAATTGAACCCCAGCCCTCTCGCATGCTAAGCGAGCGCTCTACCACTGAGCTATGCCCCCGTGATGCAATCTTAGGGCGAAAGTGCAGAGATAAAGCGAGGAAGAGACAAATGGACGAAGAGAGTGTGCGAAATATACGCTCATTGTTCATTGTCTCTACTAGTAAATCAAGCAGTGAGGGCCGATGCGTAAACAGGGATGTGAAATGAGAGGGGAGAGGAGATGTGTGTGAGAAAATGAGTAAGGATGAGAATGCGGAAGTAGAACCGATCTCATTGAGAGATAACGACTTCATACTAGAGTATCGAGCAATTGACTCTTCGGCACTTCTTCGATATTTTGCCCACCTACCTTATCACTTTTCATTTTCTCACCATCGCAAAGCCGAAAATCAGGGAGATATACCTAGCAATGAGTGGGATTCGGGAGTAGTGGGGGGAGAGGGCCAAATATCGAAGAAGTGCCGAATCTTCATTGACCGGATAGGAGAGTGCGGAACATTAAGCGGTGGTTACTCAAGTAGGCAACTCTAAATCATACACGATGAAGAAGAAAACTGACAAACAATGCGGCCAGCACTGCAAATGCGACCAACAAACAACGGGAAGTTGACCCGCGGTTCGGAAATTGCAAGTTCGATGGAATTTGTCAGTGTGAATTGAGTTCCATCGTCAACATGAATATCTAAAGGCCAAACAAATTCAATATCGTCACAGTTGTCGAATCTCACGCAAATTGCAATTAATTTCGAAATATTAGCCTATAATACCTAATCGCCCGAGAGAATAGTCTTCACGTTTTCACGACTGCTCGCTATTCTCTTCCTCCTCTCACCTCGCTTTTCTCCACTTCTCGCTATCTCTCTTCTCTCCCTGGATCTGGCATGATCCTCTGATCTCTATTTCCCGCTCACTTTACAGCGAGATAAGTTCTGCCACTCATCTGTTCAGTGTCTCAGTCGTCTCTACTTGACGAGAGAGAGAAAGAGAGAGAGAGAGAGAGAGAGAGAGGAGGAGGAGGCAGACGAGAGAGGCATAACTACTCGAAAGATGACTCGCTCCTCTCTTTCCCTAGTCCGTCTCTATTTCAAAGAGGGAATACGTGGCAAATGACGTGGATTCGCGGCAGGATTGGTCCTGCCGCCCTAATTATGATCCAGATTGAAAGCGGAAAAGCATACAATACAGCTAGGATAGGGAAGATTGCCTGAAAAAGTGAGCCTGGGATAAGCCAAATGTTGTAAACCCACAGATATCATCTTAGCATTATTCAATTGAGCTTGAATTTCCGTTAGATCCATCTTCAAATTTAAAATTGTAAAGATAACGAGGGAAAATAATATTGTGATATGAGTATTTTTCGAATATTTGAAAAGATATAATTAAGCGGGATATAATGAGTAATCTATTCAAATGTGAGCAATTGGCGCGGCGGACAAGGTCATGCGTTCGCGGTTGCATTGCGTTAAGCGGTCTGTTCCGCCTGTTTAGAATAGCAGTTTGTTCTGATATGATATTATAGGGGGGATGTGTTCGAATGCAATTAGATGCAAATATCATAAAATAGTTGCATATTTTGCTCTAGTGCTTCATTTTTTCTCTTTCAAAAATCTCGAATCCACGTCATTTGCCACGTATTCCCTCTTTGAAATAGAGACGGACTAGGGAAAGAGAGGAGCGAGTCATCTTTCGAGTAGTTATGCCTCTCTCGTCTGCCTCCTCCTCCTCTCTCTCTCTCTCTCTCTCTCTCTTTCTCTCTCTCGTCAAGTAGAGACGACTGAGACACTGAACAGATGAGTGGCAGAACTTATCTCGCTGTAAAGTGAGCGGGAAATAGAGATCAGAGGATCATGCCAGATCCAGGGAGAGAAGAGAGATAGCGAGAAGTGGAGAAAAGCGAGGTGAGAGGAGGAAGAGAATAGCGAGCAGTCGTGAAAACGTGAAGACTATTCTCTCGGGCGATTAGGTATTATAGGCTAATATTTCGAAATTAATTGCAATTTGCGTGAGATTCGACAACTGTGACGATATTGAATTTGTTTGGCCTTTAGATATTCATGTTGACGATGGAACTCAATTCACACTGACAAATTCCATCGAACTTGCAATTTCCGAACCGCGGGTCAACTTCCCGTTGTTTGTTGGTCGCATTTGCAGTGCTGGCCGCATTGTTTGTCAGTTTTCTTCTTCATCGTGTATGATTTAGAGTTGCCTACTTGAGTAACCACCGCTTAATGTTCCGCACTCTCCTATCCGGTCAATGAAGATTCGGCACTTCTTCGATATTTGGCCCTCTCCCCCCACTACTCCCGAATCCCACTCATTGCTAGGTATATCTCCCTGATTTTCGGCTTTGCGATGGTGAGAAAATGAAAAGTGATAAGGTAGGTGGGCAAAATATCGAAGAAGTGCCGAAGAGTCAATTGCTCGATACTCTAGTATGAAGTCGTTATCTCTCAATGAGATCGGTTCTACTTCCGCATTCTCATCCTTACTCATTTTCTCACACACATCTCCTCTCCCCTCTCATTTCACATCCCTGTTTACGCATCGGCCCTCACTGCTTGATTTACTAGTAGAGACAATGAACAATGAGCGTATATTTCGCACACTCTCTTCGTCCATTTGTCTCTTCCTCGCTTTATCTCTGCACTTTCGCCCTAAGATTGCATCACGGGGGCATAGCTCAGTGGTAGAGCGCTCGCTTAGCATGCGAGAGGGCTGGGGTTCAATTCCCCATGCCTCCATGAATAATTTTGCGCCTTTAAGGATGGGTATATCGGGTTTTAGATTTTTCAATGGATTCACGGCTTGCCACGTGTTGGTGATATGTTTGCAATTCTTGTGCACTTTTCACCTCGGCTAATTGAATTTATTAGTGATGGACGACCTCGAGCTCCGTCATATATTTACATCCCTGTGCACACTTGCCGAGCAGGGACCGCTACCCGGTGAGTTTCATTATTCAATTAACTTATTTAATATATTAGCTCATTCGCCAATGTTTTCTTAGGATGACATTTATGAACAGTTAATTCAAATATTGAAAGGCGCTACATGTTGGACAACATCGATTACCAAAAGTCAAGTATCGAGTTCATTTGCAGTGCAAGCTTACAGTGTTCTGGTGCGGCGGATGTGTCCCGAGGCGCTGGCGGAGGAACTGCATAGAGGGTGAGTTATTGAAATTCTAAACTCGTGTACATGTCTCTTCATTACCCGCACTAACTAAATACGAAATACTGGGGGCGATGCGATTTTCTAATTTTTCAAAAATCCACATGAATAATATCGATTACTCTGGCATTGTGAGATTTCGAACACTATTGAAGGTAAACTTTGTAATATTATATTTGGACCATTTTTTATGGAAAAAAAACTGTTGATTCCCATTCAGATGGCTTGCCGATTCTCGATTCTCGCCAACTGCAGCTGCAATTATTCTTCACGTTTGCACTGTGAGTTCTCTTACCAGTAGTGCATAGCTATATCAACATTCACTTCAAATGCGATGGCGCCGTGAAGAAATTTGACGCTTCGAGGAGACCTGCTCAGCTGGACATAACGAGGACTAGGAAGCCCGATCCCAAACCCGGTACCAATTCCGGTAATAATGGTGGACACTCATCCGCCCCCTCCTCATCCCTGCTGCTCCTCCCACTCTCGACTGCAGTCCTCCTGCTAGGATACTGAACTGCAGCTGCAGAATTATGAGCTCAGATCGAATCCACGATTGAATAATACGATGAAATCTCAGTGATTGCACAGTGCGAAGCATGAACAAACTTCTCATCCGACCTAGTGCCAGAGCGAGATAGTGTGGCAACTGAAGAGGGTATAAAACACTTCAATCGCAGTCACTTCACCGTCACTTTTCTTCTTCAGTTGATGACGACTTTGTATTAGCTATTTTAATATTTTTTTGAGTCGGACGGACTATTGGATTTTCAATTCATTATCGGGAAAGAAGTGTCCCTGAAACATATTTTTTCACGGAAAAACTAAAGTTATCGAAAATGATTAAATTATTGAGATCATCTCAATTGAATCGTTCTCTTCATCTCTCATCTCCCTCTCAGATTAATCCATTCCTCTCCATATTCCCTCCCTTCATTATCTCTGCCTATATAAACCCCTCTCCTCCTCTGTTTATTCGTTTCTCGTGATGAGACCCCGCCTCGCCTCTCTCGCTCTGCTGCTGCTGGCATTATCCAGGTTCGTCCATCGGGTTTCTGCATATAAGTAGAGCCGACCCCTTTTTTCCGTTCTTCGGGGATTTTTCTACTATATGGTAGATCATGAGTTTATCATGTTAAGCAAAAATCCATTTCAGCGAATTCTTGACATAAACGCTTGAAGATGTCGAAGACGTCATTAAAGATGTGGAGGAGTGAGTTTGGCATTATCGATGTGAATTTGCTGCAATAAAACAGAATAGGGTTTCAATATATAAACCACATAATCAGTTATGTGTATTTCAACAAAAAAAACTAAAGGAACAATTCTAAATGATTTGTGTCTAAACTACCGCAATTCAAGATCCTCCACTTTAGTTAGCGCTATATTTTTAAACATTGTTTAAGGTTTTTGGAATTTTACGATTTCGTTCTGGCTTATGACAAGCTCGCTCGTAAGAGTTCGATGAATGCTGAGGAGGAAAGGATGGTCTCCAATAGTGTGATGTGCGCCTTCGAAAATCACGCAAATGTGAGTTGCTCAAAATCATCGCTAGTGAATACAAAACGCGATATAATTGTTGCATATAAAATTCAAGCGTTTGCAGCTTTCGGACATTCTCAAAGAGAGGCAGTATCGGGATGAACACCCAGATCGTAGCGAGGAGACGACACGCGCGAATGCGATTAGAATACATTGCAATTTGGATTTTGGAGACGAGGCACTGATTCTCATCATTTCAATTGTTCTCTTATCGATAGTTGTCTACGTCTACATCACACGTTGACCACTCATACAACTAATTTCGACTAGTGATGACAAAAAACTGTCAACCCTACATTTTCGACGATTAGACCGGGTTAGGGTGTCAAATATCGATCATTTATCCCTCCAACGATATTCCGTTCTTCAGCATAACTACTCCTGAGTGGAAGTGTTTTTGCAAGGAGAATAAGACAATTCTCTACTGCTCAGGGATAAAATACAAAAATCAGCTCATCGAGAGCAAATGTAAGATATTAAAAGAAACGTGCACCTTGTAAAACAATTTGAGTGAGGTGTATAAATACCGTTCTTTAGATCCGTACTTTACTAAAAATGCTTCTAACAAAGGTCACCGATTTCGTGTAGATCGTGTTTTGTATATTGAAATAAAATATTTGTAGTTGTGAAGACGATATGTTACGAAGAAGCAGTGAATGCTTTTATGAATGCAGGAACAAAGACGCTGGGCGAAAATTTCTTTGAGAAGGTTATTTTTTTTTAAATTGGGGGCCGCTGAGCCATTGTAACTGGCAATATGCCTAAAAAGTCACCGAATGAATGAGAATATATTAGTGAAGATATGAGCAATAATGGTAGAGAATATACTCGTTTGCCTGTCTGTGCTGTAAACCATCATTGTGATTTGTTCATACAACATATTTGCAGATTATAAACTCGGAAGATATCGCTACGCTGACAAATAACGAGGATGTGGAAAGGGCCAAATTATATTGTGATGCCATTGATCCCAAGGTTAATTTTCCATTTCTCGATTCGTATTTGACTTACTTGTTAGAGTTGAAAATTGACTAATGAAAATGGCTCAAAATTATGAAACACACAATCTCGAATACTTCGTTTTCTGATAATTTTCGCTGATATATTGCTACTAATTAAAAACAACCTTTCACTGTGTAATCAAATAACACAACACAGGCGGTGACCGCCCTGAAGTCACTATTCGCATCAACTATCCTGTTCCATATGATGGATGAGCTTATCCTCAAAAAGGGGAAAAGGACGTGAATTTCGTTTCGAACCTCTTGGACAAAACGTGTTCGGGCACGTCAGTTCACTTTTAATGTTATATTCGACAGATAGCGAGTTTAGAAATTATCGGAATAATCATCTTGTTAAAAATGCACAATGTATGCACATCCTATATTGAGGCCCGACAACGAATTCGGAAACTACGGAACGTGCTTGTGCGGAAAAGACGTTGGAGTAATGTTTTGCCAATACCATGCGGAAGGCAAATTCTTCGAAGAAAAAGGTGCGGTTAAGAATATAAGAATGACTGAGAAGAAGTTCAGCCATAGAATGTTTTCGCAACATGTTAGAAGATTTTCTTCAACTTTACCTAAAATGCATGTATATCTCACTCAGAAATTTTCGAGAAATCTTGCAGGCTACCTCAAGTGTGATGGAGCCGTGAAGAAATTCGACGCTTCAAAGAGACCTGCCAAGCTGGGTGAAACGAGGTCCAAGAAGCCCGACTCCGCGCCCTCCTCCTCCCTGCTGCTCCTCCCACTCTCGACTGCAGTCTTCCTGCTAGGATACTGAGCTGCAGCTGCAGATTTATGAGCTCAGATCGAATCTACGATTGAATAAAACGATGGTCGTACCCTCTCGATTCTCCCTTATCTTCCGTTGATTAAAAAAACAGAAAATGACTCTTTATTCTCACATGTGGATTATTAATTTTGCTATTGTTATCTTGGCGTTTCTCATTGCAACGGGAGAGCGATGAACTCGGCAATCACACATTAGCATTCTCCCCGATGATATTCACATTGAAATGAGATGAAAGACCTTGAACGAGAAAACTGTGTCGACGTAGGAATGAGTGAATCGAAAAAGAAGGGAGCTGATAAAGAAGACATAAATAGGGAGACTGGGGAGGATGGATGTAATAGTTTTTTTTTGTTTTCAGTAATAGTTTAGAAAAGGGGGGTATGACAGAACCGCAACGACAAAAGCGCAACTAGGTTTAAAAAATCGCCATCGACAAAAGCGCAACTCTAAATATCTTAGTACTGAGCGGTGATAGAACTTTGTGGTTGGTATCAATTAATTACTAATGACGAGCACTATCTGCCCTGAGGGCTAATTAATGACGTCACCGAAAAAAGTGACGTCACTATTTTTAGACGTATAGGGGTTCATGGTAAACAATCGTGATATAAGTTTGTGTTGGATCTAGACGAGTTATCAATGCCCACACAATCTACGATACACCAACTTTAATTTGCCGGCTACCGTATCCCGATACACCATAATCTAGCTGAGATATGCTCGCAAGTTGATGGAGAACAACCCTGTTTTCTCTACCATATCTCGGCTATATTAAGGTGTATCGGGATACGGTAGCCGACAAATTAAAGAGGGGGTATCGTAGATTTTGTGAGTATTGATATGTCGTCTAGAACCAACACAAACTTTTTTCCCGATTTTTTACCATGAACCCTATACGTATAAAAATAGTGACGTCACTTTTTTCGGTGACGTCACTAATTAGCCCTCAGGGCAGATAGTGCTCGTCATTAGTAATTAATTAATACCAACCACAAAGTTCTACCGCCGCTCTGTACTAAGATATTTAGAGTTGCGCATTTGTCGCTGGCGCTTTTGTCGTTTTTGGCACTTGGCGCTTTTGTCGTTGCGGTTCTGTCATACCCCCTAGAAAAGTTAAGTTTAGAAAAAAATGTTAGTTGATGTTTTTCAAAAGTGACTTGTTCTCCAAGTCAATTAGCTTGGATGAATCGAGCAAATATAATTAAATACAAGGCCACCCTATAATTAGAATATGAATTCAATATTTCGCAGCGGATTGCTTAGAGAGATGAAAGATCAATCATTCAAACAGGTATACTTCAACAGCGGCCAAAACACGGGCATCGTGCAGTTTTATCTAACTCTGTAGACGAAGCATCAGCATCTACAATCTTCCAGAGATCTGCAATTCCCCATGAGGCCAGGGGAAGGTGGGCGATGCTGCATAGGTATCCTGAGTTACTAATGAACATGTGGAATCACTGGCCATCATGAGCAAGCGAAATTAATTATCGGAATCTCCACTCTAGATAATGTCTCGTCGGTCAAAGAGTGCAAGAGAGCACATGTTATCGAGAGCGTTAGACGATAGTTCCAATCGACTCACAATTTCCTCACGCCTTGTTGGGGGGAATCAGACCAATCGTTCCTCATCGTCCACTATGTCGAACTATTTGTAATTCGATGCTGGTTTATTCAAAAGCGCATTGCTGTCCAAGAAATTCAGTATATGTTTCATTGTCACCATAATCTTTGGATGAATCGAGTAAATTCAATGAAATTGCAAAATACCCTTTAAAAATTAAGAAAGCTTATGGATTCCATTCTAGGCATCGCTTAACTCAGAGAGATCAACGATCAATCATGCAATCAGGCATAGTTCAACAGCGGCAACAACACGGGCATCGTGCAGTTTTATCACACTCTCTCAGTGATCTGTCATTTTGTGACCAGGGGAAGGTGAGCGATATCTGCGCCGTGGATTTTTTTATTTGCGAGGGAACTATTGTTCACTGGTCACAATGAGCAAGGATTGGCAGGCTAAGTTATTCATCGGAATCTTCACTGTAAATTTTCTCTCGTCAATCAGAGAGAGCACGTGATATCGAGAGAATTAGACGATAATTCCGAGCTCTCCAAGTCGTTTTGCATTTGCTTCAATTCTTCATAAAACTGGGTTGAATTGCGTAAATGTAGTAATTGAAGAAACTCTGTCAAAGATAAAAAAATAATATGCATTAAATTTCTGAAGTATTATTGCTCAGAGAGATCAAATTTCAATCATTCAATAAGGTCATATTCTAAGATGGCAACCAAACGGGCATCGTGCAGTTAGATCTCTCTGGGTAAACGCAGCACCAGACACTGTAAGAATTCTGCCGCACCCCATGTAGTCAGGGGAGGTTGCTGAATCAGCTTCTTGACTTACGAGGGAACACGGTAGTACAGTGAACGCAATGTGCAAGATTTTATTTTTATTTTATAAAGACCCATCACTCGAAATTTATTTAGTATGTGTTTCATTGCTGTTATAAACGTTTGATGAATCGAATAAATGTAATGAGCATGCTGAACTCCGTCGAAAATATCAATATGAATTCTGACACTCTTTAGAACTACCAAAGATGAGGCCAAATCAGGCGCTCATCAACGACGACAAGCATCGTGAAGTCTGATCTATGATATGTGAGCATGCGAAGCACCATCGACACTCTACCAGATATCTATCGTGTCCAATGTAGCCAGGGGGTGGTGAACGATGCTGTATCTGTTTCTTGACATAAAAACAAATAATCAGGAACTGGTGATCCAATTCAATTTTATTGCGAAGCGGACCAAATTTTGAACAAAAATCATCAAAAGCGTCATGAGATAAGGAAGAAAGCGGAGCTATCACGGAGAATTGTACACGTATGACATCGAGTATCGATTACATCAGATATTAATTGGCTAATTAGATAATGTGGAATAAATCAATTAATTAGTGGGCTAATTAATGACTAATTAGACGCTGATCTCTTTGGCACCGGGGACTGTAGCTGGTTTCAGTTGCGATGGACTCTTCCTGCCGGAGGAGTTGAAGGGAGAGGCGGAAGTGGCGTAGGAGGGACTGAAGGAGGGAGGATTAGCCTACTTTGATTGATTGATTGATTGATTGATTTATTGGTCATCGAAGCAGGACGATCCTTTCATCATAAAGGTAGATCCGGCAGGTTAATTGTGATTGGTTCGAAACTCAAAGCATGAAATTTTTAATGCTCACCGAGCCAGATTCGGGTTCGAGCCCATTGGTCTAGCAAGAGATGTCGGACCAACAGCCCTGCAAGAATAATTTTATTTTCCACACAATATTTTCGGGAGCAAATATTGTTTAGTTTTGATAAAAATACAGTTATATTGTTTCGTAAATCATGGTCAAATATCTGCGTCGACTCAAGATTCACCGTACCCTGGGAGGTTGGGGTTGGATCCATTAGGTGGATATGGAGGCAATGTAGGAGTCGAGCTAGCCACGCTTGGGGGCCTGGAAAACAATTTGTTTTAATTCGAAAATTGTTTCTATGATTATTAATGAACGCACTTCTTGACGTACGAAACCCTGTCGTCTTTGTACAACGAAATGGGCGTGGCCAGCAAGCTCTCCCTCTCAAAGCGCGTTTTCGTCGATTTGGGGTCGAGTTCGGCCTGAAAGATGAAAGTATTTCAATTTATAGAATACGTTTCATCCATTTCTCTTATCTGATCGGATTCAACATTGAACAATGATAATGCCATTTCTTGTAAAAAAATAATTACAAAACATGTTTAACCAGAATAAATGGAATAGCAGCAAATATTCCCCTCACCATTTCGATTTCCTTGGGCGAGTTCCTCTTTTGATCGTCTGCCCTCTGCTTCTGCTTGATCGTCCAGAACACGAGGAAGATCAACTGAAATTTAATGTTTGATTTTTTTTTTAATTTAATTAATTATTTAATATAAATAATTAACTAAGGTAATTAAGTTCTCACCAGCAGAAAGATGATGACGCCCAGAATGGCGACCACCCAGATGACCCACGTCAGCGTGTTCTCGACAACTCTGCAATTATTGATTTTGTACTTCCGTTGTTCTAATATACAAATATGCTTCAGTGTCGCTTTTTATCGGATGAAATTCAGCATTGAACAATTTCTCGTTGATTGATACCGACAAATATACAAAAAATCTTTCCAACAAATGCATCTAACAACTTCCATTGTATTAGTTGTGAATACTAAGCTGAAGAACAAACCTGGCTCTACACCATGGTTGCCCTCCCTGGGTCCACTGCATTCGATACTCGTAATTACTCTCGGACACACCGAGATCTCGCGCTTCTCGGGTAGTGAGAGGGATCTTCTGGCCTGAAATGTTTGATAGAGATCAAAGATCAGCAGTCTTCTCCCGCAGGCAAGTGTAATCTCTAATTTCTTATCAACGGTTTAGTTCCCGATAAATAAAAGTAATGAAAGGCGATTATCAAAGATCACTCGACTCACAAGCATACTCGGAGTCTCCCTTGATGACGTGTGTCTGGTAGCAGGAGAAGGAGAGCTTGTCACCCTCGAGATACGCGGGAGCAGCAGAGTTCGGACCCTTGAGATCAATGATTTGTTCAAAACGTCGATCATTAAGATCTATTAATGGGAAATCGTTTATATGAGCTCGTAGAGCAAATGAAAAGATTGAGCATCAATTAGTTAAGTTAAGTAGGACTATGAGAAAGATGCAAATGACGAATTGAATGATCAAAATAAGTCATCTTACCTTGATGAGGTACTCCGGATACTCGATGTTCATCGCTCCACAGCTGTTGTCTGGAAAGGGCAAAGGTTAGGTTAATAATAGAAACAAATGAGAAAATGAATCGAGATCATGATATGAGTAATTGAAAGATGAAATTTCAATGAATGGGAGAGTGAATTGAACTCACAATGCCTCATGATCGACGTTCGATCGTCGACGAAACCATTGAGAGTGTTCATCGACTTGATGCCAAGTTGACCCTCCTGGCCAAGGTGAAAGATTAGTCATCGCAAAAACATTAAGCAGAATAATATTGCCGGAGATTAAATACCACTTATCTACAATTACACAATAGCAGGAAACCATAGCAGCCGACACGAGTGGTTTTTTCCCAGAAACCCAAGATCAACCTGCAGATAGAGGCCGTCGAACAGGCAGGAAGCCTCGTTGTGGCACACATTTTCGAGGTGATTCATGTCCTGGAATTTAGGTTATGTATCACTAAAAGCAGAATTCAAACCTTGGGGCAGCGTTTGTGCGCGCGAACGATCGAATCCGTTGATGAGAAGCGGTCTGCAATTAATAATTGCGTAATGCTGTTATTTTTTTATCTCGTTAATATTTTCAAAAATAAATTAAAATAATACTGTATGCTCACCAAATTTAAGCTTGCAGAATTCGACGAAATTGCGCACTTGCTGCTCGGTCTGAGGCACGAAGGGCACACTGTCAATAATATTTGTTTTCGTTGAAATTCAAAAAATATTACTCACTTTCTGTACTTGGTAGGCATGGTGTAGACCGGCCGCTTGAGGTAGTGGTCGGCGTAGGCCTGAAAAAAATGTTTTGTTGTGAAATTGCTGCTAACATATAGCAGAAGGCAGGCGGGTAAATATGCTAATCTTGATATTCCTCACATTGAAGAGCTTCTCTGAGTCGAGTCTCGCCTCGAAGAGATCCTGGTTTTCATTGTGGCCATTGGAGGAGGAGTGCACGGCGAAATCCTGCTGTTCACCGTGGATTCGATCTGAAATATTTAGATTTTTCGCAGAATGGTTTTTGAAAATTATCTTGTGTAATTTTCCAAAACGCAATACGTGAAAAATAAAGGTGTTATTTTTAATGCACAACGAAAGGACCACTGCTAACCGAGATCGTTCGTCGACTATGAATTTTCGGTGAAACTTAAATGTGTGATATTTATAATTGATCGATCAGAAAATTACAGAACTGTTCATTTTGTGATCAATTTAGTTATTTTTTACACGACATGGATAAGGTCCATTGATTGTTCTGACTCTTCATTAACTAAGAATTCTAATTTAAACTCACATGTGAGCATCTTCGCTCGGATTCCCTCGTTGTTCACATTCTGCCAGGGAACACTGCCGCCGTAGGTGTTCTGAAAGAATTTAAATAAAATCAGTTCTCGATTGATATCGAGGTATCTAGCTTCGTGAGCTGCTAAATGTAGCTATTTGTAAGCTGTTCTATGATACTAGTAGGGCAAGGCTTTGCACGAAAAAGCATCCATTCGAATTGCTCTTTCATCCAAAAGTTCAGGTTTCACTGAAAGAACAGGCAAAATTAAGAGGGCATGTTCTTAAAAACTTAGTATACTGCAGTACCGTGAATGGCTGATCCGGGTACGGCAGCACGAGGCCCTCGACCTTGGCGCGCACTTGGCCCTCGCGGTGGAAGGGGTTCTGCGAAATATTGATTAATTAACATTCCTCTATTTTACTTGTTTTCAACAATGTTCCGTTTCATAATACCATTTAGAGGTTAGGCGTGTGAAGCAGGGCAGTCGTGCTTCAACATTTGTTTTCAAAAATAAATAAATAAACACAATGGAACAATAAAACTCACGACGTTGTACTGAGGAGGAACAGAAACTTCGAGGTCGAGCAGTCCGAGTGATTCGAAGTGAGCGAGTCTGAAATAAAGAGTTCAACAAAAGAAATGTTGTTCAATTTTATCTTGCTTTAATATTATCGCTGTGTCAACGTCGTTTCAAGAGATTTGACGCGATAAATAGCTAGTATTTCTCCGATTATCTTGAAAAAACAACAATTACAATCATGAGAAGATTTTTGGAAGCCAGTTTTGTTCGTCAAGGCACATTATCTCACCTATCGACATCCGTCGCGTAAGTCTCCCTTATCCTCACGCCGATCTGCGCTGCATCCAACACGACGTACACCTCCGCCTGCCCACGCTCCACCGTATTCACGTAGACGGTGACACCTAAAGCAGTCAGTTTGCGATCGATTGGTGCCTTGGATACTATAGCAATCGTTCGTACCGTACCGTTACGCACCATAAACTGCTAGCAATTAAGTGTTGCGGTAAGATTTTTACAAGTCAGTCGTCGATAGATAATCTCAGCTTACCGTACCCTTGAATCTTTGAAGGTGCATGGTGTCGAAGTAGCGGATGACGTTGCCGACGATGATCGAGGTACGGTAGCGGCCGCGACGCGTGTCCTTACGAAGCATCACGTGCACTCTGAACGAACCTGACTGTAGGGTAAGGTGGTTTGAGATAAGATTATTTTAATCAGGGAAGGAAAGGCTTTCATATGCAGATATTATTGTCACTTGAATTTTATGTTGCAGAATTGTTTCGAAGGCCTGCTCATTCGAGAGAAGCCACTACTTCTAGCATTGAAGATCCCAATGAAAATACAAGTAATCTGATATTCCCAAGTTATGGATTTGACCTGTCGGAGTCCTCCTCCGACAGAACTACGCCGGTGAGTACGGTAACATTCGTGGGCTGGACGAGATCCTGCTGCGCCTGGTTGAGACCGCCTGAATTTGTTGATTGAGTTTAAGGAAAAATGTTATGTTTCAATATTTAAATATAAGCTTCAAAGTGAGTGAAATTTACTTCGAGTCTGCCTGGTTGTCGATAAAAAATACAAATCTCACTGAAGTCTACGCTCCTGTCTGGGAATCGCTCCATTCGCACCTGAATCTGCACTTCCGGAGTGCTGGCGGCCTGAAAATTTTTATTGTTTAGTAATATCAACATATGAATTAATCACTCTGAAGGCCCATGAATCTGTAACTAAATCTGATTCAGACATTTTGCATTTGATCAAGATAAATCGCAAAAAAAATACTTTGTGAGCATGCAGCAGCGTGTAGACTCCAGGGTCGTTGAAGATCAGATTCTCACCGTTGAGTGTAGTGATCTGACCAGCGCCATTCAGCATTCCTGAAGAAAAGAACTTCCATCTGCTCTTCACATCTACTGGGAATTCCACGATGCCAGATCACCACTAGAGTTCTTAATTCATCCCTTCATTTGACGAAGATTCTCGACCGGTCGAGCCACCAGAGTATGGGAAGTTACGAGACGATATCCGAATTACGAAATAGCTCTCGTCACTAACCAATGGAGGGTGCTTCGTAAGCCTGGCAGGCAGATGATGGCCTTCTCCAGTAGAACATCTGGCAGCGGAAGTCAGTGAATTTGCAGCAGAGATAGTAGGGCATCACATCGTGGTGGAAGGTCGACAGACCGGGGATCTTATGTTATCGTTGATCTCTGAACTTCGTCCTCCAATCCTACCTCGAACATTCCTTGGTACGGTGTGGTGCCAAACTCGTAGGATCGAGTGGGAAAACCGGGCGAGTAGGGCGTTGAGTCGTCTAAGATTTTTCATTTCACTCGGTTACGGTTCGGTCCGAAAAAAAGCTTTGTGTTTCTTTATTCCTCATAAAGTGAACTAAAATCATCGATAGTCAAAGAATATGTTTCATTAAATTTTCATTAATATGATGTATGTTGAATTTTTGATTTGAGTGGCGGGAATCGTGATAAAAATAATCAATAATCTCACCAATCTTGAGCACCGGCTGGTAACTGGAGTGCATGAGGTATCCAGCGGCATCGTAACAGCACGTTTGCCCGTAGTGCGTGTTGTATGTGCTGCAAAGGGTTGTCATTACTTTACACAACCCTTAGTTCACATGCATAATAAACAGAGTATTATGAACAGAGTATACTCAGAATGAACAGAGTATTTTCTGCGAAGGTACCCCTGTAATCAGCACCACACAACTCCGAGTGACAATCACATGCATACTTGGCTTCCTCTCCCTGGTTGGTCTTCCGCACTCTCGATCCCTGCACATTCTGCGCAGACATGTAGCAGTTCATCGATCCGAGGGTTTCCGTGCAGGAAACGTCACGGAACAACTGAAAAAAGTTGCTGAAATCGAAAGCGATTGTAGATGTTATTTGTAAGCGTCAAAACAAGAAATAAACCAATAATATTATTTAAAATCCCACCGTACTGCATCGGGGATGAGGCATAAATCGACCAAGATCAGCACGCGCTTGTTCGGCCCTACAAATCAGTTGAATTATGTCGATTGAAGGGGTGTTGAAGAAGCTCAAAAATCAAATATTAAAATCTGGATGCGTTTATGGCATGTGATGGCGTTAACGTGTACAATTTCTTCCTCTGAGACGAAAGATTAAAGATTAATCCCCATACCTGCAGGGGCAACTCGAGTTGTTCTCGGTTTCCCTCACAAAATTGTCCAGTGCTCCATCCTCCTCGAACCAGTCCTTGCACATTTGACGGGACTGGAAAATAAGATAAATCTTGCTCCGATCTGGTAAACAGTTCAGGTAAGTTTCAAGAATACATTTTAATACAGTTTTAGAGAAAGAAGTGATTAATTGTAAGAAAAGCCTAAAATAACTCTATCCTTCTCTCACTTTCTCTATTCAATAAATATTGCAGCATATTCAATGGAGCCTCACCTGCTTCTCCACAAACTCCTGCTTTCCCTCATCATCATCTTGCGTTCCCTTGTAGGCGCCATCGGGAGCGAGAGGCCACAGCCAATGGAGAGACACAGGAGAGGAGATCATTCTGGAGAAAGAGGAGAATTGAAATTATTTACGCATGTATAGCAATGTATGAAAATGCATTTGAGAAAATACAATACGACGAAATAAAGATCAAAGGCCATCTCTCACCCGTCCTTAATCTGATCGACGTAATGCGTCTCCTTGTCGGCACTTAGCTTTGCCTGCACGAGAGGAGCCAGTTTGAAGTAGCCGAAACTGAATCAAATTTGCATTATTCTATTCTGTGAACGTTGCACTATTGAAGTGCTTGAAGGGTTTTAATGGTATGAATGGAAATTCCTTGACATTAGCAAGTCAATGAGAAAATTAGGACTCACCGATAGGTGAAAAAATCGTTCTTTTGCTCCCACTTTGACAGATACCACTCGTCGATGTGTGTGAGGGAGACAGTTTGGGTCTGGAAAATGTCATTTTACGATTTTACTTATTTCCAATAATTTATTTCGAAATTAATTACCTGGGGTTCCCATCGATATCGATCGTCGCCGCTGTTAGAGAGAGTCGCAACGCTAAAAGAGATTAATTAATGAGAATCAATGCCGAAATGAGAATTGGCACCATTCAATCTTATTTACTGTATTTTTTCGACTACCTCCAGGAGCCATAACGACATTAGTTATCCGCTAGAATGATAAATACATTGTGAAACTCAACTATCGATTCTAACTTCAATCAACTATTGCGGATGAAACTTCATTTTCCTTTTTTTATTGTATGACTAACCGGGCGATGGTCTTGTGCTGGGGGACGAATTTCATCTTGTGCTCGTCCTTCGCCTCTCTGTAGCCGACGATGTACAGACCTGAAGAGACGGTTCCCATTAGGGATAAAAAAATACCCTCTTCATTCTGCGTACTCTCTCATGTTACGCCATTAATTTAAAGCATAGTGGACTAAGGCATGTCCTATTGCCGCTGCCACTCTTTTGTGTAGAATGCGAGAAAAGTGATGGAATCTGCCCTTTCTTGCGTGAATCACCCTGAATCCTTTGCGATCGATCATTCGGTCTCCTTACCAAGGGGAATGTTGTAGATGGAGGTGTCCGAGTAGTCAACTAGAAGGGCTCGACCTAAATTTAAATACTGAAGATGTATTATTTTCATAGATGATATCATAATTTCGAAGCATTTTCGGCCCCGCCACTAACATTAACGGCCCCGCTTATTTAGGCAGATTTTTTACCGCCTCGTATATTCAGACAGTTTTTTTTTCAACGGCCCCGTATACTCAAACAGATTTTT
Organism: Pristionchus mayeri; assembly: GCA_036245805.1. Taxonomy (NCBI): domain Eukaryota; kingdom Metazoa; phylum Nematoda; class Chromadorea; order Rhabditida; family Neodiplogasteridae; genus Pristionchus; species Pristionchus mayeri. Next base: position 31,887,139 of record BTRK01000003.1, read on the forward strand.
TACAGCCCCGTATATTCAGACAGAGCCCACTTACCATCACTGGTGAACGTCCTATGCGAGGTGAAGTTCCTCGGGTACCACTTCAATGTGAATTGAGACATCGGATGCTCGGGTTTCGTGAACCACTTGTGCAGATCGCCAATGTCGAGACGCATCGGGTCGATCGTCGGGGGTACTGTAATTGGTGATTGTCAATCTATAACTGATTTGTTTGTCGATTACCAAAGTAGATGTATCCAATGTAGGCCTTCTCATCGTTTGCCAGCCCGCTCTGTGGTTGGAAGTAGACCGTCTTTGTTCCCCAGTCGAGAACCTAAAATATGTTTTGTGAAGTATTTTTTATTGCAAATGGATAAAAAAAGTAAACGATAATACCTTAGGCAGCGTACAGCGAGCAATGGAAGGATTGAGAATCTCACAAGGGGCAGTCTGAACAATGAATTACAGTATTCCAGTGCCTGAATCAGGCTGAATTCTTACATCTCTCTGTTCGATCATCAACACATAGGTTTGGGAGGGATTGAGACAGAGTCCGTTCACTTCCACCGTAGTCTCGCCGAGCATTGTCACGATGTTGGGGTAGACGAGGAGAGGGTCTGAAAGAGTAATGCATGAAATTTCTAAGTAAAGACATCCAGTTATACATAGAAAGGTTTGGACAGCAATATGCATCCTGACTCTCTTCTTTTTACATGATCTCTCATCGGTGAGACAGTGCGAGAGAGCACGCGATATCGAGAGAGTAAGACAACAACTTCAAGCAACTCACAAGTTCCTCCCGTCTTGTTGGAGCAGCCAGCAGGTCGGACGACATCATCCACTCGGTGGAAATATCTTGAATTGATATTTGTTTATTTTCTTAAAAAAAAGAATTACAGGAACAACTGTTATTGGTTCAATCTCAGAGCTAAATGAGTATGCTGAAACCTATTCGGAATCTTAGAAGACTCTCATCAATCCCATTCATAGATTACTTTTTTCTCGCTTGGTACATATTTCAGAAATATTTCAAAATTTTGTCTCACCTTCCCCTGGCTACATGGGGCACGGCCGATCTCTGAGCGAGTGTTGACGGCTGGTGCTTCGTTTGCTCAGAGAGATCCAACTGTACGATGCCCGTGTGGTTGCCGCCGTTGAAGAGCGCCTGATTCAATCATTGATCTTTGATCTCTCCTCGTTGTACCTGAGTCACATACCCCATTTTAGCCAAAACGTGAATGTATATTATATTTTTTTGGAAAAGTGTCACTTCGCACAATCGTACTAACTCGAATCATCCAATGCTTATGATGACAATGAAACATACACGAACGGCTTGTTTAATCTGTCAGAAATGTGCGAGAAAAGTTGCGTAAAAAGTTCGCGAACTTCTGATTCTCTCCTGTTCGTGTACTCTCTCTCTTTCTCTAACCAGGTCGTTGAAAAGTTCACGAACTTTTCGACGAACTATGTTCGAAAATCATACTTTTCTTTTGTTTTACTTATTTTTATAAACTATTTTTGCTTTTAACTTATGACTTCTTATAATAACAACCTTCCCTTAGCTGGAATAGCTTCAGAATACAGCGTAGTGAAAGTAAACAGGAACTTTTCGACGAACTATGTTCGAAATTCGTACTTTTCTTTTGTTATACTTATTTTTATCAATTATGTTTGCTCTTAACTTATGACTGCGTATAAGAACAACCTTCCCTCTGATGGAATAGCTTGACATTACAGGGTGGGGAAAGTGGTGACCCATTTTCGAAAAAAATACTCCAACCCTGTTTACTTTCACTACGCTGTATTCTGAAGCTATTCCAGCTAAGGGAAGGTTGTCATTATAAGAAATCATAAGTTAAAAGCAAAAATAGTTTATAAAAGTAAGTAAAACAAAAGAAAAGTATGATTTTCGAACACAGTTCGTCGAAAAGTTCGTGAACTTTTCATCGACCTGGTTAGAGAAAGAGAGAGAGCATGCGAAATGGAGAGAATCAGAAGTTCGCGAACTTTTTACGCAACTTTTTCTGGCACATTTATGACAGATTAAACAGGCCGGAAATGGCTTAATCCATCCAACGATAACTATTTTTTTACTTGGCATCGTCCGATCCTGTTGTTTCCATTGAGATCCGCTGCGTCGTAGCCCAGTCTGTCGTAGTTGATCATCGTGTACGAGAGAAGTCCCTGTAGAGAGTGGTCTTTGATCTTTCTGATTTTTCTTTGGTCTTTGCGATCTTTCTTTGGTTCTTCTGATCTTTCTTTGATCTTTTTGATCAATGTTTGATGTTTGTTCGTTTGATATGTTTGTTGTATTGTTTAGATACCTGTGCATCAGTGAGCCACACGAGTTGGAATGTGGCCTGGGCAGTCTCTCCTCCCAGGTTTGGTCGAAGTGCCTTCCACGTGACGACCAGAGCAGACTCGGCACGGAACGTCGAAGCTCCAGCGACGCCCTCTGAAATAATAATTTTCTAATTGTATTATATTATAATTTCCAATCGAGGAGCAGCCGATTGCTCTCTACAATTCGTATCAGAGTATAACCGGTTCGTGAAACATATGCGTTCGTGCTGAGATCGAATTCAGAATACTTCACTTTTTTACTAGGATATTTAGCCGGAGAGCTTCGTTCCTGGTAACGAAATGGTATGAACATTTGGGTTACCCTGCAGTGCTCGCTGCATCGCATTGAGGAAGATCTCCGATTCGTCATCGCACATCTGGTAGTTGGGCGCGTTCGCGCACTGTTGACGCCTGAAACAGAATCAGCGACAATGGGCAATCTAATTTTTGTGAGATTTTGTGATGCAATTTGTGCGATGGGAGAAGCGAAATTCAGTTGAACATCAGTGCATTACCCACGATACGCCTAAGATGGGAGGGTTCTCAATAAATTCAGACCTAGTCTCGGAGAAAGCCTTCAGCTGTCTCTTCCTCGTCTCCACTCGATACGACACGAAGGAATCCGTGCCGTAGCTGCTGTCGATCCGCTGTCTGCAATCTCATTATTTTAATTAGCGCCAATTAACTCCTCATTAAGTATGTATTTTCAGCTCGAAGGATGGGTTGTGGCACATTTTCATAATGGTAAGCTTGAATTTCAGTTAGATGAGCTCAATATCAATACGCGTATTTACCTGCACATGTAGGGAGCGATGAGTGCCGGGTCAGCCTCGTTCGGCCAGTCGGTCATTTCTGCAAATTTAACATTTTCATTTAAATTAATTTTACAAATTTCGAAATCTCACCAGGTCCCACCACGAAGTCCTTGCCGCCGTCATCGGAGAAGTAGGCGAAGGAAATGAAGCCATTAGTCGAGATCTTAATTTTTTACTTTCGATATTCTATATGTATTACTCTTTTGGTAATTTAACAATTTGAGGTGTCGTGTATCAGTATTGCAGTGTGTTTCCTGGTACTCTAATGGTATTTTTGCGCGAAAACTGCTGATGCAGGGGGAATTCCCTGGTCACACTTCCGGTGCGTGTTTGCCTTGGTGAGTAGGGAAGAAACAGAGATAGGAGGAGGAGGCGGAGAGAGATGGAGGCAGAGAGGGAGAAGGGAGAAAGATCGAGGGAAAGTATGAGAGGGCAGGCAAATTGAGGGGAAGAGAGGGTAGGAGGAGGCGTGATAAGTTTCGATGCGTCACATGGCAAACAAAGCTGGCCGCGCGAGTGATAAAAATAGTGATAGCGGGATGGAGTCAAAATCGAAGGAACGAGAATAATTTCTCAACTTCGCGCACATTTTTGCAAGAATCGATTTCACTACATCAGAAAATAAAGCATAATAAATTATCCGCGGCAAGATGAAGGCGCTGGTTGTATCCCAGACAACGCAAATATTGAAACTTTATTGTATTAGGTTGGAACATAAGTTCTGTCCGATTTCGTGAACGACGTTTGAGCTCGCGTAAAATTCTCATCTCAAATCGCATTGAGCTAACACAGTAGCATAATTAGGTGAAAGACTTGAACATTCCATACATATGTTCAGATAAAAAACGTGACTCAGGGGATACGAGAAATTGATGATTGTCATCAAACCAAGTTTCGGATTTTTTTTTCAAAAGTGTTTGGATCACTATTTTGCAGAAGAGAAAAATCATGGGGCAACTTCACATATATTATTGAGAAGGCCATGTCTAGTAATTTCTAACCCTAGGTTGAATGGTGGGGTTGATCCACCCCTTCCCCGAATTATAGGAGGAACAATGAGTAAGGTGGAGTGATGGGGCTGGTCAATCGATTAGCATTCCTGCCCGATAATCAAACTGGCAGTTCTTAGAATATGGGCGATATAGTGCACTACTATTGCGTCATTCATACATTAGAAAAGTCTAGCTGAACTGATCTTCACCTTTCTCGAAATTGTGATTTTCATTTTTTCTCTCGAAATTGTGATTTTCATTTTAAGGTGCTGCTGCAGTAATACCCGACCATGGTACTTTCCAAAAATATAATACGGTTGGCACTATCTCTCAGACCTATAGATTGGAACTCGGAAAAATTAATAGCCCAGTTACCTGTTACGGTGATATTTGCCTCGCACTGCGACCACAATCCCGATGTTATAGAGCTATACAAATGCGCGCTATACAGAGTGTTGAATCACTTATTGTGTGAGAACAACCATTTGAAAATCGGTTGAAAAGTAAGGATGTTGAATGTAAGATAACCAAAATATTGAAATCGGACAGAACTTTTGTTCCAACCTGATATATCTTACCATTGTGTAGTTGTACCGGCCTCCATAGAATGGGAAGTACCCGGGAAGGCTGAAATTTAATTATTTTGCGTTATTTCCTTGAGATACCAACCGAATCGTTAGTCCGGAGGATCGTTGATTGTCAGAGATGATCTGATCTCCCGCGTCAGTGCCATAGGGAACGAGATTTCCTGAAAATCGGTATTTTCAAAGTGGAATTGTGAAACAGTCATTTCGAAATCTCATTTCTCACCAATATAGCTGATTCCGCCGCCATACACGCCTTGGTGAGGTTGGAATTGGTTGAATTGGTTCTGAAGCTGCTGTTGCTGCAGTTGTTGTTGCTGCTGTTGTTGTTGCTGATTGTTGTACTGGTTGAAGTTTCCGTTTTGGAAGCCTTGGGCTGTCACAAGAACGGGAACGAGGAAGAGTAGCAACAGAGAAGGAGGGCGCATCTGAACATTTGAGATTTGACGATGTTGGAGGGTGAATGTTGAGTGGAAAAAGTAATAGATTCGATGGGGTTTGGAAGCATAAAAACACTAGACTTTTTGAGACATTTTAAGAATATTATTGCTCTTCTAAACTGAGAGATGGGGCGCATCTGAGAATGGAAAATGTCGGATGAGATTGCCAAAATGAGTGTTGAGTGATATGAAAGGGATAGAAGATAAGTGAATAATGAGAGTGATCGATTGGAAGTGGATAGACATACACTCTCGGGAAGAGAAATTTCAAATTTGCGTCATAAAAAGGAGGCAATGGTGAAGTGTGAAGAATCGAAAAAGGTGACCTGGCGCAATAGGAATTAGTGATCGCTTTGAAAGTACTTCAGAAATGATCAGCACTATAGTAATTTGGAAGATTTTTCAGGAGCGAATGAGGAACCCGATTGAAGAAGTAATTACAATATCGGCACAAGAAAACAATGGGTTTCGATAAGATTGCCTTTTTCATAGCCTTTCGCGGTAAGAAGGAGCGCTGTAGTCAATTAAGGCACTTTTCGAGAGAATGGAGGAGAAGTGGAATCGGAAGGGAAATCAGTGAGTAATCTGATGGGGCTTCGATTGAGGAGAGGAGTTGTGACTCAGATGATGAGATATAACGGGAAGATAAGAGGGAGGAGAGAGACGGGGAGAGGGGGTGATTCACGCCTCAGACGCCTCTCCTTTCACGGCAGTGCGTGATTGCGCATTGGAGAGATGAGTCAGGCACAGAACATGCCAAATGTATTATTAGGGAATCTTTATCGATTGGGAATCAAGCAGAAGCAAGAGCATCGCCGATTTGACATGTTTTCAAGGCAAATTTCGATTAGAAGCCAGGAAAATGCATGCCCTTCAAGCATGATGTAATGATTGATTAGCTTTGTTTTAAAGATTACGTATTACTGTGTTATAGGATCTCAAGAAAAGGAGTTTTTACTTCCCAACACTTTTTCAAATTGTTTAGGAGAAATGAGGGTGAGTCAACTAAGAAGAAAAAAGGATAGCGCAGTCAGAAAGGTTGATGACTCCTCCTAACCCTCTTTGTCCCCCTTCACCCTCTCCTACCTCCTCTCTCCTAGTTGCATCAAATAGCCGCCTTACGAAATGCCATGCCACGTTTGCTCCTCTTCCCCTCTTCTTCCTTTCTTTTGAATGGTGATGTTATCATACATGTAATTTCATATGTTGCAGACGCCTGCACAGTCTCCTGACTCTTTCATCCAGAGAACCATAGTTTAATCGAACAACAATAAACATGGAATGTCCGCGAGAGTGACGGTACGGAAGATCCCAATTCATGATTTATTCATAGTTATCGTAAAATCACGCACTAGTGATCGCTTATCAATGTGGAATACTGAGGAAAATAACTGATAGATTGTCTCATAATGATAGTATCTCATACATGATCTCTTACTGAAGCTGTTTCAGATCTTCACATTGACCAAATTCCTCCCCGAACTTTCCTACGCACGTTCTCACACAGATCTCGAGTATGTTGACAATTATTTTCTCATTAATTTGTATTCATACACTCGAATTGCATCTGCAGGTACGGATCGGAATGGGCATGGACCACTGATAAACATCTTCAAGAATTATTAATGCGCGTCGGATCAATCTGATCGAAAGGATCCTATAAGTGGTACGAATGCACTCCCGTGTTAGGGTCAAATTGAGTGAATAGATGGCGCCTTGTATCCCGCCTGATTGGACGCAATGAAATGGCTGATCGGAAGGCCATTATTGCAAAATTTGACTGCTCAAGTAGTCTGATTGCCTCATTCACGACTCCTTTCTTTGTAATGAAATAATCGGAAGTATGAATGATCTATGTCCCTAGATGAGTGCAAGCATACATTTTATTGATTTTTCAAATGTCAGGTATTTTCCCTACCAACGTCCACGAGAACTACTCCTTAGATGGACCCTGTCGCGTGTGGAGAAAGTCTCGAGATGTTTTCTCGGAAGAGGAAGGCGAAAATGAAGGTATGACACAAATGAAAGCACTTTTAGTCGAATGTTCTGCGTATTAAAATAAAGTTATACTTTAACACGCGACCGTAATGCATATCAGAAATACCAACAGTCGTCTCCAGGTCCGGCTTTTTATCGATGCACACGGCAGCGAACACGTCTTCGATCACATTCAAAGCTGTTACTGCTTCAGTGACGTCATGTTACTGGCAAAAGGCTGCATGAAGTTCAGTGAGAACTTCTTTTAAAATGCTGCTGTAGGGTTCCTACACGTCTCAGAAGTAATTCTTCATCGATTTTATTGTACTATTTTGGATACAAATGTGAATCCTACTTATTTTTGTTTTTTGTCCATTTCGGCCTTTTTCATTCTACTCAGTTTGATATTTGTATTTGGTCCAACATCATTATTACATTCCAATGAGGAAGTACCGTGATCGATTGCCTGGTGGGCTGTTAAAATTATGGAAATGAAAACAATTGCGAGAAACACAGCGTGGATGACGTTGTTCTTTAGAGCTCCATCATATTTTTAGAAATAAATAAAATGCAAAACTATCATTATACATTTATCGTTTATCTGCAGCTGCACCTTGTGAATTTCTCACATATTTTATGCAAATTTATATCCACACTTTAGTTAAGGCCATCCGTAAAATGTGTTTCTTCCGTTTGATTGGCCTTCATTGTTTTGACGAGCGTGCACTGTACCATCTATCTGCAATTGAAGATTAATTCACTTTTGAATAGTGATGTCATTCAAAAGGCTATGAAGAGCCAACAAAATGAACACATCGGGGTGGTACTGACCGCATTTGGCACTAGAACTGAAGTGAGCATGTGAAGCGTTCCACCTAGAGATCATCTGTAATTGTTGGAACTATTTTCCCCTCTACCGGTCGGAAGAGCATGCAAAGTGACAAAAAGTTAATCTATCATTTTTACTGTTGTGTTCGGATCCTTTCGGACACGTAGCCAGCCGCAATTCCTAAATAGATGAGCTAAATACATTAAAAACAATTCAAATTAGATGAAATTGCAAACCCTTTCGTAATCTTATTTTTATATATCCTTAAACATATTATCTTCAGCAATTTAGTTATCAGCATAATTCTGCTATTGAGTAGACGTAGGCAACTGAAATGGAGAAAATAAGGTAAGTTAGCACAAGAAAGCATCAACTTCATGAAAGTGGAAAGTTCATACGAAAAATAGAGAAAAGTTGGGGGGAGCTCAAATGGAAAGAGTAAACGATCGAATATCTCTGTTCGTCAGTCGTCTCATCGAATCCCATGTATCTCGTTCATAAACCACACTGCGTTTCCACATAAAGATGATCATAAACAGGTATGGCATGGACGAATATGGCGCTTGAATGGAGGGGCCGTGGAGAGACAAAGGAATTGCGGTGAGGGAAGAATCTCGTAGATGAAAGGTTAAATGCGTGCAAGTAGTCGAACAACAAACATATGATAAAGCTGATCTCTCCTTCTCCCTTCCTTTCCAACAGAGTCAGTAGGGAAGAGGTGGTGAAAAGCCTCATTCTTCTCTTTCCTTGCGCAAATCGAAAGAAAGAAAAAAAACTCCAACTCGCTCTCGTTGCTGAAATAGCATTAAAAGCAGAGGTGAAGTCAATCTTGAACTTCCACACTTCACAAAAAAATTCAAGAAGTTCGTTCAAGCTATGCCAAGAATTACAGAGCATCCCCTTCGTATGCACCATTCCGCACCTAATTTATTTTCTAACACGCTCTTGGATATCTGTTCAACGAATGCCGGTACGGCTGGGCTAAATCATCACTTTGATATTTGAAAGAAGAGGAATTGAGACAAAAAATATATATTCAGGTCGTATGCCACATCTCCATTGTAAGATTAAATGTTGTATCGATTAAATAATTTGTGAGTTTGACGTTTTCCAAAGCCGTGAATGGCTAATAAACAAAATTCATTCGTTCGTGAACCATCATTACAATTTCATTTTCCATGAAAAACAGCATTCGACCATTGTGTCGTGGTTGGTTCTCGCCCCGCAGGTACACCAGTTATCATTTTCCCGTTGCGTACCAGATATCTGCAATAATGGAATAGTTCTGATTTTACTCAAATCGCTTTTCAATAATAGATATAATATATGGGCAGTACTAATCATCTTCGGCACTTGTTCGGAATGCGACTTGCTGACCGTCACTCCTAGAAATATTGTATGTTCATTTTTTTTACAGAAGAGCATGCGAAACGAATAGAAACTTACCAAAATATCACTCTAGTTGTCTTCCAATTAATGCTTTCGGAAACGAAGCCTGCTTGCAGTCCTCGGTAGATACATGTCCAAAATGCATAAAAGAATGTTCCGCTTAAAATATATTACGAACCATTTCGCATTATATGAGAGACTTTTTGAGTCAGTGAACATATTTGTGAAGACCCTTGGCAAAGTGCGAAAAATCGAAATCGCCCATAATGTGCCTACATGTAGTACTCGACGAGCATAGCTCGGGTGCCCCATCCCGAGTGTTCTAGATCACTCTCTGCGAAATGGGACACATTTAAATCTTAACAATGAAATTTCGAATTTCGCCATTTCGAAACCGATTTGAATGGTTGATGTCTCAAAAAATTGATAATATTCCATGGATTGCATGCAACAAATTCTAGAATGATGTTTCTTTATGAAACAACTCGTGAAGAAACATCGAAAAAAATTTTTTTTTTAATTTTTCATTTATTCAGATGGGTGGGTAGCCACCATTTTTATTGTTTTATTATCTCGAGCTGTATGCATACTATTAGTATAAAAAAATTTTAAAAAATGAAAAATACAGTTTTTGAGATATTGAAATAAAATCATTTCGTGATCACGTCAAACTACCGTACTCAAGTGATGAGAGAGTGTACAGAATGAAGAGGCCATCACACGAATTTAGTTCACGATTGTCAGGGTACGGTATAAGGATTACTGTATGTTGCATAAATTCATTCCACCCTTTCCGGCCTCTATTGTGCCTCTACGGATTGATTTGCACTATTTGATATGCCAACAATATCGGTGTTACAGTAGTTCAGACTACGGTAGCCGACAAATGATAGCTGACGCACTGGATGGTGTGACTCATGTAACCTTAGGAAAATCCAGCATCACCCTTCACCTCAACACAATTCGTGTAATCGCCTCTTCATTCTGCACACTCTCTCATCACTCGAATACGGTAGTTTGACGTGATCACGAAATGATTTTATTTCAATATCTCAAAAACTGTATTTTTCTTTTTTTTTAATTTTTCTACTAAAAGTATGCATAAAGCTCGAGATAATAAAACAATAAAAATGGTGGCTACCCACCCATCTGAATAAATGAAAAATTTTAAAAAAATTTTCGATGTTTCTTCACGAGTTGATGCCCCATCATTCTAGAATTTGTTGCATATAATCCATGGAAAATTATCAATTCTTTGAGACATCAACCATTCAAATCGGATTCGAAATGGCGAAATTCGAAATTTCACTGTTAAGATTTAAATGTGTCCCATTTCGCAGAGAGTGATCTAGAACACTCGGGATGGGGCACCCGAGCTATGCTCGTCGATTACTACATGTAGGCACATTATGGGCGATTTCGATTTTTTGCACTTTGCCAAGCACATGTTCACTGACACAAAAAGTCTCTCATATATCCCTTGACAATGCGTGTTCATCGTTATATTTTCAGAATTTGAGTTGAGGTAGGAACCGCAAAAATAGGGAAATTTCGAGCAAGAAAGCACATCTTCACAAACATGGAGGACGGAATTAATGTGGAACATCGACAAAGAATTGAGGGGGGGGGCGCAAAGGGAATGAGCGAACGATCAGCTATGTATGTTTGTCTGACGTATCATCGAACCCTATTCATCTAGCCCATCCCTCCGCACTTCAATTCCACGTAAAGCGGATCATACTCATGGCATGGAACCTAAGCGCCACCCATCTTGTCCTTCCACATGGCTTCACCAAGATTTCAAGCAGATTGTGCAAGGTATGACAAGTATTACGGAGTATCACATTCTTATGTCCCATTCAGCAGGTAATGTATTTGCTAACACAATGCTGCTCCTGGATATCTTCGGCATTCGCTGTTCAACAACTGCCGGTACGAATGGGCAGCATCAGCACTTTGAAATTTGAAAGAAGAGGGATTGATGCAAGAATATATATTCAGGTCGATATGCCACATCTCCATTGTGAGATTAAATGTTGTATCGATGGAATTTTTTAAAGTTTTTTTAGCACTTTCCACTAATGTCGTGAATTGCTAATAGATAATACGCATTCGTTCATGAAACAACATTTAATGTTCATTAATAATTACATGTAATAAAGCACTCGGTTCCAGTGTCGCAGATGGTTCTCGCTCTGCAGGTGCACCAGTCATCCTTTCCCGTTGTGTACATATATCTGAAATTGCGGATTAGTTGAGATTTCACTCACAATTTCAATAATCTAGAGAATACGGGTAGTAATGACAGTCTTCGGCACTTTTTCGGATTACCACTTGCTAACCGTCATACCTAGAAATATTGTATTTTCATTTCAGTTACTACTAAGCCATACCGCTCTACCAATCGGGAGGTCATGCGAAGCCAAAAAAAAATACAAAATTATAGCATCTGCCGTGTTCCAATTGCTTCTTTCGAACGCGTAGCCTGCCACAATTCTTAGAAAGGTGCGCTAAATACATGAAAACAAATTTAAATTAGAAGAAATTGCCAACCATTTCGTAATCTTGTTTTTTTTATATACTGAAACAGAGTATTTTGTGCTATTTAGTTGTCATCATAATTCCACTGTTGAGTTGACGTAGGCATCTGGAATGGAGAAAATAAGACAACTGAGTGCAAGAAAGCAACAACTTCATGAAAGTGTTATGTGGAATTCATCTGAAAAATAGAGAATTCTTGAGGGGGAGCTCAAAGGGAAAGAGTGAACAATCGAATATCTCCGTTCGTCAGTCGTCTCATCGAATCTCATGTATCTCGTTCATACCCCACACTGCGTTTCCACATAAAGATGAGCATAAACATTTATGGCATGGACGAATATGGCGCTTGAATGGAGAGGGGGGTAGAGATACAAAGGGATTGCGGTGAGGGAAGATTCACGTAGATGAAAGGTTAAATGCGCGCAAGTAGTCGAACAACAAACATTTGATAAAGTTGATCTCTCCTTCTCCATTCCTTTCCAACAGAGTCAGTAGGGAAAAGGTGATGAATAGCCTCATTCTTCTTTTTCCTTGCGAACTTCGACAGAAAGAAATGAAAAAAACTCCAACTCGCTCTCGTTGCTAAAATAGCACTAAAAGCAGACGCGAAGTCCCTCTTGAACTTCCACACTGCTTCACAAAAAAATACCAGCAGTTCGTTCAAGCTATGCCAAGAAGTACGGAGTATCCCCTTCGTATTCCCATTCCGCACCTAATATATTTTCTAACACGCTCTTGGATGTCTTCGGCATTAGCTGTGCAACAACTGTAGGTACGATTAGGCTAAATCATCACTTTGATATTGGAAAGAAGAGGAATTGAGACAAAAAAATATTCAGGTCGATATGCCACATCTCGATTGTGAGATTAAATGTTGTATCGATTAAATAATTTGTGAGTTTGACGTTTTCCAGTAATGAAAGCCGTGAATGGCTTATAGGCAATATTCATTCGTCGTGAAACATCATTACAATTTCATTTTACATGAAAAACAGCACTCTGCCATTGTGTCGTGGTTGGTTCTCGCCCCGCAGGACACCAGATATCATTTTCCCGTTGTTTACCAGATATCTGCAATAATGGATTAGTTCTGATTTTGCTCAAATCGCTTTTCAATAATAGATATAATATATGGGCAGTACTGACCATCTTCGGCACTTGTTCGGAATGCGACTTGCTGACCGTCACTCCTAGAAATATTGCATGCCCATTTCAGGAACTATTAGGCCATCCCGCTCTATCGATCGGAAGAGCATGTGAAACAAATAGAGATTTACCAAATCATCGCTCAGTTGTATTCCGATAGCTTCTCTTGGAAACCTAGCCTGCTTGTATTCCTAGGCAGATTAATGTGATAAATGCATTAAAACAGCTTAAATAAATCGCGAACCATTTTGTAATCTTGCCTTTTATGTCTTTTAACAGTGCATTTTCATCGTTGAATCATTGTTGAACTCAGCAGAATTCCGCTTTTGAGTTGAGGTAGGCAACTGCAAAGATATGGAAATTTTGAGCAAAAAAGCGCAACTTGATGAAAATGGAGGACGGAATTCATGTGGAACAGCAAAGAATTGAGGGGGAGAGATCAATGGGAAAGAGCGAACGACAAAATATCGCTATGTTTCCCTGACGTCTCATCGGCTTCCATGCATCTAGCTCTTAAACTCTGTTTCCACAAAAAGCGGATCATAAACAGGAATGACAATGGCCATCAGCATGGCGCATTTGAAGAGACGGGGAGGAGAGAGAACAAAATATTGAGTGAAAAATTGCGTAAGGTAAAGGATAAATGCGTGAAGTTAGTCCAACAACAAATAACTGATACAGCGAATCTGTTCCTTTCCTACAGATTCAATACAAAGGAAGAGGTGATGAATCGTCTCTTTCTTTCCTCAGCGCTCAAACTACTGCTCTTCCACTCTCGCTTCTTCAAAAGCTCCAAAAAAAGCCACAGTTAAATCGGGGTTGGAAGCAATGGCTATTCATTATCAACATTCTTTTCAGCGAGAATTTCACCTTTCCACAACTATGTAGTAATTATCACAATGGAAAGCTTCAATTGCTTTATTCGCTACTATTTACAAGCTCAAAGTCCTGCTAGCAGCAAGAGCGGGTCACAGCTCGTGACTAAGGAAAACTGGTCAGAATAGAGGTCGAAGGGCCTCCTTGAGTCTATGGATATCGGTCATGTTCGGTCTCGAGGCATCGAATTTTTTCGCGGCTCCATCACAGCTGAGGTAGCCTGAAAAAATAAAAAAAAATAAACCTAGATAATTATACTTATATTTTACTATGTTATTTCTTGACCCCTTATAAAATTTGTAAACAAAGTAAATTTTTTTGCAATTTTATTATGCGCATTGTTTATACTATAAACTTTATAGTCATGTGCATTTTTTTCAAATCTATTTACTCTAGGCTCTTCTTCAATGAATCTCACCCATGCCTTCGAAGAATCTTGCTACGGCTTGAACCGGGCAGAATCCGAATCCCTTGCCTCCCTGGCACACACAATGTTGGATACTTGTCCAATTAGAAAGAATCTTTTCATTCCTGAAAATCTCGTTGTTTTTTTTAAGTCTAAATGTCTCTTTTCGAAAATGCTTGTTGATATATGGGTCTCAGTAGCTGATGACTACAACGAAAATAATTCGTTGATTGAAAATTTCGCAAAACTTGCCATGAATTTCGGCAAATTTCCTTGGGGATCTCCAGCACTTGCTTCTCGCCCAGAGTCTGCGCCAGGCTGTCAATCTCCTGTTGATGAACTCTGAGGTCGGAGTCGAACAGAGTGCGCACTGCGATCTCGACCTAAACACGCTTATGATCAACAGAGTATGTTTGATGGTTTGTTCTGGGCACAAAAACACCAAAAGGGTGATTCAAGAAGCATGAAAAGTTCAAAAATGGTTGAAAATATATTGTATTTTTTCGAAAACGACTAAATATACTCATAATTAGGGGAAGGACTCACTTTGACGTCGATTGCATCGCAGAATAAATTGGCCCTTTCCTCATCCTCGTTATTCGTTATCTTACTGATATTAATCGAACTTATGTCCTTTATCTGCAAACATATATATTTTAGTCAATGGCTTCTTCTTTATATATCACCAGTTTGTTATACTCGTCGCTGAGCCATATCTTGGCCAGCGTCTTTGTGCCAGTATTCTTTAACATTTCACGCGCCTCATCCAGGCAAGGCAATGTCACAACTGAAAACAAGTCGTCGGAAACGGAATTTACGAACTTTTTTATCAGTTTCATAAATTTATTGCTTGGCTTAATCTTAGATATATAATCAAACCACAGACAGTTTATGCGGAGAATTCTGTGCAGATAGTACTCAGCTTCACAATAATAACCCGTTTTCTTATCCTTGCAGAAACAATCAAATCCGGCCTCAGTAGGATTACTGAAATTACGGTAGAATTCGATATCTAGGATCATAAGTACTAGGGTTGCACGAATGGGATCGGCAATTTCGTCCCCTCTGGCACCCCTTCCCATCACCCTCTCGCTCGTGCTATTTAGAGAGGCCGCGCCCCTCTTACCCCTCGAAATTTCGGGGAGAGGTGCCAGTGGGCACGAAAATCCCGACATTGCAGGAATTTTTCGAGCTCATTTCCCCCTTCTCTCCTCATTACTCGCCCCGCCTAGGAGAGATCGCGAAGTGTTTTCTTTTCTCTCTCTACTACTTTGCAAGATTAGCAAAAATTACTTGCATTTGTTATTAGTCAAGATCGCATACTATTCAATTTGTAATCAAGACCAATAATATTTGAAGTAATATAACAATCAACAAAACCATAGTGATACCAATAATGATCTTCATGCGAACAATTTCATCACTTTCAGTCTGATTTCTCTCGTCTTATTTCATCGTTATCTTCAATTAATTTGAGACTAAACGAATCATGAAAACTTTAGAATGGCTCATATTTGGCAATTCACTTTGATAGGCGATTGAATATCTCTTTTCGAACATTTTGATTAAAGGAGGAGTAAATGCAAAGGCGCGCCCGGTTGGAATATGTTTCACCTAGGGACGCACTCTCTTCAAGTCGCGTGCTATCTCGCCCCCTTCCCTGAGCTTTCCCTGATCCGGCTCCCAGCCAACTAGCTATAACTCTGTTCGGAATGGAGATATCAATGTGTAAATTTCGGAGCTTCTTATCGTTGTGGAGCTCTAGGCCGTGCATGTGATAGCTTTAAAAAATGTATTTTGAGTTTACTCCTCCTTTAAGAAGAAAAAAGAAGGAAATCACTTTGCTATCAGCGCTCTATCACTCCCGATCTGTCCAAGAGAAGGGAGGGAGAGAGACGCGAAAAAATCGTCCAATGTCGGGAATTTCGTGCCCACTGGCAGGCTTGGCTCGCGCTCACGAAATTGGGGGGAGAGAGTGAGAGTGGATGGGAAGAGGGTGCGGATATCCCGATCCCGATCTCGACCGTGCAACCCTAATAAGTACTGTCTAGATAGTAAGCTGTAATTGTTTGAATCGAAGACGTAGCAAAGGATCATGCGAAAGCAGTTTCCGGAACACTACAGTGAGAGAAGTAAGCTTAGCAAAAAAGTGTCAACATACACTTCAAATATAAATTAATACTAGCGGAGCGAGAAATATCAGGTTGTTATCAAATATCAGTCTTGTCGCGTCATATCGCTTGAACATTGTAACACATAGTCCTTAATTAAACTTTCAATATCATTTAACGAATTACTATCAATGCGGTAATCGATAATCTTTCTAGCGGGCCTTACTCCGCAGCTGAAGGATCATTAACAAATTAACAGTGCAAGACGAAACACTGCCAACTGATATCACGCCTCTCATGAGAGAATCGAGCTGAGCATGGGAATGGCGAAATGAGTTCTAACCGGTTTTGGGCACACTGAGGCATGCCTGAGCGACCCCCGAAATCTGTCTGTGCATACTTCATTTTGGAGTTCCCTAGGGTCGGATATCGGCATCACCCACTTTGAGAGCACTTTTCTTGGATACGGTGCAAGATAGAGCAAAATTACTCATTTTTTGAGCTCTATCGATCTATACAAACCAATTTCTCTAAAACCCATTTTACAGAGTGGTACACTGTAGGTCAATTTTCTCAAAAATGTAGGTAAAGCAGCAGCTGAAATTTTCATAGAAGATGCAGCTCTGCGAGAGCTTTCCAATGAGTGGTTTGCCAAAAAAATACGGGCACGCTGGAGAGAGTTTCGCCCTTTTAACTTCGTCTGGATCATTTGAACTTTTTTTCCTACACTGATTTCGACTGGAAATCAATCATTTTCGGCCGCGCTCGTCGAAAAGTGCGGTGTGAAATGAAATCGCCTGCAGAAAAAAAAGTTCAAACGATCCAGACGGAGTAAAAAGGGCGAAACTCTCACCAGCGTGCCCGTATTTTTTTGAAAAACCAATCATTGGAAAGCTCTCGCGGAGCTGGATCTATTGTGAAAATTTGAGCTGCTGCTTTACCTACATTTTTGAGAAAATTGACCTACAGTGTACCACTCTTAAAAATGGGTTTTAGAGAAAATGGTTTGTATGGATCGATCGAGCTCAAAAAATTAGTTCGGGTCACTCAGAGGTCAATTGTGCTCTATCTCACACCGTATTCAAGAAAAGTGATCTCAAAGTTGGTGATGCCGATATCCGACCCTACCTAGGGAGCTCCAAAATGAAGTATGCACAAAAAGATTTCGGGGGTCACTCAGGCATGCCTCACGGTGCCCAAAACCGGTTAGAACTCATTTCAAGATTTCAGATCCATTCCCAGGAATGGCAAATTCAGCTCGATTCTCTCGTGAATGGCGTGATATAACCGACATGCTCGTTGCTACGTTTACTACTACGCGGAAACGAGTATTATGACAAAAGTATAACATATTCATAAACATCATGTGCAAGGCATTACCCGGGCTCATTAATATATAACCAGACACAAATGCCTTTCTGGAAATTTTTTACATATTTCGGAATCAAGCCTGGTCGAGTATTCTCGAATGCATGTTTTATCGTATCATTTTCGTTCCAATGGATCTGGGAATCAATATTAATCTGAAAAACATAATATGTGAGGTGAGCGACTTATTATTATTTAAGTTTGGGGTGTAATATTTCCCCGGCAACATTCGCCTTTCAAAATAGAGATCCTCAGCTTTTAACGACCAAAACTGCCCTATTTGAAAAAAATTAGTGCTCACAGCCGACTTAAATGGTAGGCATATTGGGTTTATCTGAACGAGCAACCCTTCCTCTATTATCATTTCACAAGAAATATTACAGAAGTCGCTAGTTGTTTTAAAAAGTCTCGCGGACAATAAACTGGCACCATGGGGTTATAGAGGGCGCTTTTCCGATTAGAAATCAATTGGTTTTAAGTCTTAAAGAAGGGGTGTCAGCAAAGTTAATTTTTTGACGCTGTTATAGCCATGACCTAGACCATCATCCAACGATCATAGCCGAGCTAAGAGGATAGGCAAAGTCAATCGCATAGCTCAGTGGTAAAGAAGTCGCCGCATAATCGGAAGGTTGCGGGTTCGAATCCCACCAGTTTTTGAAAAATCTTCTAGATATTTGAATTCCCGCACGTCCCTTCCCTTCAAGCCCTCCTTGGCATTCTGCCAACTAATGATAACTCGGTTCAAAATAGAGATACGCATTTGAAATTTTCAGAATCTCTTATGGTTGTACAAAGGTCGGTCATGGCTATGACAACGTCAAAATTTCAACTTTGCTGACAGTCCTTCTTTAATAAGGTGGCAAACGTTCGTTTCAATGCATGAGCAGTCATTCAGAAAATTATTAGGTTGCTAACTTGGGAAATGCGTTGTTCATGGATCTCTTTTTTATCGACATCAAATCAGGGTGCATAGTACAGAATATTCCCAGAAGGGAGCAGACGAAGATTGTACGTCTCAATGACGCTTACCTTACCATTTGAGTGAGAACGGAGCGTAAGATCGAGGAAAGGAAGGGCGGTTTTTTCGTGAAATCTCTCCTAATAAAAACACAAAGTAGGATAAAATGCAATTTATATTCTTCAAAATGTTTGATGTATTCACTAATTGATTACACAGCTATGCGTGTAAACATCACATTGAATAGCTTCAATCGCTTTATTCGATATTATTTACAAGCTCATACTCCTGCAATTGCAAGGAGCTGCAAGGGCTCACAGCTCGAGACTATGGCAAATAACGGATCAGAATAGAGGTCGAAGAGCCTCCTTGAGTCTATGCGTAGATAGCATGTTCCTATCCTTGCTCAGGAGAATATCAGTCCATTTTCCGCGGTGAAATGCTAACTTCACAACAAGCATTTTAGAAAAAAAGAGTCGTCGTGATTAAAAAAATAGATTTTCAGGAACGAAACGATTGTTGCTAATTGGACAAGTATCCAACATTGTGTGTGCCAGGGAGGCAAGGGAATCGGATTCTGTCCGGTTCAAGCCGTTGCAAGATTCTTCGAAGACATGGGTGAGATTGATTGAAGAAGATTCTAGAGTAACTACATTTGGAAAAAAATGCACATGACTATAAAATTGCAAAGAAATTTAACTTTGTATACAAATCTGTATTTTTTAATAATAACAAGGAATAACATAGTAAACGATAGGTATAATTATACAAGTTAAACATATATTTTATTTTTTCAAGCTACCTGAGCTGTGATGGAGCCGTGAAGAAATTCGAAGCGTCGAAGAGACCGAAAGTGGCCGATAGTCCCGTTGATTAAATTTTTCGCAAAACTTGCCATGAATTTCTTTGGGAATCTCCAGCACTTGCTTCTCGCCCAGAGTCTGCACCAGTCCGTCAATCTCCTGTTGATGCACTCTGAGGTCGGAGTCGAACAAAGTGCGCACTGCGATCTCGACCTAAACAAACGACTATAAAAATATAATCACAGGGACAGTACGTACTCAAGTATTGTTGTTTTCGGAAAAAACTAATTATGGGGGGGGGCTATATCATTTTAGAACTTTTCATTATAGAACTCTACAGTGTTTGAACAATTCGCTGCTCCAAATTCATCCACAGCTTCTAAAATGGCTAAAGTGATATAACCTCCTAATTATATTCATAATTAGGGGAATGACTCACATTAACATCGATTGCATCGCAGAATAAATTGGCCCTTTCCTCATCTTCGTTATTCGTTATCGTACTGATATTAATCGAACTAATGTGCTCTATCTGCAAAGGTAAACAACTTTTGTCAATGGCTCATTTGTGCGGCGATCACCAGTTTGTTATATTCGTCGCTGAGCCACATCTTGGCCAGCGTCTTTGAGCCAGCATTCTTGAACATTTCACGGGCCTCATCCAGGCAAGGCAATGTCACAACTGAAAAAAAGTCATCAAAAGAAAATGTACTCAAATGTTTGATGTGTGCTTGTTTGTAAATGTTAGAGTTATATTCAAACCACTGACAACCATAATGTACATTCTTTTGCATGTAGTTCTCAGCTTCACAGTAGTATGCCGTCCTCTTCCCCTTGCAAAAGCAGTCAACGCCGGGCAGATTAGGATCGCTGAAATCTTACTTTACTGCATCAGAATATCCGACCACCACCTTCCGCCACTCGGCGTTGTTTTCGAATCGGGGTCCTTTTGCGACCCCGATAATATTCGGGTCAAATGACATTTTGCATTTGCAGATGAAACCCATGGAACCCCGATATGTTTCAGGGACCCCGATTTGCAGAATCGGATTCGAAAACAGAGCCAATCACTCTTTACATCCTTATATAACCGTTACCCTTCCTTAGGCTTAAGCTCACGCTAAAATATTAGGGGGCTCCTACATATCCATCCATATAAGATGCCTCTCGGTAGTGGGCCTCTGAATAGACTGCAGGAAGTATGATGTCTGATGGGGAACTACGAAAATCGGAGCTTTGATAGTTCCTTGATTACGTGACTACGACCCCCACTCCTATATATTATATTGCATGATGAGAATCTCGGAACATGTTTACTGCCCAGTTTACTGACATAATAGCACAGTCATCGGCGCCTCTTCGTTTTATCGCTGCCACTTCCAAACATTCGATAATTGGCTTGTTTTCCTCGCAGAAACACGCCCACTCCGACACATTCATCCTGAACGATAGTTGGATTTTAGAGAAATATTTGGTGAAACAAACGCAGTTCCGCAGTCGATTCCGTGTTTCTTAGCGAGTTTAATTTCGGATTCACGATCTGCCACAATGCCATATTGAATCTGCTTGAACATATCGGAAAGCTGCAACAGTTCATTTACAAACATATCGTACCTTCGTTCAAATTAAACGAACTTTAAATGAGCACTCGAATTGGTAAACATAAAAATATACCCTCATATATCTGATTATTGCAGTTATGGTACCTTTTATTTTCGACGGTACGACGCACGAGCTGAAATGTTTTGAAAATTTCAAAACGTTTCAGCTCGTTCATTGTACCGTTGCCAGTGAAAGGTACGATAACTGCAATAATCAGATATATGAGGATATATTTTTTATATTTACCAATTCGAGTGTTCTGTTTATTTAATTTTAATGAAGTTACGACTAGCTGGCTCAGTGCCACCTGACAGGCAACGATCGAGAGCACACGAATAGAGCTCTTTCGGCGCTTCTTCGATATTTGCCCCCACCCTTCACGGACCGAAGCGATTCCAGTATCCAAGGATCCACGACGAAGCTACGATGGACGAGCCACTGAAGATTTTTTCCGAACGAGGACGTTCGTTTTGGAGGACAGGGGCGTGAAGAGGGTATGCCCCCTTAGCAATTCCCTTATTCTGTAAATGCGATTTATTATAATATTTACCCCAAGTTACCGTAATTTTCACTAAAGCCGTAATAATATCCGTCAAATATGTTAATTGTATAATAGTGTATCTACCGTATGCTCCGTGTGTTTCCCCGCCCTCTTCCGTCTACACACTATCTCGCTGAGTATTCCCGAGTCTCTCGTCAAACTTTCTCTATTTTCGAATCAGTTGTTGTTGCCTCGCCAATGGCGAGTAGTTGTTGTTGCTGTCGGGCATAGAGGATGGTCGTCGTTAGAAGATTGTTTGCGGAATGGATTTCTCTCTCTCAATAAAGGAATTTATATTTCATCGTCCTTTCACAAGGCAAATGAGTTGGAGTTTATCACAGAGTTTGGTGCTTCTAGTTGATTCTCTTTTCTCTCTTTCCTTTTCATCTTTATTGCTTGTCCCGTGGCTATGCCAGCCAGACTCTGCGTGTGGTCTGGTTGGAAGTCGTGCCTTCTGAGTGTGGGGTGCGCGCAGGAACTTCTGGGTGTGAGTTCCTGTTAGCTGAGCGAGCCGTGAGGTTAGCCCGGTTGTGAGTGCAATTTGCTTGGGGCCCGCCGAAGGCTATGTCCGAGAAAGCATTTTGCATTTACTTCCGGTGGACCTGCGGGCGTTCAGTTTGTGAGGTACGGAGCTCGTCTGCCTGGGTAAACCGGAGTATCGTTGGAGTGCAAACGGGTCGAGGTATCAGATGTTGCCCGTAACCTTAACACCTCACCATCACAAAGGGGTTGTGAAACCTAACATCAGAGAAAGATTTACCTAGAAATGACCGGGTAATGTTACGAAGGGGGGTGGGCCAATTATCTAAGAAGTGCCGTTTTCCCTATTTTAAACATATTGTAACCAGGCGCGTGGTTGCTAAGAATTCTTCTATGACTTCCGGTTCACGTTCCGCCCCAACGTGTATCCGTTTGTAGAAATCGGAAATCTGCAAAAGCTTTTCATTTGTTTTCAATTGTTTTTTTCGAGTGGACTCTTCGTTGTCGTTTATTATTGCTCAAGATTGCTTATACGAGTTTACATATAAAATGCACTATTTTCGAACCATTTTCTACTGACTAACGCTGTTCAACAAGCTGTTTTCGATGCATAGATGAAGATAATTATACAATCATATCTTCAGACCCTAATCACGAAACTCTTACTATTTGTTTAAACAATTCAAAGCAAATCTAGATGAGAACTCACATTGGAATACTTCTCAAACAGGCACATCAAACTGTTGTCGATTGGTCTGTCTTTTCTATACGTGCTCTCCCTTCTCTGTTCAACCTCTCCATTCAGGATGCGATGAATGATGCCATATGCTGGGCCCCATCTGTAATTTAAAAAAAAACATCATCCAAAGTAATCACCAAAGAGCGGCGAAAATTTCTCAAAACATTCTAGAAATTTTATGTACTGTACAAGAAGCTTAGAAATTTGCGCTGTCGAGAGGAAATGACTTACTGCATCATCATTTCCGTCTCATTCAGATTTAACTCCACGTGCCTCGGGATATTGTAACTGAAATTTCGTTATTTTATAAATTTATATGGCCAATATTTAATTCCATTTCGAAGCCCATCGTATTCAAGTACCTACAGTACAATCTCCTATTTTTTCTAGCTAGCATTACCCCGATGGACGAACCTGGATAATGCCAGCAGCAGCAGAGCGAGAGAGGCGAGGCGGGGTCTCATCACGAGAAACGAATGATGAGAGGAGGAGGAGAGGGGTTTATATAGGCAGAGATAATGAAGGGAGGGAATATGGAGAGGGATGGATTTATGTGAGAGGGAGAGGAGAGATTGAGAGATCAGCTCACATTGGACAATCTCATTTTAGTAATTTCCAATGAATGCGAGCGGTTCCTTTGCGCAGGATACATCACAGAGAAATTGTCTGAATCTCTCCAAAACACACGCTCTCTCGTCGATCAGAGTACGCTACAGAGTGTATGATATGTAGAGAGCGAGGACATTGCTCACATCACATCACTCTAAGGTAGCATCAATAGGGCAAACAATGTTGGCAATTTTCAAAGCAAAAACGTATTATGTATCATAATTATATTATGGCTCTTAAAGGAGCTATTCTTTAATTCTGCATGGGAAGTTGGATGACAAACATAAGCAAATTTTAGCTTGCAATCATTTATTTGAAAGGTTTATTACGCATAAATCGATTTTATACTTCGTCTTCACTAATTTCCCTTTCCAAGATGCTCTCAAGTGTGGAGTGCAGACAGAACATTTGCTCCAGTTGACGATCATTTAGCCAGCCTTGCTCGACAAGCTGAAAAGCAGTCTATCCGTTACGATATTACTACGATGGTTCAATATCGTTTCCGCACTTCCCGGATTTCCCGGACAAACCGGCTTGTTCCGCATTTTCCATTCTGGGTATACTGCGTATTTTTTATTGGAATTTCGAGCTATAGACGAGAAGTAAAATCGTATCATTAGTGAAGGATTGAGAACGCCCAACTCACAAAAGTGCCGTCCAGCTTCTTCCTTTCATCGGGATGATCTACTAAGTAGTTATTCAGGTCGTGAAGGGATTTTAGGTAAATTAATTGGTCCTGGAAAGTAAATAAGAGAAAGATTCAGATTAAGTGTTGAGAAATTGAAGAGACTCGAAATTCTGCCCACATTACTCATAACAAGTCGAAAAAGAGCAGTTGTTGAGCGTTCTTTGGTATTGAATTGATGCTGTATAAATTCCCATCTTCGCGATAAAATATTTATCAACGGAGAGCTCTCATTGAGTTGAACGCTCCAAAACTGAACGAATGAACATTATATTTCTTTCAATGATAATTGCCAAACCTCTTCGAGATTTCCATATTTTCGCCTCCCCCACCCCTTTCCCATAAATTGATCAGTACTTCGATTGAAATATACAGTTTCTTGCTCATTTAATTTCATAATCGGATACATTTCTATAATATGTAATTAGTTCCACCTTTAGAGTGATATTAACTAACTTGCACAAAGATCAACATATTCTTGTTCGGGGATATCATTCGAATTTGCCCTTTTCTTGAACTTTTTCTTAACTTCATTGTATGACAAATTTGACAAATAGTTGTTGTCCTTCAGTAATTCATGGATATTCAGGTCCAACTTCTCCGAAAAATATTCGAAATATTTGTCAAACATTCCATTCAAGTAAGCATTAATCCATTTCAGTGTGTTTCGAATACAGAGGGACCGTTGTAAGTCTATTTTACTAGAAGTCGATAACGTCTTGTATTTCAAAGCCAACTGAAAAACCTACTAGTTAATAGTCGATACAATTCGAAAAATTCAACCTGAGTTAGGGATTCCTTTAGGGTGCGAGTGACATCAGTTCCATCCCTTAGGAGAAAATCGGCAAAAAATTTCAGACATTCATAAACCCTCTGATAATAGGAAAATATAATGTTGAACTATATTTTTGAATATCCTACATCTTTCATAGATTCGTCGCTATCAGCAAAATTGAAATTCTTTGTTTTCAGCAATGACTCGGAAAAGTGAATAAACTCTGTCATAATCTGAACTAATAGAATTGACATCAGTCACACAGCGAAAATCAACTTCTCGAATGTATTTTCTCGTTTCCGGAAGAGCATTCTCCGACATTTTGTCAATGAGATTCTTCCTATTAATCACGAACAAGTAAGTCACAGGGAAGCGTTCCCTCCACTTTTCTGGCATCTGAAAGGTTCCCATCTATTTTTAAAGTGTGACGGATCTTGGACGACTTTCTGCAAACTAACCCAAACAAACACTATTTTTGCTGAGAAAATAATGAGAAATGCAAAACACTAATAGTTAAAAGGCTAAAATGTAATGGTAATTCAGAACACAACTTACTTGATCGGTACTATTTTTTCCATCCATTAGCTCCATCATATTTGGAATGTCAAGCGTTAGGTAAATTAGTTCCTTTTCGGTCCATTTCATTCCGAGATATGCATCTGAATGGCAGAGTATTTCCAATTTCGTCTTGAAATCTCACCTAGACATGTACTCGCATGAGCGCTTTCACTGAAATTGTAGCGTATTGATTGAAATCGGAAGTCGTTATCGAAATCCCATGTTTTCGTTCCAGGAGTATGGCTCAAGACTTTACGGAGACGACCAAATTCGTGGGGATGAAAGACTTCCCATCTCTCGGGATGTTCGAATTTAGCCAACATTTCTAATTGAAGAGAATACGGTAGGAGCATTATAAAAAATAGGAGGAACATCTTCTGCAAATATGGTCGGTTTGACTAAATTGTGAAGCTAGAATGGAGGGGTTTGCCATGCAATCAGTATGGATATACAAGTCTCGTATATAATGTTAGTTTAGTTTACTCGATCGTTAGTGGATTGTGTAAACTATTGTGTTTCTTTCTTTAACTCAACTGAATTATGTAGATAAATGGCTTTGCGCATATTAAGATGATTCACAATTTGATTCATAGACGTGCATCGGAGCAGCCTTGAAACTGGCCAGATATTTAAGAATTTCATAGTTCTGTGTTCAATTTACGAGAAGTATTTATTACACCACTCTTGAGTAGCATTCGATCTTCTCAATCCGGTCTCAATAGGCAAGAAAAATGTTAAAATTAATGACTCTTAAGGGCGCTGTTCTGTGATTCTACATGGGAAGTTGGATTATATTCACAAAAATGTTTGCTGGAAATCAGTTATTTTAAGCGTTTATTTCGCAGAATATCGACTTTATACTTCGTCTTCACTAATTTCCCTTTCCAAGATGCATAATGTTAGTTTAGTTTACTATATAATGTTAGTTTAGTTTACTCGATCGTTAGTGGATTGTGTAAACTATTGTGTTTCTTTCTTTAACTCAACTGAATTATGTAGATAAATGGCTTTGCGCATATTAAGATGATTCACAATTTGATTCATAGACGTGCATCGGAGCAGCCTTGAAACTGGCCAGATATTTAAGAATTTCATAGTTCTGTGTTCAATTTACGAGAAGTATTTATTACACCACTCTTGAGTAGCATTCGATCTTCTCAATCCGGTCTCAATAGGCAAGAAAAATGTTAAAATTAATGACTCTTAAGGGCGCTGTTCTGTGATTCTACATGGGAAGTTGGATTATATTCACAAAAATGTTTGCTGGAAATCAGTTATTTTAAGCGTTTATTTCGCAGAATATCGACTTTATACTTCGTCTTCACTAATTTCCCTTTCCAAGATGCTCTCCAGTGTGGAGTGAAGACAGAACATTTGCTCCAGTTGACGATCATTCAGCCAGCCTTGCTCGACAATCTATAATGACTTCTTACGGCAGTAGGATAAATACCGAATAATGACCTTTCAATATATATAGTATATTTTTGTTTGAATTCTTGTTCTGAGCTATAGACGGGATAAAATAACATATGAGGGAACCTTCACATTGGTTCCTCCCCCGCTCCCCCCCCCCCCCCCGAAAAAAATCTCATCAATAACGTTTTCCTCGAACGATTATATTTCCATCCCCCTACATTCCCCCATTTCCTATCGCATTTAATCGGTGTGAGGAGAGTCCATTTACTCGTATCAGCCCACATATTATTATTAGTCTTTCGTTTTTTTGCGCCGCTGAGCGTAGATAAAACATACATATAATCGTGAACTCACAAAATTGCCATCCAGCTTTCTCCTCTCATCTGGATGAGAAACTAAGTGGTTATTGAGGCTGAGCAGAGCGTTTAGCTGCAATAATTGTTCCTGAAATATTGGTTTGGTTATATTGCAGATGTTGAACCACTGTACTTACAAGCGGATACTACACATAATCTACTCACAACACTCAAAACTGATCTGAATAGAACAGTTGTCGTTAGTTCTTTGGTATTGAGTTTATGTTGTATAAATTCCCATCTCTTCGATACAATTTCGATGAAAGGAGTGCTTACATTAAGGAGAACTTCCCAAAACTGAACGAATAACACTTTTGTGTCTGTTAAAGTTCATTGCCAAACCTCTTCTAAGTTCTCGTATTTTTTCCTTCTTTTCCCATGAATTCATCAGTGCTTCGATTGAAATACGCAGTTTCTCGTTCATTTAATTTCATAATTGCATACATTTCCACAATTTAAACATCTCGTTTTTTAAAGTGAAAATAACTTACTGGCACAAAGATCAACATATTCCTGTTCTGGGATATCATTCGCATTTGCCCTTTTCTTGAACTTTTGCTTAACTTCGTAGTATGGCAAACTTGATTGTCCTTCAGTAATTCATCGATGTTTAGGTCCAATTTCTCCGAAAAATATTCGAAATATTTGTCAAACGTTCCATTCAAGTCGGAATTGAGCCATTGCAATGTGTTCCGAATACATATGGACCCTTGCAAATCTGTTAAAAAGTCGCCGAGATATTTCAAAAATTTCAATACATGTTGTTTCCAAAAATGTATGTACAATTTATGTGAAATTTACGTAACATCCTTTTCATATTATTCGCAAATGAATGTCTTGAGACAGTATGGGGGTTTTTCAGTCAATCTGTGAGTATTCTCTAACTTACTTGGTCAGTACTATTTAACCCCTCCATCACTCTAATAATATCCGGAAGCTCAATCATCAAATATATAAGTTCTTTCTCCGTCCATTTCATTCCGATATACGCGTCTTAAGTATTGAACTTTTTTTCAGAAATTTGTAATATCTCACCAAGACAAGTATTAGCATAGGCACTCTCACTGAAATTGAAACGAATAGCTTGAAAGCGGAATTCGATTTCGAAAGACCGAGCTTTTACAGTATGGCTCAAGACTTTGGAGATTCTATCTATTTCCTCAGGAGGAAAGCCATCCCATTTTTCGGGGAAAACAACATCAGGAATAATCTCCATCATTATGGCATACGGTATAAATAGCATGATTAGTAAGAGCATCATGATCTGAAATGGTATAATGGAAATGGAAACGACTGCTATGAAGATCATCGAATCGTTACAAAGGGTCATTGAATCACTATACATATACATGCAAGATGTGCTCGATTCAG
The DNA here is from genome assembly GCA_036245805.1 of Pristionchus mayeri. Taxonomy (NCBI): domain Eukaryota; kingdom Metazoa; phylum Nematoda; class Chromadorea; order Rhabditida; family Neodiplogasteridae; genus Pristionchus; species Pristionchus mayeri. The sequence continues at coordinate 31,915,831 of BTRK01000003.1, forward strand.
TTTATTCAATCGTCAACGCTAATGTAAACGGTTGCTCAACATTTCCCGTTCTGCTAACTATACGATTTGAATCAACGTGTCTCCCTTAAATGTGCCTAGGGCATCATTGACTGAATGAAAGAGGGAATATGTATACGGTACTACAGGGTGGCTGATAAATATTGCGTCCACCTTTTGAATAATATCTCGCAAACAAATAAAATGATAATTGTCATATTGCGTTTAAATATATATCAGTACCGTGCAAAACAATTACTAAACGCAGGCTTCATGGTATCGACTGGCCTCTTAGCATGGAGGCAAAAAGTAGTCTGCATTTTTACTCAATGCGCCGTTCACATTTTTCGATATATAAAATGATCTCAATGTCCATCGAAATTGCAACCGAGGTGAATATGAAGAGTAACCCTTCCACTAAGTGATAATCTTGTCAAATGCGATATAGGGTCTCTGAAAACAGAGAGAGATAAATTTGATGACTTTCAGTCACGCATATGCAAAAAACTCACTTTTCGGAATTTCTTATTCTGAATGTTGATACCGCCGTATAATGTTGCATAGCTATTAACAGAGTCGAGTTATGAAATATTGTTGCATCAAATTGAATGTAAACGTTGAATTAATGGTAGAAGTAGGCACCTCAAAATATCGCTAAAAGCGGCGCTTCGCAGCATTTCGCAACTTATTCTGGTTCCGAATCAATATGCCCAAGCAAATGGAATGCATTTTCACAATAAAGAATGATGGACTATCATCAATAAAATAGAACAATTCCAATAGCTAATGTGTTTTAAGAATGCGGCTTCGAAATATTATTATTTTTTATAGAGCGCCGTTCATAATGAAATAATTTTAAAGCATTTCTGAGAAAGTTCCGAGGCTCATAATATAATTGATCACATATTTATACGTGTAAATGGTTGTTCTTATTAGGAATAAATGGATGAGTCCTGTATCTAATTCCTTGCTGTAAGGCGGCATAAACTATCAGATACGTTTATGTGCCCAGAAAAGTCCCAATTCCAAAACAAAATATTTCAGAAGTGATAACTCTTGAAATACTTGAACAATCCAGATAATATTTATAGGCTAATAACTTTTGTCCCTTACCAACATAGTTACCAAATTTGATGCAATGGTGCCTACAGAGAATGGAGATTGAGAAACAAGAAAAGTGGCGCAATATTTATCAGCCACCCTGTATCTTGATTTTTCCATTTTAAATGGGAAAATTTCAAGAAATGAGATAGCACGAGAGAAGGGCAGAAATTGGTGGTGTTTAACTGATGAAGAATGAAAACCTGATCAGCGCAACTTTGCGACTCCTGATAAATATTCTGTATTCTGTATATTTTCTATCAGAATATGAAAATGACATGAAAATACGAAAGTGGGTAATTAGAGAACAGCGCGATCTCACCCGACAGAGAAGGAAACTAAATCGAACTGAAATCAGGAAACTTGAAATCTTGTTGAAACATTTATGTTTCAGCAATTTTATAAAATGTCCTGCCGTGAATCTTCCTCTCAATGCACGAAGGATTGGAAGGATTCGAAGGATTCTCAATGCACGTGACCAGGCGGATTCGTGTTTAATGCATAATATGAGGCGCATTCATTCTGGGTTCTCAAGTGTGTGGCGAGCGGTTGAGTGCGATTTCGTCTCTCCGTCTCCGGTTCCGCCCGCCCGGATTCCCTCTCCCAGACGCGTTGGCACGCGGGAGTTGTACGCCGCCACGATGGGTCGCCACTTCTACATCGGCACCATCAACGCCAGGACGCTCGGCCCAAGGAAGAAGCAGTCGGAGATGGAACTCGCCCTCGACAAGATCAAGTGGGACGTGGTTGCAGTGCAGGAAGCCAGGATTGTGGGTTGTGCCTCGTTCAATCTTATATCCTCAGGCACTGTAGTCTACCACTCGGGCGGGCCCACTGCTTCCCATGGCGTGGCATTTTTGCTTCGACCGCAACTCGCGCGCGGAGCTGTGTTCAATGGCCTCTCCCCTCGTTTGGCCACTCTGCTCCTTCCCGACCTACGGCTCTTCCTGGTCTGCGCTTACGCCCCTACGTCTTCCTACGATGACGACGCGTATGAAGACTTCCTAGACCAGGTTGAGACCGCCCTGCGGAGTGCCCCAAAAGGCCATATGCCAGTTCTGGTTGGTGACTTCAACTGTCGAGTGGCGAGGGAACCTGGCAATGAAAGATTTGTCGGTAACTTTGCCTCTCCCATACCGAACTCACGCGGACGCTGCTTCACTGAGCTCTGCGTGAGGAACAGACTGCGCATCCTGAACACGTTCCCCAAGAGACGGCACGGTCGAATCTGGACCTGGCGATCCCCAAACGGCTCCGCATTCCACCAAATTGACTACGTTGCAGCGCCCGCAACAGCGAGAGTAGTCAACTGTGGAGTCGTTGGTCGGTTTGAGTTTGACTCCGACCATCGCCTTGTTCGGATGTGCCTCTCCCTCCCTGACAAGGCGAGGCAGAAAAGATGCAGGGAGCGGCTAGATTTCGATCGAACCGCTTTTACTGTCAACGCAAACCTTCTCGCGTCACTGCCCCTTGCCCGCCCCAGTTCTGCCGCCGACGCCTATACTACGGTAAAGGCTTTCACGGAGACCGCGGCAACGAACTGCTGGAGGAAGCGCCAATCCCCTTCTTGGATCTCGAGTGGAACGCGGAAGCTCCTAGCGATGCGCCATGAATTGCAATCCAACTCCCAACAAGCTGTCGCCTACTCAGCTGCCTGCAAAGCTGCCCGGACGAGTTTCGTCGATGACATCAGGAAGCGAAAGGAGGCGCAAGCACGGCAAGCAGCAACCATGGGAAGGAGCATCGTGAAGAGCATGCTGAGTCTGCAAACCTCAAAGAAGCGCCTTCTAGTTCCCGACCCTGTAACTGGTGCTCTCTCTCAAGCAGCTACCAAGACAGTGGTCCAGAGCTTCTTTGACGGTCTCTACACCCCTGCAGTTCCGTGTCCACTCCCAGTCCCTCCTCAGCCTCTGGATCCCCTTCCTCCCTTCCTACCCGATGAGGTCAGCAAAGCGATGTCCCAACTCAAGTGTGGTCACTCACCCGGTTCGGATGGCATTCTCCCTGATATGCTATACCACTCTCGAAACCACCTTGCTCCCGTTATCGCTGATCTACTCAACTATCTGGTAGATGGAGAGGCTGTTCCAAGCGACCTGACCGAAGCAATTGTCACTCTTCTGCACAAGAAAGGAGACCCTACCAACATTGGGAACTTCCGTCCCATCTCCCTCCTCACCGTTTCCCTGAAGACAATGACCAAAGTCATTCTTCAGAGACTCGAAACTGTGCTTGAAGAAACAGAGTCCTCGACCCAAACCGGCTTCCGGCGCGGCTACAGTACTCTCGACAACCTGCATGCCATCAAGCAGGTCGCTGAAAGAACCTCCGAGTACGGTATCCCAATCTACTTGGCGTTCGTCGACTTCAAGAAGGCGTTCGACTGTGTGGAGTGGAATGCCTGCTGGCAAGCCCTCTTCTCGTTCGGAGCCCATCCCTCCCTCGTCCACATGTTGCGCCGTCTCTACGAGTCCTCCTCTACACTCATTCGAGTTAATGAGGAGCTCGTTCCTGTGACTGTGCGTCGAGGAGTCCGCCAAGGGGATACCCTCTCCCCTCGTCTCTTCAACGCAGTGCTACGATCAGCCATGGACAACATTGACTGGGAGTCAGATGGAATTAGAATCGACGGAAGGAACCTTTGCCACTTGGAGTATGCCGATGACGTGGCTCTCGTTGCCAAATCTCGACCCGAGCTGGAACGAATGCTGAAGAAGCTGATGGACGCGTGCAGCCGAGTTGGTCTCGAAGTGAATGCAAGCAAGACCAACCTCCTCACCTCCTGCACCTCTACCCGCAATCCAATAATCATCGGCAATCTGCGATTCGAATTCGTCGATAGCGCCACCTATCTCGGAGGAAGAATAGCTCTTCCCTTGGATCATTCCGACGAAATAGAACACCGGATTCGATTAGGGTGGCTGGCCTGGAGTAAGCTCTCGCACCTCCTATCTTCTCGAATTCTGTCCATCAAGATCAGGAGGAGAGTCTTCGAGAGCTGCATCACGGCTACAGTTCTCTATGGGTGTGAAGTATGGGCTCTGAGATCTAGCGAGAAGGAGAGGCTGAGAGTCACCCAGAGGAAGATGGAAAGAAAGATGCTTGGAGTCACGCTAAGGGACAGATGGAGGAATGACCGCGTGAGAGGGATTACCAAGCTGAGAGACTGGAATGAGGAAGGATTGAAACGAAAAGCGCGCTGGGCCCTCAAGATCAGAAGAATGGGAGTGGAACAGTGGAGCCGTGCGACAACTGTCTGGACTCCATTCAATAGGACTCGTCCCCCCGGAAAGCCTCGCGCGCGATGGAGAGACGACCTATCCCGAGCTATTGGCAGCCATTGGTGGAGTGCAACTTATGAAGACTACCGACCTATCATCTTCTGAGCGTTTCCGCCTGATAAGATAAATTGATTGATTGATTGATTGATGAGGCGCAACTGAGCACAGAGTGATCAAATTGGGGGTAATTGTTTTATGTTTCGTGTTGTCAAATAACGAAGCGCTTCCAAACAGCCTATTCCCGAATTTTGCAGTCCGGGCTTCGCGGAAAGATTCAAAATCTTAATCCCTTTGTCTACCCTTTTCTGGAGAGAACAACTAACGCTGTGAGAACTGGGCCTGGAAATATCGCTGGCAACAAAGAAGTTTGTACATAAACACATTAATAACACATCAGCCATTTATTGCAGGTGCTTCAGAGAGGGAACGAGCATACTTGATCGTTATTATGGCGTCCATAATGATCACTGCATTCGAAACTATATTTCTGCGGAGGGAGTCTGCTATCTTCAGCAATAGCAGTGCAATTGGCATCATTGTTCACAACGATGCCGGAGCGTGCCAAAATTTTCTTGAACTTCTGGACATCCATATTTCCACTAAAAATAAACCTAGTAAGAATAAGAATCAGGGTACTAACCAGACTGGACGGTCTCCGATCATGGTGCTTTTGAGCTTGAAATCCCTCTTCTCTTCGCCCTGTGTCATGTTGAAAGCCCGGACACTTCTGTAAACGAAAACCCGTTCTGCGCTGTCGGCTGTTCTGTCCACGAGTCCATCCTGGAACACACTAATCGTCTGGTTTATAATTTATCCATTCCTTATTCTTTACATCTGATATTTATATCGAAAATCCGCGATGTTGGTAATAACAATATTCTGACCTGAGAACTGACTGCATATTTCTTGATTTCACAGTTTTCCTTGTACGCGATCACCATGAAACGATCTCTGACATTAATAAACTTGAATCGCTCAACATTATCTGTATGCTTTCAAAAGTAACAATCAAAAGTATAACAAAATCATTTTACGGGCTCACCGGTTGAGCACTTCCCCCCTCAACTAGAGTTCATGGTCAAAAATAGGTTGGTAGGTCAATGGTAGGTCAAGACTAGGTACCGTACCCAATCGATAGTACAGTACCCCCAGATACCGTATACAACTACCGTAACCCACGATTATCGCAAAATAACTTTAATTTTAAAAAGTCCTGGTACCGTTCTCAATCGATTCTACAGTACCCAAGTAACTACCGTAACCCAGTTCCTTGGGTCAAACATTTTTATAAAAATAACAAATATTTTTTCCTAAATCGATCACGTAATGATTCTACAGTAATTCGAGATACGGGAGGATAATTTAAATTATTTTTTTGCTCGATTTTATATTTTTTAGAAAAATGTTTGACCCAAGGAATTGGATCTGGCCCAAGGAACTGGGTTACGGTAGTTAGTTGGGTGCTGCATAATCGATTGGGCACGGTACCAGGACTTTTTAAAAATAAAGTTGGTTTGCGATAATCGCGGGTTACGGTTGTTGTATACGGTATCTGGGGGTACTGTACTATCGATTGGGTACGGTACCTAGTCTTGACCTACCATTGATCTACCGATCGATTTTTGACCATGAACCCCTACTCATGGTTGAGCACTTCCCCCTCAACTAGAGGAGGAAGTGCTCAACCATGAATGGGGGGTCATAGTCTGAAAACACCTCGCCGCCAGTGTTGGGCAACTATGGTTATGATGCAAAGATAGATGGCCCAAAGTCGACGGTACTTCAATAGTCATCATGGAAGATGTGTAATAACTCGCAAGCCTTGCCGCCATCATCAAGCATGAGGTGAACTATCGCCGTCTCGCGGTTACGATCAGACTGAAAAAGGATTACCGAAATTTTGTTCCGATGAAAAAGGACTGCCGTAATAATTTTGGATTCACTGAAGCACATGTGCTCGAATTACTTTTAAAAAAATGCATCCTTGGATATGCTTTTTTCTCAGCTCATTCCAGCTATTGCTCGGAAAATAGTACCGGGCGGGTTTGCGTTTCGTTGAATATTCCAATGAATCAGCGCACTGTTTAATAGATCGGACGTTAGTAGAATTTAGTTCATGTTGTCATAGCTCACTGGCTCGCAACAATTTCGATTAGTTATACATTTCTTATCTAAACAATAAGCAATGATTTTGAGCGCATGGAGATGGGATTGGGGGATGAGGAAGATACTACTTTCTGATGCAGTTCCCTTTCGAATAATTTTATGATCTATCATACGAGAGACATGATCACGCCCAATAAAATTAATTTTTAATAAAAAAATAAAAAAATATTTCACCCGACCTCCTCTTGATCGTTGTCCTCCTCGTCTCCTTCTATCATTTTCCTCTTCATATTCAGCAGTAGGGTTCCGCAAGTGAAACAATTTTTTTCTGAGACTGTAATTGAATTATAGTCTCCCCTCATTCCTGTCTCTCGCGGAGACGTCTCTCGGTCAGAAATGAGAGGGAGACAACTCGAGACGTCTCTTTTTCCATTGTTCGTGGATAACAATAGTCACAAATAGAGTTCTTTTGTTGAAAAAAAATCGTTATTGGAAAATTACCCTCCCTTCCCTTCATTATCCAATAACGCCTCAAAATGAGGTATTGGAAATGACATCTTATTGGAAAAATTGCTTATTGGAAATGACATCTTATTGGAAAAATATTGGAAAATGATTTTCCAATAAGAAAGCACGGAGAAAAGGGGTCATTGATCGTTGAAATTCAATCGACTATTTTGCTATTGGCAAATTCCACCACACAATGGATGTTATTGGAAAATGAGATGAGTGAGAGACCCCTTTGTTCTCGCTATTGGAAAATTGGAAAAAATATTGCCTCTTCAATTGTCTCACTTGCGAAACACTATTCAGCAGTGCTATCAGCGTGGGAGAGAGAGGAGGAGAAGATGCACGAAAGCGATCATCTCTTAAAAAAGATGCAATACATTCGTCTTCAAACAAAATTATTGTTTTTCAACTGTCTTTCTTCATCGCATTAGTGAGATCAATATCACTGAACGATGACTGATTACTGAAACACAAAGCCAGCCGAGAATGTCATTTACAAAAAAATAACCAAAAAAGTTCGAAATGCTGAATTCTAGTGATGTTATTCGCGAACGCTCGTCGCTCGAGCGATTAATTATTGAGGAGCTCTCGAGCGCCGATCGCTCGAGCGATTAATTATTGACGAGCGCTCGAGCGCCGAAATGCATCCTTGGCTTGCTATATGCCTTTTTCTCAGATCATTCCAGCTATTGCTCGGAAAATAGTACCGGGCGGGTTTGCGTTGCAGGCGTTGAATATTCCAACGAATCAGCGCACTGTTTAATAGATCGGACGTTAGTAGAATTTAATTCATAAAAATGAATTTTATTGGGCGTGATCATGTCTCTCGTATGATAGATCGTTAAATTATTCGAAAGGGAGCTGCATCAGAAAATTTAAAAAAATACTAGCAAGGAGTTATTGATATTATTATTGATGCGCCAAAAATAATGACAGAAACGCATCTCATAAACTCCGTTCAACGCCCATCCTCGAAGAATGAGGGTGCGTTTGCGTGATTGATGTGGTCAAAAGAAAAAGAGGATTATGTTGCATCGATAAAAACAAAAGCAACCTGATCGGGCGCCATGTCAGTATCTTCCTCATCCCCCAATCCCATCTCCATCATTGCTCAAAATCATTGCTTATTGTTTAGATAAGAAATGTAAAACTAATGGAAATTGTTGCGAGCCAGTGAGCTATGACAACCATCTGAAACCACAAAAGAATATGACCAGATAAAATAAATATTATATACAAAATTATTCCTCGGATAGTTCCAGTGACATTAGTCACATATTATATATCATCATAGTGAAGCCTCTATGCGCAAGGTGAATATGGGATATTAGAGAAATTTACGAATGCACGTGGGCAGTATCAAAATAGCGAAAGGAGATTGCGATAAAATAATTGTTAGAAGCCTCATGCCACCTTCCATGTCCGCGCGATTCTTCTGCTACTAAAAATAGTATAGTATTTATTTTATAAAACAATATCTAAATTTTGAAGCACAATGACTGAACGATCGAAACCTTTTTTAACATGTAATACCTTACAGTCACAACTTCAGATCACCAGTTCTAAGATACTTTTCCATTAACAATAAAATACTTCGAATCCATGTGCGCCCAGAATGGAGTTGACGATGGCTACACTCGGATCCTCGTCAGAATCTCTCAGCTGAGCAGCTGCTGCCTCAGCCTGAAATTGGGAATATTAATGCATGTAGCACCTAGTAGCAGTAAATAAATTGAGTTTGGGAAGAATTGAAGCTCGTAAATACATTTTCTCAGAAGAGTAGAGTGACGACTGATGATTTAAACAAGTCAGGAGCATTCCTGCTTCACGAATGCTTCAAAATATTAGTTCTTCAACCCAAGGCAGTAATTTCGTACGGAATCGGGAATATCAAACAATACCACTCACCTCTAGCATCATCTTCGGTCTCTTGAGAGGGGGCGGGATCTCTCCGATATCAGCACGTCAGGATTCCAGCATTGTGCACTGGGAGCATCCTTGAGGACAATCGCAGAAACATAATTAATTAAATATGTAAGATGCGATCAAGAACTCACTCCATAATGCAGCCAGTGGTTTTCTATTCCTCTGAGGGTCACAAGTAGGCGGTCACAAGTACTGCAGCCGTACACCTCGTGACGAGCGTGCTGGTGCACCCTGAAATTAAATTATAAAAATAAATAACTATTATCTAATCGCAATATTATGATATTTTTTGTTGTTCTACGTATTGGGAAAGAACTACCCCGTGGCTTACATACATGCTACTCATGCATCACTGTAGCAACACAAAATCGTCTAAGAACCGGATTCTGCAAAACAATTTCAATTGGTAAGTACAGGTTTCAAGCGAACATCAAATAAGTGTGGATCTGTTCCACTCTAGTAGATCATTGGATTCAGTCAGAGAACAATATTAATTATTAATAACAACTCTCACTGACTACCTAATCGAGCTCTCTTTGTTCATGGAATACATCTGGGGCATCACACCGACTAGAAACAAAATTGCAAAACTAGAAACAGAATGATGCCAGTTAACGAGACGATATTTAAAACAGAATGTCGATCGATCACTTACAGTGTACTGTCTGTCCTCCGTCGGTACGAGACCCTGATTGACGGGTCGAGCCATCACCCTCTAAAAAGAGCTGCAATCATAAAATTCGATTAATAATGTAACTTTTGAGGTTCAAAGTTTACTCAAAATGAGAATTTTCTGCCTCAACCAATTTGATCCTCAGTTGTGTGGAAAAAACATACAAAAAGTTGCCGCGAGTGGCCTGCGACTTTCTACGCCGAATCGAAGACCTTGTCCCAGCGACGGCATTTGGATGCAATCAAGAGCAATTGAACGAGCAAATGTGAGCGATTTGATTCCAGATAAATGGTGGTTACTGAATGAAGAGAAATTCTGCAAAACGCAACTTTGCTTAGATGGTCTGTTCTATGTTGTGAAACAAATAAAATATTTTGCCCAATGTGAGAGTTCCATTCTCTCCCATCTGCTCCTTCGGATATTTGTATCTCACGTCACTTGAGTGCATCTGCTCAGAAGTCACGATTCCACACTGACGGCACGTGTCTGCACTTAAATAATGCTGGGCGCATTGGGGCGGAAAACGCCATTTGCAGCAGCTGCAGCCGCCTTCGCTGCTGCACGGGCTGCATTCGAGGGAGAGGAGTAGTCACGGACTGTTTCTCCCGGAGAAGTCGCAGTAGTGGCCGAAGCTTGAATCTGAAGAGACAAAATCTGAAGATCTGAGCTCATTGGCCAAATTACATTCAAGTTTCACTTTTGCTACGTTACAATTGTGGTTTGTGTAAATCCAATCCCAGCTAACTTGCTATTGGGGTGTTCCAAAAGTTCCTGGAATTTTTTTCTGAATTTATTTTCTCATGAATCATGAGTCGATGAAATTAATCATTCATCATATCTATTATAGATCAACCTTAAATATACTTTGCGAAGGCTATTTCTTTAAATGATTGACTAGTGATGATAAAATAGTATCAAATGGGCGTTTTTTGGTCCATGTTTGAAAAATTTATAATGTCGTTTTCTTTGAAATTTCAAAACTCTGGTTTATTGCGAATTAGAGGTAGCAATAGACCTTTCAATTGAACATGTAAAATTGAATCTTTCTTTAACGACCGCCGAAAAATATCAAAACTTTTTTAAAATCTTGCCGAAGGAAGGTCATTTTTTGGAATTTTTCAAATTTTCATGGTTCTTTGCTAATCAATCGCCCTAACTTTGCAATGCAAATTCGTTATAAATTATTAATTGTCGTATGGAACCGTTGTTGGTATCAAAATCGATGAAAATTTTGAAAACACGTTGCAAATTTCGAGTCTTGTAATTAATGTACAGCGCGATTCAGAGGGCCAGGATAGTGTCCAGCAAGCTAGTTGGCAACTACCAAGTAACTAGGCATTATCACATGAATTCTGTCTCGTCATAGGAAAGAATTGGACGTTTGGTCATTTTTGAGACACAACTTCGGAAGCGCACTATTCGTGTGAACCTCGAAATTGCTTATCTATGTAGTGCGGAAAATGAAGAGCACCGATTGCCCTACTAAATGGTATGTACTATTAGTCAGTGAGATTCATCCCTTCAAAGAAATATTTTTTTGGAAAAAAATTCCAGGAACTTTTGGAACACACCAATAGTTCAAATCACAATAACTTACCAGTTCAGTAGCCTTCATATGGGCCGTCCCTCCTCCTGCCTCCTCCCTCTGTCCGAATCCATTGAGAGGTCGAGTGGAGAGAATGGAATGGGTTGGCCCGATGAGAGAGAAACTGAGATCTCAAATTGATTTTGAAACAATTTTCTCCTTCTCGCGAGAACAAAGGAATCCCAATTGAGATCTCATTTTTCGATCCGTTCTCAATCTCCGTTCCATTCGTCGTTCTTCCCTTTCAAATGTCCGGTCAGAGAGTTGGGCATTCATTCTCACGAAGACAACCGCAGCGTCTAGTTAGCGAACACAAATTACTGTAACCCAGACCGTGTCTCCGACATTGGCTTCATTCTGTGATATCCGATGAGATGACTCTCGAGTTGGTGCTAGAAAAAAAGTGTCGCACATAGGGAATTGCACTGCATTAGGCTTAGTTTGCAATGATGTCACCTATATCAAAAAATGGTGGTGCACGAAACTGTCAGGGAACCAAATTTGCATCCCAAAAATTATAAAAATAGTGAATACCTTTAAAAATGCTTTCATTAACGAAAAATGTAAACAAAAATCTATATAAACTACAACGCACGTCCTTCCTTGTCACACTCGTGTTCAGTTGCGTCTGATCCTCATCGTGCTCATGCGGAAAAGTTTATTTTTTTTTTTAATTTGGAACTACTTTCGCGTACTAATCAGCGAAGAGCTGCATCGCCCAATTTTGGCTACTTCGTGAAACACGACCGTCCCAGGAAGAAAATTCGAAGACGTTTGTATGGTTCAATTGTTAGATAGAGCTGATGAAATCCAAATTAGAAAAATAATACGATTAGACAAACAAACATGCACTACAAATATCATGCCTACTTCTTCTTGATCGCTGTCCTCTTCGTTTCTTTCTTTTCTCTTCATTTCCAGTACTCTCAGTAGAAGAGGGCGGGAGGAAGTAGGAGTGCGATCTTCTCTGAAAAATATTTGATGCTCAATTACATCTAATTTCCAAATAATATTGCATATTATACAACTATTTCTCGTAGCCTTCCCAGAATTAAAGAGTGAAATATCATTCATTCACGGATGACTTTTGAAACTCAGAACCACCCGAGTGACAACAACACTGCACGAAAAAACTCAGAACTGCTCAAAACGTTGGGTTCATCAAATATGAAATGGCAAGGAAACCGAAAACACGACAATGATATAAGGGATCCAAATTTATACAACCGTAACCTACTTCTTATCTCCTTCGGTTGGGAGACGGCGGAACTACATGGGACACATCTTCATACGCCATTCGTTCGCCGCAGTGACGGGCTGATCAATATTCATTTTAAGGCTTGAGGGAGAAGGCGGGCGGCTGCACTACTGTATCCTCGAATCTGCCAATCTTTCGATCCATCACAAGAATGCTATAAGATGAGTACCGTAATGAGTTTGCCTCGGGTTCTTAGTCGAAACTATAAATATTTAACGCACCGCATGTTCCAAGTTCATTATTCCAAAAACATGATGCTCTCAAGTGCCGGGTGCGCTCGATTCCCTCATAATTCTCCCCATCTTCCCTGTCCTGATTCATTCAGAAAGGCTACTGTATTAATTGTTTACTTCGGCAAACCCTATCAATAACACTCACATTGAAGAATTAAATGTACGCATAAATTGTCAGCCAAGCATATTCCAATGGTACATGCTCCACCATTCACAAGTATTATTATTATTTCGGTTCTACGTAAGTGCGGTACTACAAATCACTAATTCATAAGTTACTTCTACATGGAACGAACAATTATTTGAATCATTGTGCGCACAGAATGAAGTTGACGATGGCGACACTCGTATCCTCGTCTGAATAACTCAGCTGAGTAGATGCAGCTGCGTCGGCCCGTAAACGGGAAATATTATTTCGACAAAATGTTATTCAGGAACAGTTGTAACTCTGTTTCACGAGTTCGGTTAATTTTTGTTACCCAGATACTTTGAAGTTTTCTGTTCTTCAGTCTATGACAATAATGTCCATTTCGACTTCACAACAACAGTACTCTCTAGCATCATCTTCGGTCTCTTGAGAGGGGGTGTTCTCTCCAATATTCGAAAGCGTCATTTTTTTTCATTCCATCCTTGTGCACTGCGAACACTCCGGGAGAGCAGTCCCAGAATCATAATTAATTAAATCTTTCTTGCGGATTCCGGGATATGGCAATGCTTAATCTTCAGGGTAGATGCAAGTGATTTGTACGAGGTGTAATCGCGAACCACTCAAATTAATTTTAGGTATAAATCAATCTTTTAACACTAGCGTTTCATTTCCACATTATATGGAATGTCATATACATCGAGATTCAATCAAGACCTCAACCCATAATGTAGCCAGTGGTTTTTTTCGAGTAGATGCTGAGAGTAAAACAAAGTGCCACACACTGTGCATTCAATTGAATTATAATTTCTAAGGTTACTTTAAATTGCATTAAAACTTCAGATAACACAATATCGCGCGATCTCGAAAAAAACACGCGATAGTGGTTTATAATGTGATCAATAATATTTTCAAAAGACACTAGGTCGGATCTCGGTGATCATCCGACCTAATGCTGCAAAAATCATTTATAGAGGTTTCAAAAAATCCAACGTGCGTACTTAATTTTTCAAGCTCGATGATGTATTAGTTTCCCGCTGCATCTGCTCCACGTCATCCCCATTCTGCAATAGTTTCATATATTTTTATTAACCGGATTAATCGCAATAAGCGTAGAATGATAGCATTGCCGACTATATCTACCTCGTGAAACACGACGTTACCAGATCATAAATTGGAGTGTTTTTAGGTTTGAAATTTATGCAGACAATCCGATTAGAGAAATAAAAAAATAAAAAATATTTCACCCGACCTCCTCTTGATCGTTGTCCTCCTCGTCTCCTTCTATCATTTTCCTCTTCATATTCAGCAGTAGGGTTCCGCAAGTGAAACAATTTTTTTCTGAGACTGTAATTGAATTATAGTCTCCCCTCATTCCTGTCTCTCGCGGAGACGTCTCTCGGTCAGAAATGAGAAGGAGACAATTCGAGACGTCTCTTTTTCCATTGTTCGTGGATAACAATAGTCACAAATAGAGTTCTTTTGTTGGAAAAAAATCGTTATTGGAAAATTACCCCCCCCCCCCTTCCCTTCATTATCCAATAACGACTCAAAATGAGGCGGCCGCTTATTGGAAATGACATCTTATTGGAAAAATATTGGAAAATGATTTTCCAATAAGAAAGCACGGAGAAAAGGGGCCATTGATCGTTGAAACTCAATCGACTATTTTCCAATAGTTTTCCAATAAACTATTGGCAAATTCCACCACACAATGGATGTTATTGGAAAATGAGATGAGTGAGAGACCCCTTTGTTCTCGCTATTGGAAAATTGGAAAAAAATATCGCCTCTTCATCTAGTCAGACAAATGGGGTCGGTCTAGTCGAAAATGAGGGGGAGACGAACCCTCTGCCATCCCTCTCCCCCTCACTTTGTATCCACTCCGCGCGAGATGGAACGTGTAAAATGAGAATGAGAATGGATGCTAAGTGAGGGGGAGAGGGAAATGAGATGGGAGGGCAGAGGGTTCGTCTCCCCCTCATTTTCGACTAGACCGACCCCTCTAGTCGATTTGTCTGACTAGAAAATGCGTCTAGGCAGAGACACTGTTCACAGCATAAGAGATTGTCGATGCATGTTTTTACAATTTTTTAAAAAAATATTAGAAGAAAATATTCGGCTCTGTACGGATATGGGGAACATTGAGATTTTGGGGGACTAATGACTTTTTCTGTACGGATATGGGGGATCAATGCTATTATGAGGGACAACATATTCCATGTTCCGATACTTTTTTTTTAATTCGACGTATTACGTCACAGTGAGTATAAGTCTCTTTTCTATCTTCTATCAGTTGGATGACGAAACGCTCCCCAGCCTGACGTGGCCCCGCCTGTCCCTCAGTGCACCCCTCTTCCCACAATTGATCCTACTGTTCATGTTGATGACTGTGAGGAAGATCATCGACATGAGGACGATATTGACCAGCACACGGAGGATCAACATCAAAATGAACACACTGAGCAAGGGATAGCACATGAGGTTTTTTTCCATTCCGGAGATGAATCGCAAGGAGAGGAGGACACGTGGAACGTCAGCAGTTCAGCAATGATTACCCCACCATCGAGATCATCATTAACCAGAGCAGTAGGATCAATTGTGGGAAGAGGGGTGCACTGAGGGACAATCGGGGCCACGTCAGGCTGGGGAGCGTTTCGCCACCCAACTGATAGAAGATTCGTTAGAAGAGAGACTTATACTCACTGTGACGTAATACGTGGAATTCAAAAAAAAGTATCGGAACATGGCCTATGTTGTCCCTCATAATATTATTGGTCCCCCATATCCGTACAGAAAAAGTCATTAGTCCCCCATAATCTCATTGGTCCCCCATATCCGTACAGAAAATGCCATTAGTCCCCCATAATCTCATTGGTCCCCCATATCCGTACAGAAAAAGTCATTAGTCCCCCATAATCACAATGCTCCCCCATATCCGTACAGAGCCAAATATTCTGATAATAATTAATTAAATAACCGCATACCTTATCCTTCTCTATACTGTACCATGTTGTCAGATGTTTCGAGAATTTCGTCTAAAATGGGACCATGATCACCATAAAGCGATAAATATACAACCGTTGATTGCGCGTTTCGCAAATGCGGCAAAATCATGTCTCTTACAACCATCAATGTGGTGTGGGATTTTCGTCGCAACTATAAAATTAAAAAAAAAACACTCAACTCATGGTTTACGGTCTGTCCTCAGTCGGTAAGGACAACTCCGAAATATCCCACCTCCTATTGTCGCTCTCCTCCTCACCTCCTTCTGTTCTCTTGCTCTTGATATTCAACAGTGCTCTTAGAGTGGAAGAGGGCGGTGGAAAGGAAGTATGAAGGCGACCGTATCTGAAGATATGTTTTACATTGATCCTCATATATAATTATTGTTTTCGACTATATTTAACCACCGTATTACTGAGCGTGAAATCACTTGACTATAAATTACTATTGAAATTCATATCCACGTGAGAATGGAACTACACAAAAATACCCAGAGCAAAAAATAATTGCTGATTCGCGCCTCGAAAATGTGTAAAATTATGCGTACTGCTTACCCGCCAATTCGTTATTCGTAATGCGTTATTCGTAATTTCGAAGCAAATTTAAAATTTAAAAAAAGCTCACCATCGGCAGTAGGCTTGTCATTGCAGGAACTGTAACTGAAAAATTCACAATGATCGATCGAATTATAGATTGAGATATCCCATGAAATCTACCGTACTCCACTCACCTCCTGCTGCTTTGCGACAGTCTCTTTGACTTCCGATTCTCTTCTACGTCTATATTTTTTCCCACCAATCTGCTGCTGCTCTGAAGCCCCAACCCCATGATCGACTCTTCAATACGTATCTGCCGGGATCTGCCAAACTCGAAGAAGAATCCTCACTACTATTCGGTGCGTACTCCTGGCGGATAAAACAAATTGAAATTGAATTTGAAAAGTGCATGGGCGGCTTGAGGGAAAGGGAGAAGGCGGGATGGATTTCATCATCGAAATTCCTAGTGAAAATACCTTTTTTGAGTGTGACTGGTATCCTAAATTCATGGCCGTTTTCCTCGTGGAATCCGTTTCTCCTTCAGTTGCCATCCTGGCAGACTGGATGTTTACACCAACTTTCTTATCATGTTGCCATGACGAAATTACACCGGAACAAGGATGCCGTACTCGGAAGTCGTTCAAGTCGTTCGAAATTGGCAATTCAATCATCGATAACGGTTCATGGAAAAATAATCATAGTCTATTATTGATCCCGATTTGTTCATCGCCTGTAATGCATCCTGACATAAAATTTCGTGCTCTTGGTTTCAGGAAGCAGCTGCGTCAGAAGTAACATAACAAAGCCGAGAGGACGTCGTACTCAAGATTGCACTCTTCTTCCTTCCTCCCCATCGCCTTCCTTCTCTTCTCCTCGCTTCCCTCGTCCTTTATCGATTTCTTTCTGAGGAGGACGACTAGTGGAGTACGCGCATTGAGCATTCTGCACTCTTCAGCACAAAAAAAGTGCGCGCTCCCTCGATTCCTTCGATTGTGCTCCTCTTTCGCGATATTTCGATCTCTTCGTATTTCTTCAGCACCTCTATCGTACTCCCGGCTCGTAGGAAACGGTCTCTTAATTATGTACAGTATCTCTGTCACCGATTGTGCCACTGAGAGAGGACGCAGAATCAAGAGACCATCTCCCAAGAAGCACCAGCTACAACTCCCTTCCCCTCCTCAGCACTCGCCTCTTGCAAGAATTGATTACTGCTAGCACGTATTCTCCGTTGTGTTCTGCGCTTTCGTAACTCCCTCTCCCTACTCCATCTAGCTCCTTTGTCTGCAAAATGAAGCGAGGATTCTGGAGGAAGCGCGAAATTTAGCGCATTTCGAACTCTTCACGCACTATTTTCCATTTTCCTCCTCCTTCTTTATTGTTGTGCCGCATTTCCGCTGGTGTCATCGCGAATTAGAAGTCGCGCTTCTTCTCCCTCTTTCTCCACACTCTAGTTGTTTATCTCGCGATTTCTAACCCACACAGACACTCAGCTATTTCTAGCTGTAGCGTAGTAACTGTGGAAACTGCGCGCACTTTGAGTTAGATACTATATATGTGGGAGTTGACAGTTGACAAGCGTGTTTCTCCATGGGAATTACCTCGAAATAGCTGCGTTTTCTGACTAAGCAACAGCCCTTTCATCACAACTGGACAGCAGTCAGAGTTCGCATTGGAACTCTTCCTTTCCTCCATCCAGCACTTTCTTCTCTCTCCCTTCTCTCCTTTCCCGCAGTTGTCGTTAGCGAGCATCGATCAGAAGACGTTTGCGTGTGCGCGTGCGCATGCTGACGACCAATAAGGAGAATCGAAAAATTCGTCCTTCAACAGGTCTACAGTTCAAGCGAGGACAGTTGTAGTAAATTCCTATTGACTATAATGTCGTAGCGTCTGTCTGTCTATCTGTCTGTCTGTCTGTCTGTCCGGATGTCAGTGACGCCTACCGTATACCACCAGGGTGCATTACACCATAACGCATTTTCCCAAAACGCAGAAAAGTTAAATGCACGCTACCGTAACCCACCACACCACGTACCATGGTGTGATTTACTAAATCGCAGAAAAGTTAAATGCACGCTACCGTAACCCACCACACCACACACCATGGTGTGATTTACTAAATCGCAGAAAAGTTAAATGCACGCTACCGTAACCCACCACACCACACACCATGGTGTGATTTACTAAATCGCAGAAAAGTTAAATGCACGCCACCGTAACCCACCACACCACACACCATGGTGTGATTTACTAAATCGCAGAAAAGTTAAATGCACGCTACCGTAACCCACCACACCACGCACCATGGTGTGATTTACTAAATCGCAGAAAAGTTAAATGCACGCTACCGTAACCCACCACACCACACACCATGTTGTGATTTACTAAATCGCAGAAAAGTTAAATGCACGCTACAGTACACCCACACCACGCACCATGGTGTGATTTACTAAATCGCAGAAACCTTAAATGCACCCGATCAGGGGTGTGCGGGAAAAAATTTCGGGAAATTTTCGGGAAAAAATTTTTTCCCGAAAAAAAACCCGGGAAAATCGGGAAATTTCGGGAAAATTTTTGTTTTCTGTCGGTTTCGATTAAAAAACATTTTTTTCGGTAAAACGTTTTTTCTGTAGAAATCGCGTAAACCCATTTTCTTTTCGGAATATTTTTTCCCCGAAAAATCCGGGAAAATCGGGAAATTTCGGGAAAAAAACAATTTTTTGTCGGTTTCGCTAAAAAACTTTTTTTCGGTAAAAATTGTTTCATGCATAAATCGGTTATACCCATTTTAAAAAAAAAAAGAATAAATTCGGAAATTTGGGAAAACTTTTTTTTAGCAGATTTCGCTAAATACCCTTCTTTTATAACATATTTATTTAAGTAACTGAAACAAATACCAACAACGAGGGTAACTTTAACAAAGGTGGAATTATTGCAATTAGAAGTCCATAAGAGGAATGTTCTTGCTGAGGGTGAGAAGCATTCTAAGGTTGTCATGAGAGAGGGTTTTTATGAGATCATTAAGAATGTAGGTGCAGGTGCTGAAGACTCGTTCGGTCTCTCCTGTTCCAGCGGGAGAACACAGGTACTGCTTCGAGAATTGGAATAATGTGGGATACATCGACTGATTCTGGATGTCGCCCCAGAACTCGTAGGGTCCAAAATCCAATGACGAGGGCGAACCCATCCATCTCTCAACTTCCTAAAAATTAATTTGTTGGTAGGATAAGTATTTTCTCCATAGATCGGGGTGCTTTTCGCGGAAGTGATATTGATAGCCCTTCGTATTCCCACCCGAGTGCTTCTTGAGTGGATGGTTACAGTTTACATTTCTGCTTCCCATCAACGATTTTGAGATATCTATCGTACTTACCAATGTTCTAAAAAAATTTTTATCATAAAGAAAGCACAAAAATTAGCATGAAACGAAATTAAAGACAATAAAACAAAAAAAGGTGAGAAAAAATTGGTATTAAACATGCAATACGCAATTCGCGGAACGGAAAAACCGGGATACCGTACTTGAAATTCAATCGATTTTTTGCGAAAATTTTTCCGTTTTTTCAAAAATTTCCCGAAAATATTTCGGGAAAACCGGGAAACATTTTTTCCCGAAAAACCTCGGGAAATTCGGGAAATATCGGGAAATTTCGGGAAATTTTGCACACCCCTGCACCCGATGCACCACCCACCCCACTATCCCGAGGGTGATTCGAAAAAGTTAGGATGGGGCGAAGCCCCATCCCAACTTTTTCGAAACAGGAGAGAAGGAAGAAGAGAGGAGAGAGGGGCACTCTCGTCCTGAATATTTGAGAGAGGGTCATTAACAGGTGACATGCTAATAGACAATGGGGAGAGGAGGGGAGAGTGCAGTCTGCACTAGACGAGGGAAGAGGGGAGTCTAGTCTACACGTATGGTAATTGACTAAGGGTACAAGGCAAGGGCCTTTACACAACACCTCCCTCCAAGATTCAAACTGAGGGTGAATCTGATAAAAAAATAGACAATTACGACGATGCAATAATCAATGGGCCACGATTGAAGAATTTTGGTCGGAAACTCAATCTTCGTCGTATCGTTTGTTCTTGAAACTGACATTGAGTCTCTTCGGCGGTGCACTCGTCCTCGTAGATCTTCTCGGCACGGGCTGGTCGTTGATGCGCTCGTCCTGTTCGCGTAGTCCATCGAGGGCTTCTTCGAGTTTCTTGTTTCCAGCGATCTGCTCGGCATCGGCCTTCGTGTCCGTCACATCAACGTCATCAACTTGTGCCTCATCATCCCTTACTGAATTAGTCACATACTCTATCTCTCGATCGGAGTCCAGTCTCATTCTCAGTTGATTGGCATGTGCCCTCACGGTTCGATCATCCAGTGTCACTTCGTACATGGTCTTCCCGATTCGGCCATTCACGACCCCTTTAGTCCACTTCCGACTATTCGGGGAAACTTGCATATCGTACAAGATATTATCTCCAATCTTGAACGATCGTGCTTTCGCACCGTGTTTCTGATCGAATCTCTCCTTCATTCGGTCGATCCGTTCATCGTTTCCAGTCATTACTCTGATGGGACTCATGAGATCCACCTCTGATCGAATGTTCCTTCCGAACATCATTTCACTCGGTGTCTTCCCATCACACTGGGGATTTGGAGTTTTCCGATAGTTGTAGAGAAACAGCTGGAGAGCTTCCTGGAGTGATCGCTCTCCCTTCTGCTTCAGCAGACTTCTCTTCACGGAATCGACAAATCTCTCCGCCTGACCGTTGCTCTGCGGGTGGTACGTAGGAGTGTTCATGTGGATAATTCCACGTTCACGACAGTAACGATTAAACGCATCCGAATTGAACTGCGGGCCATTATCTGTCACTATCACTCTGGGGAGGCCGTTCCTGGCGATCGATTCATTCAGAATACGAATTGTGGCACCTGCCGTCATCGACGATGTCACCACAACTTCGGGCCATTTCGACAATGAGTCGACTATGACCAGGAGATATTTACCGTCCACAGGACCGCAACAATCCAAGTGGATTCTCTCCCATGGATCACACGTCTTCGGCCATGGTTCGAGTGGCACCTTCGTCGGTCTCTTGAGTACCTGTGCACACTGATCGCACGAGAGAACAACTTGTTCAATGTCTCCGTCCGATACCAGTAGCACACCTGTCGAGCTATCGACTTCATTCTGGCAATACCTGGGTGCCCTGCATGCAGCATTTTCAGCACTTCCTTGATGAGGGAGCTGGGAATTACAACTCGATTGTTCACCATTAAACAATCGTCCACCACCGCCAACTCCATTCTCCTTGAGTAAAATGACTTCAGTTGGTCAAATTCACTATCCTCACGGAGAATCTTCTCATTCGGCCATCTCGTGAGATGGAAATTCCTGACTCTAGACATTAGCTGGTCCGCCGATAGCGCGTATTTGATATCCTCAGAAGTTACAGGCAATTTGTCTATATTGGTTTTGATTATTCTCACGATGATTGTCTCTGCCTCTTCAAGTACATTCTCATCATCTTGTCTATCTCTCGAACCATCAATCGAGAGAGTGCATCTGCATAAGCGAAACTCTCCGTATCAATGTATTCCATCGTGAACTTGTATCCCAACAGAATCGTTGCCCAATGATACAGTCTCCTTGCTGTATGCACAGGGATTCCATCTTTCGATCCGAATATCGCGAGGAGAAGCTTGTGATCAGTTTGCATCACGAATCTCCTTCCAAACACATATCGATGGAATTTCGTCACCCCGAAGATCAGAGCGAGACCTTCTTTCTCGATCTGGGAGTACTTTATCTCGGCTGATTTCAGTGCTCTTGAGTCTTCCATTGACTGAGCAATCATTGCCCCGATTCCCTTCTCACTCGCATCAGCAGCTAGTACCAGTTCCTTCGAGGGGTCGTAGTGAATCAGATTGAGATCCGATGCTAGAATAGATCTTATCTCTTTGAATGACTTCTCACATTCAATCGACCAGTTCCACTCAACACCATCTTTCAGCAGATAATCAAGAGGGCATCACAGCTTATGCATTCCATCGATGAAACATCCGTAGTAGGACACCATTCCAAGGAACGATCTCAACGAAGATTGGTCTCGTGGTGGTGGCATTTCCCTTACAGCCCTCACTTTCGCTAGATCTGGTCTCCTTCCAGACTGATCGATTATGAATCCGAGGTACTTGATCTTACTCATTCCGAAAGAGCACTTCTCTGGACGAATTCTGAATCCATATTCCTTTATTCGCTCGAGTACTCTTTTCAGATTCGTGTCGTGGATTTCCTTGGTCTTTCCACCGACCACAATGTCATCGAGATACGCTTGAGCACTATCACACCCAGAGAGCATCGTATCCATCGCCTTCTGGAAAATTCCAGGAGCCACGCCCACGCCAATCTTTTGAAACGGAATAATCATCTATGAGTGTGTAGTCGCCTGTCCCGTACTCCAAGAGCAAAGAGGGAACCAAGCTTTATCGCAGACAAGGGGGGAGCAACCGCTCAATACAAGAGAAACAGGGGAGAAGGAAGAAGAGAGGAGAGAGGGGCGCTCTCGTCCTGAATATGCGAGACAGGGTCATTAACAGGTGACATGCTAATAGACAATGGGGAGAGGAGGGGAGAGATCTCCAATATCAGCGCACGTCACCATTCCATCCTTGTGCACTGTGATCATTCCGTGAGGCAGAACTGGAAGCGAATACTATGATATTTAACGAAATATTTCATAACTGGCTTGTCACATCCCCGTTTCAACATCGATACAACAGCCATTTGACTCATACCAAGTGATGGGCAGCCGGCAAGGAGGTAAAAAATAAACAATTTGTGAGAGTAAATATATTTTTCAACACTAGCGTTTCGATTTCAAATTATATCTTACGCCTAAAAAAAGCGTGATAACACGCATCCTCTGAAAAAACAAAGCCAGCCGAGAATTAATTTCACAAAAATACCCATAAATGTTCTAAGTTCTGCATTCGCCAGATCTGGTATAGCAAAGAAACAAATAACACAATACAGAACAATATCTTTTCTATTGTTTCCTAGGCATTCGCTAAAGCCATTGAAATGCAGTCAAAGTAGGAAAGGAAATATCACAGAACAGCAATAAAGTGTGACGAGTTTTATTGGTATTTATTACTTCTTCATCGAAATTCCAAGAGGAAATCACTTTTTGATAGAGTTCAGTACATACAAAGGGTCATTTCCAATTAAATTTGATCGCATTGTGAAACGCGGACTCATTGTATAGGCTACTGTTTCAAATTGTGTTTGTTGAAAAACCTACTTTGCTCGCATTGAAGAATGAGATCTAAAACCTAAATTGACAGCCAAGTAAATCACAATATTATTGGCTCCACAATTCATAATTATTATTTTGGGTCTTCGTAAGGTCAACTTACTGGTGTACAATAGTAAATTCGCTCATGAAATATTGTTGTGACACCTAATCACCTTGTCGAGAAAAATTTCAAAATTAGAAGCTATCAGAAACATATCAAAAGGGTGTTAAAACACACATTATCAATCGATAACTTACGGTGTACGATCTGTCCTGGGTCAGCACAAGACCCTGATTCAGGTCGAGAATTGCTCTTTAATAAGAACTGCAATCATGGCATTGTAAAGATCTTGCAACTGATATTCAGATCTCAATCAAATAAGATAGTGCTCGGACAACCTATCGCTTCGTGGTGTTGAGAATGATATATTTTTTTGTTGAGAATGATATAATATACACACGAGCCAGTGTCGATTGACCTGCGACCTTCTTCGCAGAAGCAGATTGGATGAATGAATTAATCCTCGCTCTCATTGTGCTCTTCATCAGGGGGCTCGCTCGTCATCGGCAGTCCGTCGTCCTCATCGTCGAGAAGAGAGTTCTCCGGATGGTTCCTGAGTCAGCCAATTTAGTTGATGAAATATTATAATACGACCACGATCAATATCACGATTGAATCCTCCGTGGAACAAGACGTATCAAATGTTAGTGAAACACAAACACTAATAGAATTTGTTAAAGTATTTTGACCAAAATTACTTAAGTAACATTGTGGTCTCCAGATACATTAAATTACAAGCTACTCATGAAACACTAAAGCTACGGGTGTCGAAAAAAATGTATTTCGCCAATTTTTACATTTGTTTCATAAAATTGCCGCTTCGCAATGAAGACAATTTAATAAGTAATAAAAATCTAAGAGAGACTATCTGAGTGAATGCAAATACTCTTGGCACTAGCGAAAAATCGAATTCTTCCATAATTGGCATACATGTAGTACTTGGTGAGTATAGCTCAGACGTAGCTTATTTAGTGCTCTAAATGAAGTATGGGGAAATGAGATACACTTGAGTCCGAAAACGTAAATTTTCGAAAATTTTCAATTCGCTATCGATCAGTACGAGTTAAATCTCAAAAAATGCGCAAAATTCGAGAGATCACATATACCAAGTTTGATAAGATTTCGATCAAGGATCTTGAGAAAAAACGCAAAAATCGAAAAAATTTACCTTCGTTCAATTTTAGCTTGTTCAGATGAGTGGGGGTGGACCATTGAGATGAAAATTCACTCATCGTTTATTATTGCGCCCGATTTTTTCATCTTCCGTAATGCAAGTGAGCATTAAGGTTCGGTATCTTCTTTCCATACAAGTGGCAACCGCAGAAGATGCAAAACAAAGACGGAATTCGTATTCCAACTTGCACTCTTCTCCCTTCCTTCTCATCGTCTTCCTTCTCTACTCCTGGCTTCCCCTCGTCCTTCATCGATTTCTCTCTGAAGAGGACGACTAGTGGAGCACGTGTATCAGGCAATCTGCACTCTTCAACGCAAAAAAGTGCGCACTCTCTTCATATCCCTTACTCTCTCAATCTCTCTGCCTGGTAGGAGAATGAGCAGAGAGCTTCTTCTGCTGTTTCTGATTTAGATTTGAACATGTTTTTCGAGAGCGTGTTCGAAATTCAGCACATTAATCACTGAGTGATACCTCACCATTCACTCCTACCGTACTCCTTGGGAAATCATGGCCAAGGAAGTCACAATATTATTGGCTCCACAATTCATAATTATTATTTTTGGGTTTACGTAAGGTCAACTTACTGGTGAACAGAAGTAAATTCGCATATGGAATATTAATGTGACACCTAATCACCTAGTCAAGATAAATTTTAAAAAAATGAGAAACTATCAGAATTCGCATAAACATATTAAAAGGGTATTAAAACCCAAATCATCGATCGATAACTTACGGTGTACGATCTGTCCTCGGTCAGCACGAGACCCTGATTCCGGTCGAAAGTTGTTCTTTAATAAGAACTGCAATCATACAATAGCTAACCAATAGGTAGAATGGTATTAGAACAAAAAATAACTTCTGCGCTGAATTGAAGCGATTGTATTGGACTACAATTGGGATAGATTGGATGGATGAAGAGATTGAATAATCATCTCCCTGATTGTGCTCTTCATCAGGGGACTCTGTCGTCCTCATCGTCGAGGAGAAAGTTCTCCGGGTGGTTCCTGAATCAGTCAATATAGTCGATCAAATATTACCACTCCAATACGTGATTTTAATCCTCAGTGAACCATTGGCTATTATCTATTAGTGAAACGGAAACGCTAGCAGAGTTTGTCCATTTGATTTCTAGCACAAGTTCGCCACGCGATCATCGTGGTCTCTGCATAATTTAAAATACAAAGTAATGATGAAACACTCGCGTTATTGGTTGCTTAGAAAATGCAATTCGCTAATATTTATGAGAGACTTTTTCAGTCAGTGAACATATGCTTGGCAAAGTGCGAAAAATCAAAATCGTCCTAAATGTGCCCACATGTAGTACTCGACGAACATTGCTCGGGTGCCACATCCGGAGTGTTCTAGACCGCTCTCTGCGAAATGGGACACACTTGTGGCAGAAAGTTGAAATTTCAAATTTTGCCATTTCGAAACCGATTTGAATCACTGATGTCTCAAAAAATCACTAATATTGATTATATGTGACAAATTCTAGAATGATTGGGCATCAACTCGTCAAGAAACAGCGAAAATATTTTTTTGAAAATTGTTAATTAATTCAGATGGGTGGGTAGATACGTTTTTTATTTCGTTATTAACTAGAGCGGCACACTTACCATTCACATAAAAAATATAAAGAAATTAAAAATACAGTTTGTGAGAAATCATCAAAAATGTTTAAAAAGTCAATTCTCGATCATCCCGAAACTACCGTAATCTAGTGACGAGAGAGTTTGCAGAATGAAGAGACGATTGCACGCATTGCAGGATTACTGTATTTCTACGGTAGAATTTCTTGGATCTTCCTAAGGTTACATGAGTCACACCATCTAGACTGTGTCAGCTATCATTTCTCGGCTACCGTAGGCTGAACTACTGTAACACTGATATTGTAGATACACCAAACGGTGCCAATCAAACCGTTGTGGCGTAATAGAGGCCGAACAGCCTGGAATGAATTTAGACAGACATACAGTAATTCTACTGCCGTAGAAATGCAGTAATCCTGTAATGTGTGCAATCGTCTCTTCATTCTGCACACTCTCTCGTCACTTGAGTTCGGTAGTTTCGGACTGATCGAGAACTGATTTTTTAAACATTTTTGACGATTTCTCACAAACTGTATTTTTAATTTCTTTTGATTTTATTATGTGTATGCCGATCTAGATAATAATGTAATAAAAAACGTATCTACCCACCCATCTGAATTAATTAATAATTTTCAAAAATTTGTTTTCGCTGTTTCTTCACGAGTGGACGCCCAATCATTCTAGAATTTGTCACATATAATCAATGGAATATTCGTGATTTTTTGAGACATCAGTGATTCAAATCGGTTTCGAAATGACAAAATTCGAAATTTCAACTTTCTGACACAAGTGTGTCCCATTTCGCAGAGAGCGATTTAGAACACTCCGGATGTGGCACCACCCGAGCTATGTTGGTCGAGTACTACATGTGGGCTCATTTAGCACGGTTTCGATTATTCGCACTTCGCCAAGGGTATCTACAAATATGTTCACTGAGTCAAAAAGTCTCTCTTATAGGTTTTAGATGTTATTTATTTTATAAAATTTCCGCTAGACTCACTCGCTCAAGTGCTCGTCCATTGTCGCGCAAGCTTTCCACGAATTTGCAATGCTTGCGCGAGATAAACTTCATGCTGCAAGGATTGAATAAATATTCAAATAAATGCTTCAGATAACACTACATCGTTCGATCTCAAAAAAAACACGCGGTAGTCGTTTATAAAGTGATCAACACTATTTTTAAAAGGCACTCGGTCGGATCGCGGTGATCATGTGACCTAATACTATAAAAAATCATTCATAGAGGTTAACAAAAAATCCAACGTACGTTCTTCCTTTTCCACACTCGGATGCAGTTGTGTCCTCCTGCACCTTGGCCACATCGTCCTCATTCTGCAATTGAAATACTTTTTCTCCCCGTATCGTTCGAAATAATCGAAGGAAGATCGCATCGCCGACTATATCTACCTTGTGAAACACGGCGTTGCCAGATCATAATTTGTAATGTTTTTATGTTTGGAATCTATGCGAATAATACGATTAGAGAAATAGAAATATCTATACCTGTATATAAAGCGCTGTGTGATTCCGTGTGTCGGGATTGCGAAACAGGTGCGAAATGAGGAGAGATAAAGGTTGCGAAACGATTACGAAATGTGGAGGGAGAGATCGCGCGTCAACAAGTTGCGAAACGAGTGATTGCGAAACCTACTCCGCTGGGACGGGGCCCCCGCCGAAGGCGGGGGACAGCCGGACTAGTCCTCAATATTTCACCCAGCCTCATCTTGATCTCTGTCCTCCTCGTCTCCTTCTCTCCTCTTCCTCTTCATATTCACAGTACTCTCAGTGTGGGAGAGGGCGGAGGAGAAGGAGCACGAGCGCGATCATCTTCGAACAATATGCTATACATTCGTTTTCAAAGATAATTATTGTTTATGGCTCATCATTCTTCCTCGCATTACCGAATGCAATATCACAGAGCAATGACTGACTACTGAAACACAAAGTTAGACGAGAATGTAACTTCACAAAAATACCCATAACTGCTCTAAATGCTAAATTCGCCAGATCTGGCATAGCAAATAAACCAATAACACAGTACTGACATATATTCTGAATAATATCGTTTTTTATGCAGTCGCTAAAGTCGTTGATGTGCAGTCAAAGTAAGAGAGGAAAGATCACAGAACAGCAATAAAGTGAGACGAGTTTTATTAGTATTTTTAAGAGACCCGCTCCGTAAGACTCGACCATTTCGGCCACCCTGCGGACATGTTGAGCTAGCAGCGGAAACCGCGGGCCATTACTGGTATGGGCGGAGTCCCTTAGGCCTGCATTATTGAAATTTGCCACTTATTATATGTTGCGGCCAAAGGGTAAGAAAAGATATCGATAAAGGTGGAAAACAGACAAAAAATCATATTTTCTTAATGATGCAAAATTGACTAAAACGTCAAATTGCGTTCCACTTGTAGTGCCCCGAAGTCGTTAAAAAGGCATTTAGATCAGAAATCGATCGATTCTTAAAATCATTTTTAGTGCTAAAATTTCACCTTTTGTTGCCTATCTGGCTCATTTCGGCCAAAGCCCGCTTTTTTCGTTCCAATACACTTTGGAGCATGTTGCATCAAAATCACTTAGCAGCTAATCTTGACTCCGATTCCATTTTCGGAAAATAATTTTCTAATCGGTCTCTGTACCGAACCCGAAAATTCAAAAATTCATTATAGCCAATCCATTGTGAACAATGATTCAGTTTTATCACTGTTATATACAACTATCCATGATATAATTTTTAGCACTAAAGCAGATCACAATTTCGCTCGTTTCAGAAATCCACTTTTACTGCTTCGAATTTATCAATATTTGGACAATATTTTCTCGAAAATCATAAGCCCAATCCCACCAGTTTTGTATTCAGATATTAGAATACCCCGACGTAATTAAGAAAATCAAACGATGGGTGCCACCTGTCATGCCCAAAATTCACTATGTTTATTCAAATAATTGGAAAATCGAGATTTTGAATAATTTATTTTTTTAGATTTCTCAAAATTTATTGCTTATTTCAGATGTAATTAATTGTTAAACAATACATTACCACTGGATAAGTAATCTGAGCGTTAAAGAACAGCTGTTTTGCATGAGGCCAGAAATCGAAAATTTTCACATTTTCCTATCAAACCACTTTTCCAATCCCTTAGATTTTACAATATTGATAAACATTGGGATACCCTACTTCGACATTACATTACAAAAAATCTCGATAGGCATTCCATTTGCGGGCAATAATTTTCAAACATGCACCTATAGCAAGCTTCAACAAAACACGCTAAAGTGGCATGTTTGAAAATTATTACCCGCAAATGGAAAGCCTATCGAGATTTTTTGTAATGTAATTGCGAAGTAGGGTATCCCAATGCATATCAATATTGTTAAACCTAAGGGATTGGAATCGTGGTTTGATAGGGAATCCAGCACAAAAATAGGAAAATGTGAAAATTTTCGATTTCTGGACTCATGCAAAACAGCAGTTCTTTAACGCTCAGATCACTTATCCAGTGGTAATGTATTGTTTAACAATTAATTACATCTGAAATAAGCAATAAATTTTGAGAAATCTAAAAAAATAAATTATTCAAAATCTCGATTTTCCAATTATTTGAATAAACATAGTGAATTTTGGGCATGACAGGTGGCACCCATCGTTTGATTTTCTTAATTACGTCGGGGTATTCTAATATCTGAATACAAAACTGGTGGGATTGAGCTTATGAGTTACGAGAAAATATTGCCCAAATGTTGATAAATTCGAAGCAGTAAAAAGTGGATTTCTGAAACGAGCGAAATTGTGATCTGCTTTAGTGCTAAAAATTATATCATGGATAGTTGTATATAAAAGTGATAAAA
This sequence comes from Pristionchus mayeri, assembly GCA_036245805.1. Taxonomy (NCBI): domain Eukaryota; kingdom Metazoa; phylum Nematoda; class Chromadorea; order Rhabditida; family Neodiplogasteridae; genus Pristionchus; species Pristionchus mayeri. Next base: position 31,946,151 of record BTRK01000003.1, read on the forward strand.
CTGAATCATTGTTCACAATGGATTGGCTATAATGAATTTTTGAATTTTCGGGTTCGGTACAGAGACCGATTAGAAAATTATTTTCCGAAAATGGAATCGTTGTCAAGATTAGCTGCTAAGTGATTTTGATGCAACATGCTCCAAAGTGTATTGGAACGAAAAAAGCTAAGGGCTTTGGCCCGAAATGTGCCAGATAGGCAACAAAAGGTGAAATTTTAGCACTAAAAATGATTTTAAGAATCGATCGATTTCTGATCTAAATGCCTTTTTAACGACTTCGGGGCACTACAAGTGGAACGCAATTTGACGTTTTAGTCAATTTTGCATCATTAAGAAAATATGATTTTTTGTCTGTTTTCCACCTTTATCGATATCTTTTCTTACCCTTTGGCCGCAACATATAATAAGTGGCAAATTTCAATAATGCAGGCCTAAGGGACTCCGCCCATACCAGTAATGGTCCGCGGTTGCCATTGCTAGCTCAACATGTCCGCGGGGTGGTCGAGTCTTAAGGAGCGGGTCTCTTAAATATTTATAATAAATTACTGCTTCATCGAAATTCCAAGAGGAAATCACTTTTTGATAGAGTTCAGTACATACTATGTCAAAAAGTGAGTATGTACTGAACTCAAATTTAATTGGAAATTTGATCGCACCGTGAAAAGCGGACTCACTGGATAGGCTAGTGTTTTATTTTTGAAAAACTTTTCAAGATCACATTTAAGAATGAGATCAATACCTCAATTGACCGAAAAAAAGCAAATAACAATATTATTGGCCCAACAATTCATAATTTTATTGTGGTTCTTCGTCAGTTACACTTACTGGTGAGCTGATGTCAGTTCGCATATGAAATATTGCTATGACACATAATCACCTTGTCTAGATAAATTTCGACTTGAAAACCGGAATTCGGTTAAACTACATTAAACTGGGCAGACCAAGCCCTCTATCCCCTCGGGGTCGGTAAATTCGTAGTGATCTCGGTCGCGAAAGGTAACGTTCCCTAGAAGCACTTTGGACAGCAGGGATACGTAGTCCTAGCAGTAGTCGGCCTCGCCGCACTACATCACGTAGCGTTGACGCCACCTGACGTCTGTAAAATCGCTTGACGTGGCTGCACCTTTACCTTTTTTACCTTTATATTAAACTGGTATCAAAACACACATTATCGACTGCTAACTCACGGTTTACGGTCTGTACTCGGTCGGTAAGGACAACTCCGAAATGTCCCACCTCATTTTGGTCTCTCTCTTCCTTGTCTCCCTCCGTTCTCTTCCTCTTCATATTCAGCAGTGCTCTCAGAGTGGGAGAGGGAGTGGGAGAGGGAGTGGTCGTGCGATCGTCTCTGAAGATATGTTTTACATTGTGATTCTCATAGTTAATTATTGTTTTCGACGATATTTGCCAGTCAAGATTCTGATCTGTAAATACCGTATTACTGAGCGTGGAATCACTTGACTATAACTTTCTGTTGAACCTCTATTTTAAAATTTAGAAATTTAAAAGTTTATATTATGCTCACCATGAGCAGTAGGCTCGTCATTGTGGAACAGCGGGAACTGCAATCGATAATTCACGATCGATCGAATTATTGAACCCTTCAAATCTCCCGAAATCCACTCACCTCCTGTGGTTTTGCTCTAGATGAGGGACGAGCGAAAATCTTCAATCAACATTCATTAGTTTCAGTTATCGATCGCTCCAAACTACGGTAACCGGCTCGCATTATCATATCCATCCTCTCCATCGCCAAAGTACACGGGCGGCTTGAGGGAGAAGGCGGCTGCACTACCGTATCCTCGAATCCTCCAATCGATCGAACCATCGCCACGATGCTCTGCAAGCGGTACCGTATTCAGACGTTTGTCTCGGGTTTATAGTCGAAACTATGTTTTATAAAGCGCATGCTACACGTACATTATTCCCTAACCAATCCTTCCCTCTATGATCCCACATCGTAGCCCACAAGTACCGGGTGCGCTCGATTCCCTCATTGTTCTTCCCATCTTCCCTGAATAATACAGAAAGGCTACAGTTTTATTTATTTTTTATTTCGAAAAACCCTATCACACTCACATTGAAGAATTAAATTTATGCCTAAATTGTCAGTCAAGTAGATTACAATGGTACTTGCTCCACCATCCACAATTATTAATATTATTATTAGTTCGGTTCTCCACTTACTCACCTAGTCTACAGTACATGCTAATCGCTTTGCCCGCGGCGGCCCGCGGTGGCCCGCGGATTCCGCGGATCGATTTTGCGGGAAGCATGCAATTTTTTTCACCATTCGATTTTTTGTTTTTCACATTCTCCATAAAATTTCGCATCGGATGGACTATTCATTCATATTTTTAAAAAAATACATAAACCGATATTTTGAATGCCGCAATCCTTCAACCTACCGTAATCGCAGTTTGCGATTTCACTTTGCCAGTCGCTTTCGCAACTGAGATTTCGGTAGGTTGAGGCATTGCGGCATTCAAAATATCGATTTATGTATTTTTTAAATATGAACGAATAGTCCATCCGATGCGAAATTTTATGGAGAATGTGAAAATCAAAAAATCGAATGGTGAAAAATTGCATGCTTCCCGCAAAATCGATCCTATCGTATCTAACACCTCCTCCTGCTCACCCTGATTGTGTTCTTCATCACGGGGCTCGCTCGCCGTCGGCACTCCGATGTCCTCATCATCGAGGAGAGCGTGCTCCGGGTGGTTCCTCAACCAAACAATATAATCACTCAAATATGTCTAAATCATCCGCATTCTATGGTGCTATAGAATTCTCCTGGAGAGCCTTGAATGAAATCTATTTATGCAACTCAAACAGAATAGTTTATCAAATATTTCTTGACAATATGATCAAAGTGTTCTGATTACGTTCACATTTCGCTCTTGCTACGTAATACTTGTGGCTTGTGTAATTCCAATCATCTCGGTGTACATTAGATATCAAATCAACCAACAATCCACCATCATTATTACATTTGTGATTCACTCCTGCTACTTAAGAGAGACTATCTGAGTGAATGGAAATATGCTTGCCACTAGCGAAAAATCGAATTCCTCCATAATTGGCATACATGTAGTACTCAGTGAGTATAGCTCAGGTGTGGCTTATTTAATGTTCTAGATCAAACATTAAGAAATGCGCTTCACTTTAGTCCGAAAACGTCAATTTTTGAAATTTGGCATTTCGCTATCGATCAGAACGAGTTATATCTCTAAAAATGCGCAATATTCAAATGATCGAACCTACCAATTTTCATAAAATTGCATTAAAAGTAATTGCGAAAAAAACAGAAAATTCGAAATATTTTACTTTTGTTTAATTTTAGCTCCCTCAGATGGGTAGGGGTGGACCATTTTTATGCTTTGAATTTGTAGTTCTGGAAACTCACTAACTATTAAAAAAATTAAATTAAAATCAAAAATAAAAGTTTGGAGAAATCGGCTAACAAAGGCCCGCAACTTGAAATAAAGCCAGTTTGTGATAGGACCTGGCCTACCGTATCCCAAAACCGAAATGGAAGACAGGTGTGTCTAGGGTTACCCAACACGGAGTACTCGATGAGGGGAATCCACCTGAATGAACCGATGAACGATGCGCATCCGCGCGCGCCAGCGCACTGATGTTAAATACGGTATGCCACGTCGTATCACAAACTGGCTTTATTTCAAGTTGCGGGCCGTTGTTAGCCGATTTCTCCAAACTTGATTTTTTGATTTTAATTTAAATTTTTTAATAGTTAGTTAGTATCCAGAACTACAAATTCAAAGCATAAAAATGGTCCACCCCTACCCATCTGAAGGAGCTAAAATTAAACAAAAGTAAAATATTTCGAATTTTCCGTTTTTTCACAATTATTTTTAACGAAATCGTATGAAAATTCGTAGGTTCGATCATTTGAATATTGCGCATTTTTATAGATATAACTCGTTCTGATCGATAGCGAAAGGGCAAATTTCGAAATTTGACGTTTTCTGACTAAAGTGCAGCGCTTTTCTTAATGCTTGATCTAGAACACTAAATAAGCCACGCCTGAGCTATACTCACCGAGTACTACATGTGTTCAAATTTTGGAGGAATTCGATTTTTCGCTAGTGCCAAGCGTCTGCACAAAACTGTTCACTCACTCAGATAGTCTCTCTTAAATCGTGTGATTTGTGTTGATCCAATATTCCATCGATTCTCCCTTGAAATCACAACATCCAAACCAGTTCAGTAGCCGTCACATGGCCCGTCTCTCCTCCTCCTATTTCCTCTGTCGGAATCCATTGAGAGGTCGAGTGGAGAGGATGGATGCAGATCCGCCCACAACTGAATTGTGCGCCGATGAGTCAGAAGGTTGAAATTAGGAATATTGGTTCATCCACGTCCAAGCAGAAGTAAGTAAATTGTTTTGAGATGAGTTGAAGTTCGAAGGTATAAGCTTTGCACGATTAGGATGATTTGAGCAAGTCAGGCTCCTTTCTGTTTCATGAAGCCTTCAATCAATGAACGGTTCAAGAGGGGACGGTCTTATACAAATCGTTTCTTTATAAATTAAAAATCCAATAACTCACCTCCAGCATCACTTTCGGTCTCTTGAGAGGGGGGCGGGATCTCTCCTATATCAGCACACGTCACCACTCCATCCTTGTGCACTGTTAGCACTCGGTGAGGGCAGTCCTGGAAACGGGTGCTATTTAAAAAAATATTTCATAAGTGACATGTGGCATCCGCGTTTCAATATCGAATCAATAGGCATTAGGCTGCCACCAAGTGATCGGCGACCGACAAAGGGGTGATATATCAAAAGAAAACATTATAGGAGTAAATCTATCTTTCAACTCTAGCGCTTCAATTCCCGATTATACATTAGTATTTTTAAAAGGATTGATAAAACAAATAAAATGCTCACTCCAAAATGCAGCCAGTGGTATTCTATCCCTCCGAGGGGGGAAGAATCTGCTCTGCAGGAGTACACCTCGAGTTCTTGCACCCTAACAATAAATGTATTGAGCAGCTGCAGCAGCCCTCGCTGCTGCACGGGCTGCATTAGAAGTAGAGGATAAGTGGCGGACCGTGCATCTCGGAGAAGTCAACGTAGTGGCCGAAGTTCAGACCTGAAGAGGCATACTTCATTGGCCCAATTATATTCATGTTTCACACTTGCTACGTAACACGTGTGGTCTGTGTTGCTCTAATTGCATTTAGTTTGCCAGTTGAAATCCCAACAACCAACCAGTTCAGTAGCCGTCACATGGCCCGTCCCTCCTCCGCCCTCCTTCCTTTGTCCGAATCCATAAAGACGCCGAGTGGAGAGGATTGATTCCGACCCAGCCACCACTGAATTGTGCGTCGACGAGCCAGATCGCAGGAATTCGGACGAATTCGATGGCTGAAAAAAATGCAGAAAATATAGTTGGTTCATCCATCCCTAACAAGAACTTCCACGCAGTATCAAGATCCGCCCATGACGGAATTGTGCGTCGGATGAATACTTGGTTGCAAAGAGTTTTATTTGCAGGTAATTTGTTGTTTCATGAATGACTCATACACACATTTATCGACAAGGAGCAATGAATATTGAGTGTTTTGATGTGAATATCAGGTAATTTATTGTTTCAAGTAGGGCCTAGTTGTCAATATAATGTAACCCTCACCGTGCCTCCGAACGATGGCTTCATTCAGTGATATACAAAGAGATTTCTCCCGAGTTGGTGGTGGGCGTAGAAGAAAGTGTCGCACATCGGGCATTTTACTGAATTAGCGTTGTGCTTCCAATATTAAATACTTTAAAATGCATTCAGCAATGACATCTACAAAATCTTGCATACGTCCTTCCTTGTTCACACTCGAGGATGACATCGTGTCCTGCTGCGTCTTATCCTTATCGTCCTTCTGCAATTGTGTCATATATTTTTTGTCTTAACCGGAATGATCGCAATAATTGAAAACGGATAGCATCGGCGACTTTCACTACCTTGTGAAACACGAGGTTGCAAGTTCATAAATTGGAGTGTTTTCAAATTTGGAATTTTTGCTAACCATACGAATACAGAAATTATTTTTTTAATATCTCACCCAACCCCCTCTTGGTTGTTCTCCTCCTCTTCTTCATCTATTCGTTTCCTGTTTATATTCAGCAGTGCTTGAAGAGTGTAAGAGAACGAAGGAGAAGGAGAACGAACGCGATCATCTCCGATACATTCGTGTTCAAATAAAATTATTGTTTTTCAACTGTCTTTCTTCATCGCATTAGTGAGAGCAATATCACAGAGCAATGACTGATTACTGAAATACAAAGTTAGACGAGAATGTAACTTCACAAAAATACCCATAACTGCTCTAAAAACTGAATTCGCCAGATCTGATGTAGAAAAGAAACCAAAAAACAATATAGAACAATCTCCTAACTATCGTTTCCTAGGTATTCGCTAAAGACTTTGAAATGCAGTCAAAGTAAGTAAGGAAATGTCACAGAGCAGCAATAAAGTGTGACGAATTTTATTAGTATTTATCACCCGTATCACGAGTCAGTGGATGAAAAGCGACTACCCAGGGAACATTTTTAAAAAAGTTGTGCTAGATTTGACTCATATTATAGTGGTAGAATACTCTAGGCATAATATTTCGAAAAATTTGGGTCATTGGTCCCAGAGCCGTCAATTAGGAATTCTCCGGTTTTGCACCCGGCTACGCTGTATTTCAGCTCCCAGATGGGCTAGAAGACTGGCATTGGGCTCAAAATTCGCAGAAAATTATTTCCAGAAACTTTTTCGTTGACAACTTTCTTGCTTGACCATTATTGACGATGTTATCTGCGAAAAACCAGATTCTAGATCAATTAAATAATGTTTTCACCTCAAAGATGAGAGATGCTACAGATTTTTATTGTTGAATATAGTAGTAGAAGTCAATATGTATAGATTAAAATTAGGAAAAAAGCAATCATCCTACCCCCTTTTGATGAAAATTTTGGTCAAATGTGAGATATTGCTGAATCTCAACGTTAATTTCGATAAATAGACTTACACACCGAATCTAAAATAAAGCAATTTGTAATTCCAGACATCATAAATCCATGTAAGTTAGATGGCAGTGAAAGAGTGTGAAATCAGCGTGTTCGAAAAAATCGGTTTTCGAAACCTCGATTTTTCTCAAGTTTGAGCATTTTATTCTTTCCAAATAGAAGAACACGCCAATCATCTCCCTATAGAAATTAAACTATTTACCGGTATGTGTAAGATAATCGAGGAATGGTAGGTTCCTATGCTTTTCAAAGTCGAAATTTCGGGGCTCAGAAACGCAAGATTGATATAATAAAATATTGTTAAATTCGATTTTGTCAAGATTCGTGCGCACACATGGTAGATATCGTGATGGAAAATCATATTACGGTGTGTTCAATAAAAATTGGCCTTTTAAATAAGGAATAGATCCATTTGTGGAAAATCAAAGATTTATAAATACTTAAAATTCGAAGAAAATCAGCATGTGAAATTTTAACATTTTATTAGTGTTATTAAAACAAATATGCTTTACTATGAATTTACATGTTGAAATCCGACAACATTTTATAAATCTTTTAGTTAAAATCGAATTTAACAATATTTTATTATATCAATCTTGCGTTTCTGAGCCACGAAATTTCGACTTTGGAAAGCATAGGAACCTACCATTCCTCGATTATCTTACACATACCGGTAAATAGTTTAATTTCTATAGGGAGATGATTGGCGTGTTCTTATATTTGGAAAGAATATAACACGCGTCTTCTGAGAGATTGCATGAACCGGAGGAACTAGCTGCAAAAGTTTGAGCAATATCGAAAAGAAAATTATGGTAGTCCAGTGTAGACGGGAAAACTTTTATACTAGCGATTTGTCCTGGAACCGGCCTTTAGGCATTTTCCGGACTTCGTTCCGGCTCTGACGTAACATCGTTCATTTTTGAGCTACATTGGCCAGCTTGTGCTCAAAATGCGCGGAAAATTATTTTAAGAAACTTTCATGTTCACACCAAAGCCGAGTGCGAAATCACGTTGAAAATATCGAAAAACCGAGTCGAGATTCATAAAAAAATTCATATCTCGCTTGGAACCCCACCTTTTAGTAGATTTTGATTGCAGTTTCAGAATCTACGTACCCATAATAGTCAATAAAAAATGCGAGTGAGAGTCCGTAGGGGTGAGAATGTGTTACGCTAATGCAAAATGTGTGCTCAGTTCGCTAATTCGTGATTTTCAATTTCTTATGCTTAAGCCATAATCGCTCAGATATATCTTTTCTTTCATAATTTGATTGTTTCTAACCTAGATATGATGTATTCCGTTGAAAAAATCAAAGATTTCCACATTTCTTGGAAATCATATTTTTCACCTCGATATTTCTCAAATTTGCAGTTTCCAAACTCAACATTTCGAGGATCTTACCCGTCTTCACTATACGGATCTTATAGCATGCTAAGCCATGAGTAATATTTGTTGGTGTGGACCTACTCGACGATTTTTAAAATCTAATTTTTGACCCTCGAAAACGCCCGATCGAGCGTGTCGGAAATATCCAAAATTCGATATTGAGGTTAATTTTTCGAATTATGGTTGTTTATAAGTTGTAAAAATGTTTTCTTGAACTATGCAGTAAATAACATGTGCGAAATTCGCCATTGCTTTTGTTTCTAAATTTGCGAATTATTCGAGAGTGAGAAAATGACATTTCCGAAAAAAACGTGAAAATTGTTGGGTTTCGAAAGTAGTTTAAGCCGGAGGTTGCGAAAACATTTTTACAACTTATAAACAACCATAATTCGCAAAATTAATCTCACTATCGAATTTTGGATATTTCCGACACGCTCGATCGGGCGTTTTCGAGGGTCAAAAATTAAATTTTAAAAATCGTCGAGCAGGTCCATACCAACAAATATTACTCATGGCTTAGCATGCTATAAGATCCGTATAGTGAAGACGGGTCATCGAAATGTTGAGTTTGAATCCTGTAAATTTGAGAAATATCGAGGTGAAAAATATGATTTTCAAGAAATGTGGAAATCTTCGTTTTTTTCAACGAAATTGAGCACATCGAGGTTAGAAACAATCCAATTATGAAAGAAAGGATATATCTGAGCGATTATGGCTTGATAATAAGAAATTGAAATTCACGAATTAGCGAATTGAGCACATATTTTGGGTTAGCGTAACATATTCTAACCCCTACGGACTCTCACTCGCATTTTTCCTTGACTAACATGGGTACGTAAATTCGGAAACTGCAATCAAAATCTACTAAAAGGTGGGGTTCCAAGCGAGATATGAATTTTTTTATGAATCTCGACTCGGTTTTTCGATATTTTCAACGTGATTTCGCACTCACACGGCTTTGGTGTGAACATAAAAGTTTCTTAAAATAATTTTCCGCGCATTTTGAGCACAAGCTGGCCACTGTAGCTCAAAAATGAACCATGTTACGTCAGAGCCGGAACCAAGTCCGGAAAATGACTAAATGCCGGTTCCAGTACAAATCGCTAGTATAAAAGTTTTCCCGTCTCCACCGGACTCTACCATAATTTTCTTTTCGATATTGCTCAAACTTTTGCAGCTAGTTCCTCAGGTGGGTCCTTTTCATGCATTCTCTCAGAAGACGCGTGATAATGCTCAAACTTGAGAAAAATCGAGGTTTCGAAAACCGATTTTTTCGAACACGCTGATTTCACACTCTTTCACTGCCATCTAACTTACATGGATGATTGATGTCTGGAATTACAAATTGCTTTATTTTAGATTCGGTGTGTAAGTCTATTTATCGAAATTAACGTTGAGATTCAGCAATATCTCACATTTGACCAAAATTTTCATCAAAAGGGGGTAGGATGATTGCTTCTTTCGTAATTTTAATCTATACATATTGACTTCTACTACTATATTCAAAAATAAAAATCTGTAGTATCTCTCATCTTTGAGGTGAAAACATTATTTAATTGATCTAGAATCTGGTTTTTCGCAGATAACATCGTTAATAATGGTCAAGCAAGAAAGTTGTCAACGAAAAAGTTTCTGGAAATAATTTTCTGCGAATTTTGAGCCCAATGCCAGCCTTCTAGCCCATCTGGGAGCTGAAACACACTGTAGCCGGGTGCAAAACCGGAGAATTCCTAATTGACGGCTCTGGGACCAATGACCCAAATTTTTCGAAATCTTATGCCTAGGGTGTTGTACCACTATAATATGAGTTAAATCTAGCACAACTTTTTTAAAAATGTTCCCGCACACATCCACTGGCTCGTGATACGTGTGTTATTACTTCTTCATCGAAATTCCAAGAGGAAATCACATTTTGATAGAGTTCAGTACATACAAAGGGTCATTTCCAATTAAAATTGATGGAATTGTCAAACGCGGACTTTACTCGCTTTACTTTACTCGCATAGGCTACTATTTCAAATTTTGTTTGTTGAAAAACCTACTTTACTCGCATTGAAGAATGAGATCTAAAACCTAAATTAACAGCCAAGTAAATCACAATATTATTGGCTCCACAATTCATAATTATTATTTTGGGTCTTCGTAAGGTCAACTTACTGTTGAATAGAAGTAAATTCGCTCATGAATTATTGCTGTGACACTTAATCACCTAGTCAGGATAAATTTCAAAATTAGAAACTATCAGAATTCGCATAAACATATTAAAAGGGTATTAGGCTATCGATCGATAACTTACGGTGTATGATCTGTCCTCGGTCAGCACAAGACCCTGATTCAGGTCGAGAATTACTCTTTAATAAGAACGCGATTCTGTCGCATTATGTGCAGCGGAGCGGGAATCAGAGTTGCGTTTGGTGGAGAAGAATTGGATGGGTGAAACTGGCATGAACCCCTAGATAGTCACTGAACATATCATGTCGGAAAAAAGGAAGTAAGGTCGTGCGATAAATGTTTGTCTCTAATATTGTATAAAACACCAATTGGAAATGGCCCTGCAAACATCACAGAGAAGACCAGATATGACTGAGGAAGCACGCGATTTTTTCACATCTCTCAACTCCCCAATATGTTTATTCTAATATTTTTCATGTTTACGAGAAGTCGTCGAACAATGGCTAGCATGTATGTACACGGGGTGGGATGGAGAGGGGATCAATCCTCTTGAGTTGCGTCCATCCTCGCTGTCTCCTCCTTCTCCTTCTCTTTCTCTTCCTCCTCCTCCTTGTCCTTCTCCTTGTCCTGATTGTCCTTCTCCTTCTTCTCTGGTCTCGACTTGGCGTCCTCTCGGATTTTTCCTGCAAAGGGAACATTTTTGCTACTTGAATTAGCATATTCGGGATCAGGGTGATTACGGTATGTCTGGTTATGGTAGCCATGTTGCACTCACTTTTTCTGGTACTTTGCGGCTCGGCCCCCTCCTTCGACTTGCCGCCCCTTCGGAGGCCTCTTGACTCAGGAGGCCGGTCCTCTCTCGATCGAATGCGAGGCTGCTCTTCAGGAGAAGATTCCTGCAAATAAAGCGCATGATTACTGTAGACGATATTGTGGGTGCACGGTAGCTGAGTAGCTACAGTATATCATGTGTCCTGATTACCGTACCCTTTTGGTCGGGACCGGTATCGGTTCCGGTGCCGGTGCTGGTGCCTGGACCGGTGCCTGGCCCGATCCTGATCCCGATGTGCTCTTCTTGGGCGGTAAAAAGGGATCGTCATCCTCATCGTTCGGCTTGCGCGTCTCGTTTACAGTTACGATAGCCTTCTTCTCTCAAAATATCGCCAGTTATCGATTGACTACAGTACACTGCGGATATGGTAGTGGTACGGTACGTACGCTTGCATAGTGGCACCACCGGCGCTGCGACGGCGACAGTCACGGCAGTCGGCCAGCCAGCGAGCATAATGACTCCTGCAGAGAGGATTAAGGTAGGATGAGAACACGGAGGGTGGAGGGTACGGTAGGAAAGGGGCACGGTAGGCGTGGATGGTAGGATAGGAGGGTACGGTAGGTGGAGGGTACGGAAAATACGGTAAGTGGAGGGTACGGTAGGATTAGGACGGGGAGGAAGACTCAAGAAGATCCCGGAAGAAGCTCGCACTATGGTAGCGGGACAGTCGATTATCAAACGTCACTTTGTGTGGAACGCACATGAGATGGCTATACCAGTCACTTATTCCCTGAGCATTTTTGGTTAGTTTTTATTGACACCACGGGCAAAGCTGCAAACAATATCTCCAAAAGATTTTTCTACCTTCATAGAACCGGTGAAACGTGGATAAACCAGCACATTCTCATGATGTGCCTCGCAAATTTCTAGGAAGTTCCCTGCAACTTTGCAGTCCCTTCCCCTCTTCCTCCCCTCCTCTCCCCCTTCGACTGCTATCTTGTTTCACCACTCCCTCTAGACGCACTCTGAGAGCGGCGAGTCATCGATTAGAAGAGGAGGAGGAGGAAGGGACGAGGAGGAGAGGAAGAAGAGAGTAGCCTCCGGAGCCGGAGAATAGCACGTATTGCATCTTCCTGAGAAAAGACGGCAGTGGATGTCCGGTTGTGATGCCAAGCAGCAAGGACGAATAATGCAGGTGTCTGGAACCGGCAAATACCCTGCAAGAGGGACGCAATGCGATCGCAGGTGCTTGGACTAGTGAAAAAGGGTTTCCCGGTGCTTTATGAGTAGGAGTGGAGGAGAGGGCCGAGGGTTGGGGACTGTTCCAGTTGCAGACCCCACTTCGTCCATCTGTAGAAGTGCAGTCATCCGATCGAGGAGGATGAGACAGCCGGAACCGGCAAATGCTTCCTGACTCTCTTCAATTCGCACGCTCTCTCGCCGGTCGGAGGAGTGCTGGGGTAGAGTCGGTATCATTAGCGATTGCCTAATTACCGATGCAGGCGATTGAGAGGGTGAGGAATCCAGGAGTGACTAATCGCTCTCCTTTCCGCAGGTGGTCGAGAGCACAAATGCATTAAGCCAAATGTGCTGGATTATCATCAATACTGTATTGTAAATTGAGCGCCAAGCATAAAAAAACTGCCCACCATCAGCAGCAGGCTCGTCATTGCGGAACAGCGGGAACTGCAATCGACAATTCTCAACGATCGATCGAATTATATGCTGAGATAACTCAGAAAATCTACCGTTATCCATCCTGCGGCTTTTCCCGCGAACCAGAGGGATCGTCGAACACATCCAATCAAAAAACGGATAAATTCCAGCTACTTTTAAGTTAGTTATGGATCGCTGTAGGCTACGGTAACCGACTCACTGTATCGTCTCCATCTTCTACATCGCCAAAATGCATGCAGAAAATATTTTTGGTTCATGAATCCCTAACAAGAATTTCCACCCAGTAGCAATGTGCAGAATGGTCAGCAAATACCAACGAGCGATGATGATAAATTTTAGAAGCTGCTTTAATCTACCGTAACCATACAGTATCTCATCTCCACCTTCCGGTTATAAGTTCTTTCTGTATCTCTACCGTACCCCCTCTCCCTCACCTCATCTTCCTCCTCTCCGTACTCCTCGAGATCGGGCGCCTCCAATCCGATCTCCATGCGCTCGGAATCTGCAATTAATGTTGAAATATTGAGCGATGTTGATGCTTATGATCAAAATAGGGCCACACCCAAGATGTATGATAACTCAATAACCGCTAATCACTAGGAATGAGCAAATCTAATTATATTTTTTGTAACGGGAAAATGACTCGTATATTAGGTTAAGGAACGACACACCATGTATGTAATTCTAGTGAAACCTCTATACACGGGGTGCATATGAAAAATTTGAGTAATCTACAACCAGTTTGCATTAAAATAACGACACGCAAATATGATAAAATAATAAATCAAAGCCTCAGCCCACCGTCCATATCCGGCTCGGGCGAGAGTTCGGGTGCTTCGCAATTCTTAAGATGTTAAACAGAATAATTTCATTTTTTATGTTTTTAAATTTCAAACAGCAGTAGCCAAAGGATCGAAAAGATCATATGAGAGGAATCGGGAGAGACTCGAGATAGGCCGGGACGTGAAAATTCATGATCATCAATCGTGCCGAAAACAACGTGAATGGTACTTCGAAACGTGCTATTTCAAATTGCGTTGTCTGTTTTCCGAAGAAAATTTTTTTCTCGACGTGGTACGTCTTCGAAGTGGGCGGAGTCACACTTTTTAATGAAAACACGGAACTTTGGAGCTGTTTTTCGGAACTTTGCGATAAAGATATTAAAAAAATAGTCGACATATGAAAGAAAGAGGATTGTTCGAGGAACATTTTGCTTTCTTTGGATGGGTCAGAAACGCTAATTTGAAGCCAGGGGTCCGATTTGGTGAAAAGTTTTGTAAATCACGAAATACCAAAAAGGTTTTGGGATTTCACGCTTAATCGATAGGTCCCTATAAGTACTCTTTCCTGACAAAAAATGAAGGTCTGGAAGCTATGCGTAATAATGTTGCTCTCGTTTAAGTACTACCCGGCTAATGGGCCGGGTATAGACGGAATGTTTCCTATATCGCTATAGGGTCATTTAGCATCAGAATTGAATCAATATACTGTAGAAACATATTTCCATAACAGAAACACATCATTTTCATGTGCATTCGCTCATACCTTCGAATTGTAGAAATTATGATCTAAAAACTGGGAAGGTGCAAAATACCCGGTATCTGACGTCCATTCAACGAAAGATTCAGTGAAATGTATTGGATGTAATGTAGAAACAATTTCTATAGCAATTGACAATGGATGACCACAGTTGAAATCGATTTTGCCGCATTGGCAATCGAATAACTGCGAAACACGACTCCCCCAACCGATTTTGAGATATCGATTAGTGAGTGGCACCAAAATGTAGAGTATTATGTGCTGAACATTTAATCTGTTGAAAGTAAGCTTCTATCTTTTCATATACGCGAGCTACAGTGCCTAGAAGTAGACAGAAAACGACGGCGGAGGTGCGCTAGAGAGCGCCAATTGGAGGGGAGAGAGAGGGAGGTCAGGCGGAGAGAGCGCCAGACGGTTAGAGCGCGCCTTCTTGAGGAATTCTAGCCCGTTTCTATCCAACTTCTAAGCACTGTAGCTCGCGTATATGAAAAGATAGAAGCTTACTTTCAACAGATAAAATGTTCAGCACATAATACTCTACAATTTGGTGCCACTCACTAATCGATATCTCAAAATCGTTTGGGGGAGTCGTGTTTCGCAGTTATAAATTTCCACGTCCCGGCATGGCCCAAAGATCTCGAGTTTCTCCCGATTCCTCTCATATATCATCAGCTATACATTGCTATCATAACTTGAGTTCACCGGGTCTAATTTCTTTTCCATGAAACGATAAGTAACCTTGAATCCGTGTGCACCCAGAATGGAGTTGACCGAGCTGCTGTTGCTGCCTCAGCATGAAAATAATAAAAAAAATTAGTTCATCTACGGTAGCAGTAAATGCATTGCTGTGGTGGAATCAATACGAGTTTTGTTTGGGATCATAATGCAATTCTGCTCCACTTTTTTAAAAAAATTTTACGTTTCAAAACGTACCGGTAAGTGTATATAATACAAAGTACTCGCCAACCAATTCGTCCAGCTATGTTCCCTCTCCATAGCTCGAAAGTGTCGGGTATTCGTCATTGTGATTCCCACCTCTAATCTCCAGCCCATTTTTGAGCCATCTTTCCTCTACCCATTGCTGAGGTTTTCCGTTCACTAATCCCATACCTAGTGCCCTACCGCACGATTTACATTTCACTTAAACTCAAGTCAGCAACACAAAATCGTATAGAATCAGAATACACTGCAAACAATTTTCAACTGGCAGCTCTCGGTTTCGAGTGATTATCAAACCAAAAACAATCTGGTGAAAATCAGTTGTTTCTAAAGAAATCGGAATAAAATCAAATCAATAAATCATACATTCTGACGTGTTTGTGGTTCTTCCTTATCAAAAGGAGCAGTTCCCCACAGTAGGAACACGTGCGAGCGAGATGAGTTGAGGCCGCATCGAAAAACCTGAGCAGAGATCAGTTTAGATATGTGTACTAATTAATAATGAATAGAGAGCAATCGTTTTTTTGTTGTTTTCTGTTCTGCGTAAGTGCATCTGAATGTCGGAAAAATTTCATTTAACTTTTGTTATATTGCTGGGGCATACAATCGAATAGTCCGAAAAAAATTGCAAAATTCCGATTGAACGACACATTTTTAAAAACGGGAATATCGATCAATCACTCACGGTGTACGGTTAGTCCTCGGTCGGACCGAGGACTAACCGTACACCGATTTGCGAGTCGAGCCTTACCTCAAAAAACGAGCTGCAATCATAACATTATCTTAATGGTGTAACTTTGGAGATTCAAAGTTTGCTCAAACGTAGAAGGTGCTGGGCCAACCAATAAAATCGCCGTAGAGTCGGCAATTTTTCTTATACAAAATGATATACGAGAAGGTGACCTGCGACCTGCGACCTTCTGCGCGGAATAGACCTTGTCACAGCGACGGCATTTGACTGCAAAAGGTAGAAAGTTGCATAGGAGATGAGTTATAACGCTGTCTCCCTAAGATCGGAGCATAGGGTGGCACAATGCCTTAAACTTATCGCTAGGAGTTGAAACTTTGGTGATATAGTTCTTATGGTCAAAGAAAACTTTTCCAGAAATGTTGACCTACCATTTGCATATTTTTCAAAAACTGCCATTTTTTATATTGACCCATTGTGTTATATACCCTTCGAAAGAGCATCAAAATTTATGTTAGAATCCAAATTTGCGAAGAAATTGATCAGCATCTCTTCGTGAAACATGCTATTATGAGAGGAATCGCGAGAGAATCGACCATTTGAGGGGGGTGAGCGGCGGTAGGAATAAAGTGTGTCCTATCTTGAAACAAATTTGGTCACAAGTACTTCAAATGATGCTCTTTCAAACTGCGTTGTCAGAATTTTGATATCTGTCGTCATCGTCGAGATTCAGAAGGCCAAACTTGGTACTATCACTTTTCGACAGTCAAATTGGGGCCACTTAAATGATCATAATAGCGTTTTTAATAAAGATAGAAGGTCGTTCTTTGTTTCAAATGAAAGCTACTATCATGCTCTACAACTTTGCTGTTGACGTCATCATTCCTGGTCTACTTCCTGGTGCTGGGCGGTCGGGTGTACCAAAAATGGCGTAACTTTGGAAATCGGAAAAACGTTTTGGGTTATCATGCTTAAGTTGTAGTTCATACATGGGCCTAACTTATCGCCAAAAATTTGGAGTATGGATAAAAAAATGGGCTGACTTTTGTGCGGCGACCTCAAAATGAGTTCTGGACAAGAGTACTTCCGTATCTTCAATTGCCCTAATTTCGGCTCAAAATCGTTCAAAAACTCCCAAAACAATATTGTAAGTTGATTCCCCCCATGATATCACACTTCCATTGGTCTAAAATGGTCATCGGACAGAAAATTTGAAAATCGATATTTTGATCCCCATCAACTCGTGGGATGGGTCCAATTGAACTAAATGGGCTTCAAATAATGTAAATACATCCCTCGAAGTATCTCAAAGAAAATGGGCTCCTGGAATTGCGATATTTCCATTGATTAATCCGAGGAAAGCTTCAAAAGTACAGCACAGGTCAAAATATACATAGGGACCCGAACTATGGCTAGAAATGTAGAGCACTATGAGCTAAACATTTTATCTGTTGAAAGTGAGTCTCTATCTTTTCGTTTAAGCGAGCTACAGGGCCTAGAATTTGGCCAGAATTAGGCTAGAATCGTCCGAGAGCGCGCGCTCTAACCGTCTGACGCTCTTGCCGCCTGACCTCTCTCTCCCTCTCCTCTATTTAGCGCTCCCCCGCGCGCCTCTTCCGTCATTTTCTCACTACTTCTGGGCCCTGTAGCTCGCTTAAACGAAAAGATAGAGACTCACTTTCAACAGATAAAATGTTTAGCTCATAGTGCTCTACATTTCTAGCCATAGTTCGGGTCCCTATGTATATTTTGACCTGTGCTGTACTTTTGAAGCTTTCCTCGGATTAATCAATGGAAATATCGCAATTCCAGGAGCCCATTTTCTTTGAGATACTTCGATGGATGTATTTACATTATTTGAAGTCCATTTCGTTCAATTGGACCCATCCCACGAGTTGATGGGGATCAAAATATCGATTTTCAAAGTTTCTGTCCGATGACCATTTTAGACCAATGGAAGTGTGATATCATGGGGGGAATCAACTTACAATATTGTTTTGGGAGTTTTTGAACGATTTTGAGCCCAAATTAGGGCAATTGAAGATACGAAAGTACTCTTGTCCAGAACTCATTTTGAGGTCGCCGCACAAAAGTCAGCCCATTTTTTTTATCCATACTCCAAATTTTTGGCGATAAGTTAGGCCCATGTATGAACTACAACTTAAGCATGATAACCCAAAACGTTTTTCCGATTTCCAAAGTTACGCCATTTTTGGTACACCCGACCGCCCAGCACCAGGAAGTAGACCAGGAATGATGACGTCAACAGCAAAGTTGTAGAGCATGATAGTAGCTTTCATTTGAAACAAAGAACGACCTTCTATCTTTATTAAAAACGCTATTATGATCATTTAAGTGGCCCCAATTTGACTGTCGAAAAGTGATAGTACCAAGTTTGGCCTTCTGAATCTCGACGATGACGACAGATATCAAAATTCTGACAACGCAGTTTGAAAGAGCATCATTTGAAGTACTTGTGACCAAATTTGTTTCAAGATAGGACACACTTGATTCTTACCGCCGCCGCGTGGTCCATTCTCTCGCGATTCCCCTCTTATGTGAGGAAAAAACAGCATGTTGAAATTTTGATAGTTCAGGAGAACATGTTCCAATCATTTCCTATTTCTGAAAATAATACTCTAGATGCAAAATGATATAAGGAATTCAGAAAGAAATATGCCGTGGACGAGCGAGGTGCAACAAATTGAGTTTTTCTCAAAAAACCGATAGGGTTCTTAAACGCAGGTTCGATTCCTCCATACATTTTTGCAAGCATATTCTGCAGAATTTCTACTTCTAATGTGCTTCCAATTCGATAATATGCAATTTTAAGCAAATTCTGTAGCAAAATGTGTTCAATTAGTACCTGCAGAAATGTAAGCATTCTGGGGGAATCGAACCTGACTTTAAGAACCCTATCGGTTTTTTGAGAAAAACTCAATTTGTGGCACCTCGCTCGTCTTCAGCATATTTTTTTCTGAATTCCTTATATCATTATACATCTAGATTATTATTTTAAGAAATAAGAAATGATTGGAACATGTTCTCCTGAACTATCAAAATTTCAACATGCTGTTTTTTCCTCACATAATGTCATGTTTCACGAACAGATGTTGATCAATTTCTTCGCAAATTTGAACTTTTGATGCTCTTTCGAATGGTATTAGGTTGGTGCATAAGTTTTTTCCAATTTTGGAGGTCAATTTCAAAGCCACCCATGAACCGCCACTCAAATCATATCACCACAAATTTGTAGCATAATGTAGGGGTATAGTTCACAATTATTATGATATGTCCGAATTGTGTAGTGCTTTTAAAGCTTACCAGAAATGAAAGGTTAACCAAAAGTTAATTTCTCATATAAATATTGAAAAACTTGGGTGCGCGCTTGTTTTCCAGGGAAAATTGGCTGGACATCTTCACACACATTATTGAGAATCCCCTTGAATGCGCTTTCCAATAGTAGGTTGAATGCTAGCCTAATTAATCACAGAATTAGGGAGTGACTAATCATACAAGCTGGAAAGAAATTCCACGTGATATCTCATTTTTCTTGCCTTATGTGCTAAAGAGACTGGCTTGTTTATAGGGGCGCTTTAATCTTGCACTATGGGGCTACTTTACCATTGGTAAAATTTGAGGCATCGCATCATCCCCTTTTCAAAAAAATATTTTTTTCCAAAATCCGAATATTGGACTATCCGATCAAAATTTTGAATTTTGTTGATTATTTTTAGAGTCCATTTTCTGAATGCACAGGAATGCCGCCACTATGTGAAGCTATTGCATAGGTCAAGGTTAGCTGATGCTAGCGAACACAAAAACGTGGGACCTCTATGTATCATCTAATCTGGAAGCTGTGAAATACATTGATTTGGATGTGCAAATTTCGTCATAAAAATGTGGATGACTGCAGCTTTTGGTTGCAGCAATGAATGTCCACAATAACCCAATTTTAAACTCCTCATGGGAGTAACTTTATGCTGAGATAGGTTTGGTTTCGATAAGGCAATTCGAACGGAAGCACAGTGAAGGGAAGTGAATTTGGTCACAATTAACGGAACCCAACAGTGAAATTAGCTCCTATTGTGAGCAGGCAATTTGCGCCAAACACGATTCACGTGTGTATTCGTGATGTACGTTCATCACACTTCACTATCGTGTTGATGATTTCACCTGATCACTACACACTGTAAAGCTCTAACCTGTTAAAGTCATATCGAAATTCGTAGCCGAGACTATTTTGACCTCGCACTATGGCCACAAGGCGATACCAATAGGTCTGTACTAAAGTGCGCTTAAGAGAGTATACATGCACTCATAATATATTAAAATCAAAATGAAAATTAATCAGAGCCAAAGACCGGAATGTGTGAAAAGCTTCACAAGTTGAAATTGGAAAAAACTTATGCACCAGCCTGATATATAACACAATGGGCCAATATTAAGAGGCCGGATCTGAGAATAGTCACCACTGCCCGGACATTCCGCCAGGATTTTCGATTCAGGCCTTGCCACTCACAGGACCTAGAGTACCTAGGGTCACCAAATGAAATTTCACTGCGATACCGTATCTATCGCACAAAGCGGCTCGCCAGATGCGGGCACGTTGAAAATGATGAAATATCATTATTTCTCAGCCGAACAAGTTGGACTCAAAATTGCTTCTGCATTATATTAGGCTACCCGTAACTGCTCTAGGGCACTATTGAAATCGAGTTCGGCTCGATTCTGAATGTGATAGTTTCGTCGAAAATTTCACTTTTCCCCAGTTTTTATTATTTTCCAGAAATTTCCGCAACAAATTCCTCGTGTCTCTGTGCAACACACTCACCCGTGCATCCAATAAAACTATGACATCAAAAATCCATTCAACCTTAAGTCGAGAAAAATCGGTCGGAACCTCGGACGATCATCATCAAATAGCCCATTTTCCGATTTTCATTCGTCGTATGCAATGCAGGTACTAATATTGAATGGAAAAGGACATTTCTTGAGCAACACTACATAATAGCGCTGAAAAAACTGCGGTTTCAAAACTTTTAAAAAATCGATTTTCTCAACCTCCGAATTTCTCATTTTCTCGAACAGCTGACTTCGAAATTTCAAATATCTGTCGATGAACACCAGGTTATTCTTGTAGTACCGACCGACATTTATACATTAATACATAACCGCGCACTCCTAGACCCTTGCGTTTAATGAAATTTCACCTTGAAAACGCAAAATCGATGACCTGGATGACTTTGTTCCATTCTGAAAAGATGATCAGCAGAATCAACTAGATATGAACGTGCTTCGAAGTTTCAAGATCCTATTATTGTGAAAATGTTGATAAGGACTAAATTTCGATCACTTCTAAAAAAATTTTAAAAAATAACAATCTGCATATGAGGAAAAAAATAAGAAAAATTTATATTTTGAAAACCAAAAGAGATACACTCAAAATTATGTTTGCTTTATGTCAGCATGTAGAAGTGTACTCTGGTGCTCAATTGGTATCGAATTCGGGTCGATTCTACATATGATGAAGTTTCAAAAAGTCTAAATTTTTATATTTTTTTATCTTTTTAAAATGTTTTTATACCATTTTCAGGAATTTCCTTGCTACCATTATCAAGCACGAGGTGAACTATTGCCGTCTATCGGTTATGGTCGGACATGGAAGTACCGTAACCGAACGGCACTACGGTAACCATTTCACATTTCGTTACGCTTGCTTGATTTCCTTCTCATCAATCCCCTCCTGCCGCTTGCATGTCAATTCCAACTTTCACCTGGCCACCGTATCCTTCCCACATAGAGCTCCATTATCTCCCATCTTCTCTTTCGGGTGGTTGTATAACAGACTATCTCAGAAAATCAAAATATTCTTGGCACTGGCTGAAAAATTGAATTCGCTGGAACTTCGCCAATAGGTAGTACTCGGCGAGGGAAACATACGAGCGTCGGTAGAATTTCGATCCGCATCCGCGCACGCGGCCGCGCGGATTTCGAAAAAGACTACCGTAATCCTTGAAAAATTTTATTTCGATTCCAATCAATGCGGCGGTAGGGGGAATGAGTCCGCGAACAAATTCTAAGACTTTTTTACTCTGGACAGTTTTTCGATCAGATTTTATCTACGGCCGGAAATCGAAATTTTATTTTAAATATATTTTTGAAAAATATTTCCCATGAAGCCAGCATGAATTTTATTTGCTCAAAAGATTGCAGTGTTAACAACTCGTCTTTGATAAAAATATAAAAATTTTAAAAAAATATATTATATTCGCACTGAAGTCACTGAAGTCACCCTCCTGCAGGACCATTGTGCCTGACTTCAGGATAAATATGATGATGATATTATATTCGAAAAAGTTCGAAAATGCAACTAAATTTGAATTATGGTATAAGAAATACTGTATCCGCCTTTCCCTAACTTTACTCTGTTTTAATATGGAGTGGATTTTCCTTCTCAGATAGTCTTCTCATAGTCATTAGACAAAAGTTAACCTTGAAATCATTTCATTTTCGAGAATACTGCAAACTTAGGGAAAGGCGGATACAGTATTTCTTACACCATAATTCAAATTTAGTTGCATTTTGAACTTTTTCGAATATAATTTTTTTTTTTTTAAATTTTTATATTTTTATCAAAGACGAGTTGTTAACACTGCATTTTTTTGAGCAAATAAAATTCATGCTGGCTTCATGGGAAATATTATTGAAAAATAAGTGAAAGTGAGAATATCGATTTCTGGCCGTAGATCAAATCTGATCGAAAAACTGTCCAGAGTAAAAAAGTCTTAGAATTTGTTCGCGGACTCATTCCCCCTACCGCCGTAGTAATTGGAATCGAAATAAAAATTTTCAAGGATTACGGTAGTTTTATTCAAGATTCGTGCCGCCGCCCGCGTGGACGCGGATCAAAATTCTAGCGACGCTCGTATGTCGCCCTCGCCGAGTACTACCTATTGGCGAAGTTACAGCGATTTCGATTTTTCAGCAAGTGCCAGGTCGCTGAAGAAATATGTTGATTTTCTCAGAAATCGTGTTGTATATCATGTGACTGGCATACATCTGCTGAGAATTCAGCACAATAAATGTGTCTGCAATAAATTCAAGTAAGCAGGTGAAAGTAAAAAAGTGACATATCGACGATTTAATCTACATGACATATTAGTGTAGCAACCGCAACTTATGACCTAGTGAACAATAGTGCATTAATTTGAGATTCGATAACATTACAATCTTATTTACTCACAAGACTTGCTGGGCGCATTGGGACGGAAGACGCAATTTGCAGCAGCTGCAGCCGCCTTCGCTGCTGCAGTGGCTGCATTCGAGGGAGAAGAGTAGTGGAGAACCGTGCCCCCCGGAGAGGTCACCGTAATGGGCGAATTGTGGATCTGAAGAGAAAGTCAGCTCAAAGGCTCACTTACATTCACATTCACGTTTCACTCTTGCTACTTGAGCCCTCTGATTTGCGTTGCTTCAATATCGTTACATTTTCTACTAGTAATCACAATAACTATCCAGACGACTCCAAACCACTAGTCGATATCTCATCTCAGAAGAAAGATATGATAATTTCCATTTTGTTGCAATACTTTTGTCCTGTACTGTAGTAATCACAATAACTAGCCAGTTAAGTAGCCTGACTAATCATCTCCCTGATTGTGCTCTTCATCAGGGGACTCTGTCGTCCTCATCGTCGAGGAGAAAGTTCTCCGGGTGGTTCCTGAATCAGTCAATATAGTCGATCAAATATTACCACTCCAATACGTGATTTTAATCCTCAGTGAACCATTGGCTATTATCTATTAGTGAAACGGAAACGCTAGCAGAGTTTGTCCATTTGATTTCTAACACAAGTTCGCCACGCGATCATCGTGGTCTCTGTATAATTTAAGATAAAAGGTAATGATGAAACACTCGCGTTATTGGTTGCTTAGAAAATGCAATTCGCTAATATTTATAGGTTTTAGATGTCATTTATTTTATAGAATTTCCGCTAGACTCACTCGCTCAAGTGCTCGTCCATTGTCGCGCGAGCCTTCCACGAATTTGCAATGCTTGCACGAGATAAATTTCATGCTGCAACGATTGAATAAATATTCAAATAAATGCATCAGATAACACTACATCGTGCGATCTCGAAAAAACACACGGTAGTCGTTTATAAAGTGATCAACACTATTTTTAAAAGGCACTCGGTCGGATCGCGGTGATCATGTGACCTAATACTATAAAAAATCATTCATAGAGGTTAACAAAAAATCCAACGTACGTTCTTCCTTTTCCACACTCGGATGCAGTTGTGTCCTCCTGCACCTTGGCCACATCGTCCACATTCTGCAATTGAAATACTTTTTCTCCCCGTATCGTTCGAAATAATCGAAGGAAGATCGCATCGCCAACTATATCTACCTTGTGAAACACTGCGTTGCAAGATCATAATTTCCAATGTTTTTATGTTTGGAATCTATGCGAATAATACGATTAGAGAAATACAAATATCCTCAATATTTCACCCAACATCATCTTGATCGCTGTCCTCCTCGTCCCCTTCTCTCTTCTTCCTCTTCATATTCAGCAGTGCTCTCAGTGTGGAAGAGGGCGGAGCAGAAGGAGCACGAGCGCGATCATCTTCGAACAATATGCTATACATTCGTTTTCAAAGATAATTATTGTTTATGGCTCATCATTCTTCCTCGCATTACCGATTGCAATATCACAGAGCAATGACTGACTACTGAAACACAAAGTTAGACGAGAATGTCACTTCACAAAAATACCCATAACTGCTCTAAATGCTAAATTCGCCAGATCTGGCATAGAAAATAAGCCAATAACACAGTACTGACATATATTCTGAATACTGCTATTGTTCTTCGTGTAGCCAATGGGGGGACAAGAGTGTGGATCTTCAGTCAACAAATCGATATCTTGATCCCCCTGTCTGCTCGTTAGGCGATCGTTGCTTCTTCTGCCCTACTGGTGGATTCGGTTGTTGTCAGATCGCTGGTGTTGTCTACCTTATTAAGTGCACTCTCTGTTCACAATCGTACGTCGGTGAGACTGGTAGACCCCTTCATCTAAGAGCGTATGACCGTTACAAGTCTGCTCGCAACCCCACTTGTCATATCTATAGACACAACGCATTTGCTATCCACTCTAAGAGTGATCACAATAGTGCCCCCATTCCACTGATTGGTTCCATTCTCCATCGTGAAACCAACACTTGTCGTCGTAAGATTGCCGAGGCGATGCATATTCTCAAGTTCCCGTCTTGAATAACAGGGCAGAATTGTCTAAGGAGAACGCTCCCATTACACTTCAAACTCTCAATATCTAGCACTTCCCTTCTCTCTCTCCTCCCCTCTCTTATTGCTCTATCCATTTCACCTTATCTCTCGCTTCTTCCTCCCTCTTCCTTCTCCCTCCCCTTCTCACTCACTCTCTCGCCTCGTCTCTTCCCTTACCTTCCTCCCTCGTTCACTCATAACCTCGCACCCTGTCTCACTCATTTTGCACCCTCGTTCGATTCGCTTCGTTCTCGCGTTATATTGATTACCTGTCCCCTCCTAATCTGTTCTCTTGCATGTGTTAACCATGACTGATGATGGGCGGACAGCCTGAAACGTCTCTCTTCGATAATGACTGAAGATCCACACCCTTGTCCCCCATTGGCTACACGAAGAACAATAGCAGTACTTCTCAACCATTTCAAGGATCACCGAGTATTCCCTTTTGATATTCTGAATATCGTTTCTTAGGCAATGGTTGGGCGGGGGCGGAAATGCCATCGGAGGGGAAGGCACGTCTCCCATTCGATTCGCCACCGGGGAAAATCTATTCACATTCGATGCTCTCACTGCAGAAAGTCTATCGGAGCTTGTGCAGAAAGGTCTTTTGTGGCCCATGCCTCCACAATTGTGACATGTAATATTAGCAAACCGATTGTCACCATTGGTAGCACACATGAAATGATCATTGCCCTTGCCACCACATGTAGAGCATTGCTCGTCTCTCTCTCCACCATTCCATCCATTGATGTTACGATCTGAAGGTCTGACTGCACTTCCACTTCGAGCATTTCTCATCTGAGGAGTACTACTATCTCGCTCTCTCCTATCCACATACTCAACTCGCTGGATGTACTTCTTCATCTCATCATACGACTTGTTCTCATCATTCAGTCTGAGCAACTCAATGTAGTACTTGGTATCTTCATACAGAAGCAGCAACTTCAGTCGCTTCACTTCCTCCTGATTCTCATATCCATCATGCAACTTAGAAACCAAGTACTCCAAGTCATCACACACCGCATTAACTTCACGACTATTCACTGACAAATCTCTGTATTTCCTCTCCAAATCCAACTTAGCATACATCGCTCCACCCTGGCACTTATCTATCAGCCATTCCAGACAATCCCGAACACTCCTTCCATTTCCAGAATACTCTTCAGGGAGGGCCCCGTACTCTCTTCTCGCCCTTCCATCAAGATATTCGAGCAACATATGCTTTGCGGCTGCATCACCATACTGCTCGAATCCCAACAGGAATCCCTCCTTGAATACCTTGCATTTCTCCTTGGATCCATCCCACTTTGCCAACGTCGGAAGATCCGATGGGTTGATCCTCACAGGATACTGGACGATTACTGTCTACTTCCATCATACTGAGCACCACTAGTCATCCCTTCTCCCATGTATGGTAGACCATTGCGCATTGAACTGATGCTAATCTGCACCGGATTCTTATCCCTTCTCTCTCGCATTGATCCCAACACATTGGTATTGTACTGACCGGATGTCCTCCTTGCTTCGTTCTGCTCTCCAAACTCTCGCTCCCTCCAGATCGGTGCCCTTGTATCCGCGCTCGGTGGCGACGCGGGCAGCCTTTCTGATCTCCTCTGCTCGGGAAGCCTCTGAAGCAACAAAGTTCCGTCATTCTCTCGAGGTGGGACACCATTATTTATAACATTACACCCACTCTGCTTCTGAGCCAACTCCTCACGAATCTTCTGGGCCAATTCATTCTCGGCCTTCTTTGCTTCCGTGTCTCTTCGCTGATAGCAGTCGACTGCGTTGTCAACTTGACGACGCAGCCTCTCCACCTCTTCCATCAGTTCATGTCTCTCCGAGAGCTCGAGCTGAACAGAATTGAGTAAAGACTCCTGCTCAACTACCTGCATCTCATCCATTACACTCTCAATTAACTGCCTTTGCCGATCTCTCTCATCTCTCAGCATAAGCAACTCATCTTTCTCTCTCCTCAGCATAAGCAACTCATCGGCCATATCAACTAAGTCATCGCACTGGACTCGATCTAATTGCTCGGTTGCTAGCTCCCTTATTCGACAATCCAGATTCTCAAGTTCATCATCTTCCTCATCGTACACCTGCTCATCATCCATCTATTCCGCCTCTTTCAGCTCTCTCTCAATCTTCTCAGCACACAATTGATCATATTGCGCTCGCAGTTCATCAAGAGAAGCGAAATCGGTACCATTCATAGCCTTGCTAATCGCTCCATTAAGCTCCTCAACTCTCGCTTTTTCATCGGTAAGCGCAGTTTCCAGACTAGCCCTGGCCTTATCTTCAGACCCTCTGGCAATCAATCATAGGTGTCCACGCCGCAGGCGAGGGGGGGGGGTACTGAGCAGCGCCCCAAATTTGGGGCGCTGCTCAGTACCCCCCCTCGCCTCTATTCGTGGACACCTATGCAATCAATACTCCATGCAACATAGCCAAATCATCAGCTATCTTCTCCTTTTCAGCATCAAACAGCTTTTCAAACTCAGCAATTCCCTTTCCAGACACGCTCCTATCACGCTCTCTCTTCATCAGATTCTCTTTCAGATTGTCCACTCTTATTCCTACTCGCTTGATCACATCACGCGGTTTTTTACTCCGCTCGAGATTTTTCATTGTAGATCGAGTAGTGCGACCAACCTGTTCCTGGTGAGCTCCACGCACCAGACGCTCTGCGATGAGGTCGTTCATCGCATCTCTATCACGCTGCGTCGCCGTCTTGCCCACGTCGACGTCTCCATCTACCATCTCCACGTCATCACCTGGAGGAACTTTATTAGGGTCAGACTTCTCTACCGTCTCTCCATTCTCACTAGTACTCGGCTCCTGATTATCATCTCCACCACCCTTATCCTTCTCTTTGCCCAGTGTACCTTCATCAACCACTGCTGGAGCAGCATTATTGAGTTGAGTCCCTGGGTTGTTGAGGTTGGCAGCGTTGGGGTTGAGTTGAGTCCCTGGGGTATCGAGATCTCCCGCATGCTCGTCCTCATCAACGAGCGGATTCTCCACAATCTGCGACATTCTCACTGGAAAGTGCTTTCAATTAAACAACCACGATATTTCGTCACAGTGAAACTCGAACTCTCCACGCGAAATTACGAAATCACTCGCGACTCAAAATTACGAAATCTCGCTTCTTAAATCACAATTTATCCTCTCTTCGAACCGTTTTCGGCCCCCATATAAAGATAGCTAAGTCTTGCTAACCCAGAATCCACACAGAATAAAGGGAAGTTCGACCGCACACTCTATAGTTACCCGTTTCCTTCAACGTGCGGTAACAGCAATTCAAAAAATCGGCGATAGGCTACCGCGCAACTTATGAAAATGCTGCCACACAGGCTAAGGAAAACGGGGTGACTCCACACAGAAGACACCTATCGAGGATCCACACAGAATACCTCGTTTGAGTGATCCTCACCACACAGGATCGGCTCACACAGGTACGAAAGTAATGGAAGAAAAGAGAGTAAAAAGCAAAGAAGGAAAGAAAAGACTCAAGACTGGAAAGAAAGTTGACGAAAATCAAGAAGATACGCAGAAAACGGGCGAAACCTAATCCCAAAACGGCCCACTACTCGGCAAAACACAGGTAATCCAAGTTTAGATTATTGTAATAATTATTATCAAAACAAACAACAATAATCACACAAAAGACGGACAAAATCGGACTAAAAATCGAAGAGAGAATTTTTGGGAAATTCGAAATTGTTAAGTAACCTTATCAGGGAAAAAGACAGAACGGCTGCACCCGCGTGTGCCGGGAAATTAAATTGATATTACTACTTGACGGCTTTAAGTACGGATTTGGGAAGAACTTGGTAATTATTTAAATTACAAGATTATTTGACTTAATTATTTAATAACTTATAGCTTAAAACGAAGAATTACTATAAATTCACAGGGGAAATGGTCTCCTGGGGGCATTTCCTCTACATTTTTATTAGTATTTATTACTTCTTCATCGAAATTCCAAGAGGAGATCACTTTTTGATTGAGTTCAGTACATACAGGGTCATTTCCAATTAAAATTGATCGCATTGTCAAACGCGGACTCATTGTATAGGCTACTGTTTCAAATTTTGTTTGTTGAAAAACCTACTTTATTCGCATTGAAGGATGAGATCTAAAACCTAAATTAACAGCCAAGTAAATCACAATATTATTGGCTCCACAATTCATAATTATTATTTTGGGTCTTCGTAAGGTCAACTTACTGTTGAATAGAAGTAAATTCGCTCATGAATTATTGCTGTGACACTTAATCACCTAGTCAGGATAAATTTCAAAATTAGAAACTATCAGAATTCGCATAAAGGGTATTAGACTATCGATCGATAACTTACGGTGTACGATCTGTCCTCGGTCAGCACAAGACCCTGATTCAGGTCGAGAATTACTCTTTAATAAGAACGCGATTCTGTCGCATTATGTGCAGCGGAGCGGGAATCAGAGTTGCGTTTGGTGGAGAAGAATTGGATGGGTGAAACTGGCATGAACCCCTAGATAGTCACTGAAGATATCATGTCGAAAATAAGGAAGTAAAGTCGTGCGATAAATGTTTGTCTCTATTATTGTATAAAACAACAATTGGAAATTGCCCTGCAAACATCACAGAGAAGACCAGAGATGACTGAGGAAGAACGCGATTTTTTCACATCTCTCAACTCCCCAATATGTTTAGACCACGCGAGTGAGAGAGAGAGTAGAGTAGAGTAGGGTAGAGAGAGAGGAAGAAGGAACGTGGGAAATACGTGGGAAGAAGAACGTGGGAAATTGAGAGAGTCGGACTACCACAATACGTTTCAGTAGGCACACTCGATAACGAAACAATGAGGTATATTCATGTGTAACTTGATATTTCAAGAAAAGGGCGAGATACAAATGTCGGTAATTCTTTATCTAGTGCGTTTTTCATCTAATATTTTTCAGGTTTACGAGAAGTCGTCGAACAATGGCTAGCATGTATGTACATGTGGTGGGCTGGAGAGGGGCTCAATCCTCTTGAGTTCCGTCGATCTTCGCTGTCTCCTCCTTCTCCTTCTCTTTCTCCTCCTCCTTCTCCTTATCCTTGTCCTTCGTCTCTGGTCTCGACTTGGCGTCCTCTCGGCCAGACACGAGACTCCTGAGAATTTGAAGTCAGTAGGATACGGTATTCAGGGTGTCAGGATACGGTATCTACCGTAACCTCGACTTACTGCTCGCTCCTCTTCCGCTTCTCCTCATCAGCTTCTTCCGAGTCTCCAGCACTGTCCGACTGGCGCTTCTTCGACCTACAAACAATTGTTAGTTTTCTAATTAATTAGCTGATTAGCCCACTTCTTCTTCCTCTTCTTATCCTTCGACTTGCTCTTCTTGCCTCCCTCACTTTTCTTCTTCGTATTGCGTGATCTGAATAAGTAATCTTTGATCTTTCTATATTAATAATTTCATTTAGAAATCGTGGTTTCATCACTAATTGTATCATGACTACATCGGCACGAGTCCTCCTTGATGCTTAAAAGGTGGCATGACGCAATAATTTTCAATCGTCCTTTAATCCTTTAATTCTCACTTCTTCTCCTTCTTCTCCTCATCTTCACTCGACTTCTCCTCCTCTTCCTTCTTTTTCTTCTCCTTATCAACCATGGGTTTCTTGGTCCACTCCTCCTCCTGGAATGATTCGCTAGTTATCAAGAATAATTAGTAAATCAACCTGGGCATCGAGCAGAGGTCGATCACTTCCGAAGACGCTGGTCTTGAACATCTGCAATTCGCATAGCAATATTAAAATATAAAAAAGTAACATGTGCCACATTATCGAACACCGTGAGTGCAGAAAACATTGAGCGGAGTCAATGCGGGAGTGTAGCAAAGCAAAAGACAGAATCGATCAATCACTCGCATTGGCATCACACTAGTTTATGTGCCTGCTGCTCCCACTGTAATTCGGCTGCCGTACCCCAATTGTCTCGAAATCTGCCTGTGGCCGCACCACCTCGCTCCTCTCGTCCACGTACTCGCCCTGAATTTTCAGGATCATCAGGGGATACGGTAGGTCGATCGAACCTTGTGTTCGATCTCGTATTGAGTCTCCAGATTTTCGCTGCCCACCGGCGCTGCGACGGCGACAGCCACGGCAGTCGGCCAGCCAGCGAGCATCATGACTCCTGCAGAGAGGATTAAGGTAGGATAAGATCATGGAAGGTGGAGGGTACGGTAGGATGAGAGCACGGACGGTGGAGGGTACGGTAGGAAAGGGGCACGGTAGGCGTGGATGGTAGGATAGGAGGGTACGGTAGGTGGAGGGTACGGAAAATACGGTAAGTGGAGGGTACGGTAGGATTAGGACGGGGTAGAGGGTACTGTAGGTGGAGGGTGGAGGGCACGGTAGGAGACGGTATGAAAGGAGAGTATGGGGGGTGCAGGTTTCAGTAGGAGAGGGGTACGATAGGTGGGTTCGGGAGGATGGGACACTGTAGGCGGTGAGTACGGTAGGAGAAGGAATGGGGTAGGAGGGTACGTGTGAAGAGGGTACGGTATGTGCAGGATACGGTAGTAGTAGGAGGGTACGGTAGGTGGGAAGTATGGCAGAACGGTATTGTAGGAGACCGAATGGTTAGGAAGGCACGGTAGGTGGAGGGTATGGTAGTAGGATACGTAGGACGAGATTATGGTAGGCAGAGGGTAAGGGAGGAGGAGGGTACGGTAGGAGGAGGCAGTGGTGGAGGGCACGGTAGGTGGGGGGGCACGGAATTCACGAAGGGCACGAACCTGCAAGTGGTGGAAAATACGAAAAATAGAGAAAAATCAAATGAGAAAAATCAAACCTGAGCGAGCGTCTGCTCACGACGAGCGCAAGGTGATGGAATGAAATGGAGAATGGGAGTGAGAGGGCAAGAGACGGGGGGGGGGGGGGGGGGAGTGAACAAAGGGCGATTAGTCCTCCTCGTGAAACGCGATCTCTCGCCTAATTTGAATGAGCTGATTGAGGGAGATGGAAATGAAGTAAATAATACGTGCACAATAGAAAAAAAGGTTAAATATTTCTGAAACGTTGTCCAGTGCATTATCATTGGTTTGGTAAATGGAATAATGCCGTTTGTATACTATAGTTTCACCTTCTTTGCCTTTGTTTCATGACGCCGCTACTCACTCGCTGAATACCGGAAAAAAGCATATATTCACCAATGGATGGGCTCTTGTTTCCATGCAAGCAGCTGCGATAGAAGTAGCATAACAAAGACGAAAGGACGCCATACTCCAGCTTGCACTCTTCTCCCTTCCTTCCCATCGCCTTCCTTCTCTTCTCCTGGCTTCCCTCGTCCTTCATCGATTTCTCTCTGAAGAGGACGAATAGTGGAGTACGTGAATCGAGAATTCTGCACTCTTCAACACAAAAAAGTGCGCGCTCTCTTCATATCCCTTACTCTCTCAATTTATCTGTCTAGTAGGAGAATGCGCACAACCAGGCTTCTTCTGCTGTTTCTGCTTTAGATTTGCAAAATTTTTTCGAGAGCTTGTTCAGCATTCAGCATGAGGGGCCTTTACTCCTACCGTACTCCTTGGGAAAGCATGGCATCGTAGGAAACGGTCTCTTCATTCTGTACAGTATCTCTTTCGCCGAACCGCGAGGTCGCAGAATGATGAGAACATTTCCCAAGAAGCACCAGTTACAACTCCCTTTTCCCCTCCTCAGCACTCGCCTCTTGCAAGAATCGATCACTGCAAGCACGCATTCTCCGCTCTGCTCTGCGCTTTCGCAACTCCCCCTCACTACTCCCTCTCGCTCCTTTGTCAGCAAAGTGAAGCGAGAATTCGAAATTCAGCGCATTTCGAACTCTTCATCGACACTTTCCCTCATTTCTTCCTCCTTCTTTATTGTTGTGTCGCACTTCCGCTGGTTTCAATGCGAAGTCGCGCTTCTTCTCCCTCTTTCTCCACATTCTAGTTGTTCATCTCACGATTTCTAACCCCCGCAGACACTCTCCTATTTCCAGCTGTAGCGTAGTAACTGTGGAATCTGCGCGTGGAAACTTTGAGTTTCAGAGGCTATAGATATGGGAGTTGACAGTTCACAAGCTTGTTTCTCCATGGGAATTATATCGAAATTGCTGCGTTCTCTGACTAAGCGACAGCGCTTTTCATCACTACTGGACAGCAGTCAGAGATTGCGCATTGCAAGTCCCTCTTCCTTTCCTCCATCCAGCACCCTCCTCTCTCTCCCTTCTCTCCTTTCCCGCAGTAGTCGTTATCGAGCATCGATCAGAAGACAACGTCGTTTAC